>CM038682.1:588602628-589138031 GCA_021605205.1 Aegilops longissima
TCTTCCTCTCAAGTGGCAGCTAGCAGCAGAAGTTCTACCTTCCTCCTCCTCCGCTGGCCAGCCTTATCAAGAAGAACTCAGGTGGCCGTGGATCTTCCCACCCACCCAACCCAAGCTATCGTAACAAGTCTAATTCTCAAGCTCCAAGGTCAAGTGCTCCTTACCACCGTCCGCTTCTCCGAGGTGACTTGCAACAAATGTCACAGAAGGTCACTATGCTAACAAGTGCTTCAACCAGGCGCCTTCCGCCTCCTCCTCCCGTGAAATCTTCCAAAGAATGCAAAGGTCAAGCATAATCCAAAGCATGCCAAGGTCAATATGATGAATGCAGCTCAAGCGGAGGAATCTTCCGATGTGATAATGGGTAATCTCGCTAATGATATTCCTGCAAAAGTCTTATTTGATACCGTGCATCGCATTGTTTCATGTCAAGACCGCTTTTGCCAAGCATGAATTCACTTCTTCTCATTTGGGTAAACCCATGGATGTCATTTCTCCCGTAAACGGTTGAGCTCCAGTTTGGTGGTTCCGGATGTTTCTATCAAGATGGGCGATTATAGATTTCTGCCAAACCAATTGTCCTTGGTGACTCGGATATTGATCTTATTCTCGAATGGATCGGCTTTATCAGACAAAGCTCAGCTTGATTGTGCTGTCAGGAAATTCAATTGACTCACTCTTCTAATGATGTGATCATCTATGCCGCCGTGATGAAACCATTCGGTTGTTTTCTCTCAATGAGAAGGGCGAATTGATGCTATCTCTCGATTCCAATGCTTAGAGTACCAAGATGTCTTTCCGTAAGAGCTTCCGGTATGCCTCCTCATCGCCGCTTGAGTTCAAGTATCGATCTTGAGCCCGCATCAACCCGCTTTGCAAGCATCCATACAAGCTTGGACCCGATGAGCTGAAGGAATTGAAGAAGCAGCTCGATGAACAAGAGCGTCTGGTTTGATCGATCGAAGTTCATCTCCTTGGGGTTGTGGTGTTCTTTTGTCCGTAAGAAGGATGGCACGGACCGACTTTTGCGCCGATTACCGCCCATTGAATAAGAAGACTATCAAGAACAAGTATCCACTTCCCAACATCAATGAGCTTTTCGAGCAACTCAAAGGTGCTAAAGTGTTCTCCAAGCTTGACCTTCAGATGGGTTATCATCAAATTCAGATTCGTGAACAAGATATTCCCAAGACAAGATTCGTAACAAGCTTTGGTTCTTATGAATATACCGTCATGTCTTTCGCCTTGTCAATGCTCCTCCAACATTCTCTCGGATGATGAACTTCATCTTCAACCCCTACACCAATGAATTCGCCTTGGTCTATCTTGATGATATTTTGGTCTTTCCAAGAATAAGAAGGATCATGCCAAACATTTGCGATTGGTGCTAGACAAGCTCGAGAGCATCAATTTATGCTAAGTTCTCCAAATGTGAATTTTGGCTTGATGAAGTGCTTTATCTTGGTCATATCATCTCCGCTAAGGGCATCGCTGTTAATCCCAGAAGGTGTCCGCAATTGTGAATTGGGAACCTCCTCGTATCGTCAAGCAGCTCGCAGTTTTCTTGGTCTTGCAAGCTATTGTCAAGATTCGCTGAGAACTTCTCCAAGATTGCAAAGCCTCTTTCCAACCTCCTCCGTAAGCATGTGAAGTATGTCCGGTCTCCCGAGTGTGACGTTGCTTTCAATACACTCAAAGAGAAACTCGTCACAGCTCCCTGCCTTGACTCCTCCCGATGAATCCAAGCCATTTGAAGTTTTCTCGTGATGCTTCTCTTCAAGGTCTCGTGCTGTGTTAATGCAAGAGAAGAGAGTTGTGGCTTATACCTCTCGCCACTGAAGCTCAACGAAAAGAACTACCCCACTCACGATCTTGAGTTGGCGGCAGCTTGTCCATGCATTGATAACATGGAGACATCTCTTGTTGGGAAGGAAAGTGGACATTTTCACCGATCACAAGAGTCTCAAGTATATCTTCACTCAACCCAACCTCAACCTCAGTGCACTCGATGGGTCGAAATGATTCAAGAGTACAAACCAAGTATTGAATATACTCCGGCAAGGCCAATGTCATTGCAGATGCTTTGAGCAGGAAGGCTTATTGCAACAGCTTTAATCCTCAAGCCCTTTCAACCGGATCTCGTGAAGCTTTCCGCAAGCTGAATCTTCAAGTTGTTCCTCAAGGCTTTCTTGCCAACCTCATAGTCTCCCTACTTTGGAAGATCAGATTCGTGAGGCTCAACTCCTGGATACCATGGTGAAAAGGTGAAACGTGGTATCGACAAGGGCATTTCCAAGTACAAGTGCTTCCACATTGATGACAAAGATACTCTTTTCTTTGAGGACCGGATTGTGGTTCCTAAGGGTGATCTCGAGAAAAGTCATTATGAACGAGGCTCACAATTCGCTTCTATCCATTCATCCCGAAGTACGAAGATGTACCATGACCTCAAGTCATATTGGTGGACTCGAATGAAGCGAGAAATTGCTCAATTCGTGAATGAGTGTGATGTCCGCAGAAGAGTGAAAGGTAACACCAACGACCAGCTGGTCTCCTCCAACCTCTTGCTATTCCGAATGGAAGTTTGATCATATTGAAATGGACTTCGTGGATGGATTTCCAAAGTCCAAGCGTGGAATGATGCTATCTTCGTTGTCATTGACAAGCTTACTAAAGTGGCTCATTTTCTTCCTATCAAAGAATCTATCACAGCAGCTCGCTTGGCAGAGCTATACACCTCCTGTGATTGTCTCCTTGCACGGCATTCCACAAGTGATCTCTTCAGCCGTGGCAGCATCTTTACCTCCAAGTTTTGGGATTCTTTTCAAGGCCATGGGCACCAACATCTGCTTCAAAGACAGCTTTCCATCCTCAAACAAGTGGCCAAGTTGAGCGAGTAAATCAAATCCTTGAAGATATGCTCGTGGCTTGTGTCATTTCCTTCGGTATGAAGTGGGAAGATTGTCTTCCATATGCCGAAGTTCTCCTACAACAACAGCTTCCAAGTTTAGTTCGGCAAGGCCCCATTCAAATTCTCTATGGCGTAAAGTGCCGATTCTCTCAATTGGTCCGAGACAGTGAACGCCAACTCTTGGCAATGACTTGATCACGTATGTAAGAAATGTGCAAAGTCATTCGTGAGAATCTCAAAGCCGCGAATCGCGCTAGTAAGAGCTATTATGATGATAAGCACCGTGATGTGGCTTTTGAAATCGGAGACCATGTCTACCTCCGCGTCTCTCCAATGAAAGGCACTCGTCGCTTCGGTATCAAAGGGAAGCTTGCCCCTAGATACGTGGGTCCTTTCAAGATCATTGGCAAAAGAGGCGATCTCGCCTATCAACTTGAGCTTCCATCCAACTTCGCAAATGTGCACGATGTGTTTCACGTGTCACAGCTTCGCAAGTGCTTCAAGACTCCTGAACGCACTATCAACTTCGAAGAGATTGACCTTCAAGAAGATCTCTCTTATCATGAGCACCCCGTTGTTATTCTTGAAGAAACCGAGCGCAAGACTCGCAACAAGTCAATCAAATTCCTGAAAGTGAAGTGGTCACACCATTCCGACCGAGAAGCCACCTGGGAGCGCGAGGATCACCTCCGTTCCGAATATCCGGAGTTCTTTCAGTCCTAGATCTCGGGACGAGATCCTCTTGTAGTGGTGGAGTGTTGTAACACCCCGAAGTAACTTTCCATATTTGTAACTCCAACTCTTGCCATTTTCGCATTGTGATATGATATTCCTCCGTGGTTGGGTTTTTCTTCTTTTGCATTTTGTCCATGTCATGCATTTTATATCATGTCATCATGTGCATCGATTTGCATACGTGTTCGCCTCATGATTCCGAGCATTTTTCCCGCTGTCCGCTTTGCAATCCGCACTCCTATCTCCCCGCTGCCCCTTTTACGCTTTTTCCGTGAGCGGTACTAAACCTTCTCGAATGGACCGAGGTTTGTCAAGTGGCCTTGGTATACCACCGTAGACCACCGTCAAGTTTCGGTCATTTGAGCTCGCTTGGTACTCCAACGGTTAACCGTGACTCTCGCAAAGGCCTCTTTAAGTTGCAGCCCAACACCCTTCAAAACAGCCCAATAACCCATCTAAGTCACTTCCATGCTCTCCGTCTGCTCGATCACGATCGTGGGCAAAAACTACACCTCATTTGGACTCTCCTAGCTCCTCTATGCCTATTTAAGCAACCCCCATCCCAAATCTCGGTCTAACCCTAGCCTTCCCTACTCGCTACCGGACGAATCCTCGCCCGCCTCAACACGTCCGGGCCCCACCAACGCCACTACCGGCCAATCAGGGCGCTGACACGGGCCCGGCCGCCCCCGGGCCTGGCCGCCTGGCCTCGGCCTGGGCCCCCCGCCCGGTCGCCGCCATGGCGCCGCTCACGGGCGCCCGAGCTCAAGGCCTCCGCCTGCGCTGGGCCGGCCGGGCAGCCTCGCCGCCTCAGCCGGCCGGCGCGCCTGATTCTCCAAGGCCAAGGCCACCACCATCATGCCACCGCTGGCTGTCGCCTCCTCCTCCGCCATCGGGCCCGGCCGCCTCTCCTCCTCCGCGCCCGGCTGAAAGCAGCCAGCCGGGTCAGGTTGGCCGCCCCCGATCCCGATCGGATCTAGCGAGCGAGGGTTGACTTTCTCTCCCTCCTCTAATTCTTCCAAGTTTTTTATCTCGTTGATATTTTGTGGCATTTTCAAGGCATCATAACTTTGCATCGCTGTCTGCTTTTATGCTGTGTAATATATCAAAATGTTCGCTCAAGAGTAGATCATTTCATCTCATTGCATCATTTTCATTTGAGCTCATCTTGATGCCCGAAATGCTGTTGGAAGAGGGCTATGTGATGTTAGTTTCTATTTCTTAATGTAACTTGCACTTTTGTTATTTTTGCTATGATTGATGTGTGCACCTTATGAATTTGAGTCCTACATGTGTTTTGTAATATGCCATGCCATCTTTCCAGGGGTGTATGCCATGTATTTTTGTGATCTATGTGGTGACTAGCACAAGCATGCAAAGTAGGTGTCCTGATGTTGCTGATTTCAGCTCTGTTTTGCTGATATTTTGATGCCATGTTAACTTGATGCTACCGAGAGATCTATGCATATTTGGAGATACTTCAGTAAGGATGTTTTGTTCTACATGTCTTGCTCTATCCATCCATGCCTTTGTTTGCAATTATGGAGTGCCATAGCTTGAGTCAATCGAGCTCTACTTTTGCTATCAAATGTTTCCTGGCAGATTGTTTACATGTTATTCAATTTTGCCAAGGTTGTTGTGGTTGATCCATTTATGCTATGATGTTGTTCTTGCCATGTATATCTTCTATGCCATGTCTTCTTGATGTATGTATGCTTAGTTTATCATGAAAGGCTCTGTAGTGAGTGTTTCGAGCTCTTAAAGATGCCTACTTGTTAACAGTTTTTGACATGCCATGTTGCTGAATCTGTTAACGAAACTTGTGATATTGACATGGGTGTTACTATATTTTCTGATCCTTTTTGGCTTATGGTCAGTAAGGGACTTTTGTTCTATGCTTTGAGTAGATTCATGCCATGCCTTGTTTTGCTATTATAAGTTCCTGTAGCATGTAGTTTTGCTGCTCAACATTGCTACCGATGCTGTTTTTGCCATGTCCAAATTGATATTTTGTGCACTTTTGCCATGCTTGTTTGAACCTGTTATGATGTGAACTAGCCGTAGCTCAGTGTTCATCTTTTGTCAAGCATCTTGTGTAGATCACTGCCATATACTTTGTTGGTACGTTTGGGTGCAGTAGCTTAATTTTTTGTTGCTTGCTAAGTGGCATCATGCTGTTAATGGCAGATTTGTGCCATTCTTGTTTTGCTTGTCATTTGCAAACCGTGAATCCGATTCCGGTGATCTTTATATCGATTTCAACCGAAATCATCTCATCTTTCCAGTGGCATACTTGGTTTGCCAAGTTGATGCTTGGTTCATCATTTTCCTTCCGAGCGCAGATACGCATTGCATATCACATCTCGCATATCATGTCATGTTTTGCATCATGTTGATTGTGCATTGCACCGTGATTTATTGTGGTTCCTTTGTTTGTGTTCTTGCTTTGGGTAGAGCCGAGACGAGTACGTGAACGAGGAACCTGTTGAGAACGCTTACGAGGATCAAGCTTTCGACAACTCGAGAACATTGCGTGCAAGATGACCATACCTCGAAATCACTTCTATCTTTGCTATGCTAGTTGCTCGCTTCTTTTGCTATGCCTATGCTGCGATGCCTATCACTTGCTATATCATGCCACCCATATTGCCATGTCAGCCCCTAACCATCCTTTCCTAGCAAACCGTTGTTTGGCTATGTTACCGCTTTGCTCAGCCCTCTTATAGCGCTGTTAGTTGCAGTGAAGATGAAGTTTGTTCCTTGTTGAACATGGAGATGTTGTTCCTTGTTGAACATGTTTACTTGTTGGGGATATCACATATATATATTTGCTATAATTAATACATCTATATACTTGGTAAAGGGTGGAAGGCTCGCCTTATGCCTGGTGTTTTGTTCCACTCTTGCCACCCTAGTTTCCGCCATACCGTGTTATGTTCCTTGATTTCGCTCCTTACACGGTTGGGTGATTTATGGGACCCCTTGACAATTCGCTTTGAATAAGACTCGCCCAAGAAGGCCCAACATTGGTTTTACCATTTGCCACCTAAGCCTTTTTTCCCCGGTTTTCGCGAGCCCGAGGGTCATCTTTATTTTAACCCCCCGACCAGTGCTCCTTCGAAAGTGCTAGTCCAACCGAGCAGATCGCGGGGCCACCACGGGAAACTCGAGGCTTGGTTTTACTCGTAGCTTGACTTATCCGGATGTGCCCTCGAGAACGAGATATGTGCAGCTCCTATCGGGATTTGTCGGCACAATCGGGCGGCTTTTATCGGTCTTGTTTTATTGCTGTCGAAATGTCTTGTAGTCCGGATTCCGAGATTGATCGGTCTTCCCAGAGAAGGAATATCCTTCGCTGACCGTGAGAGCTTATAATGGGCTGTTGGGACACCCCGCAGGTATTATCTTTCAAAGCCGTGCTCCATGTTATGAGGCAGATGGGAATTTGTTAATGTCCTGTAGAAAAAACGGTTGACCTCAATTAAAATACACATCAACCGCAGGTGTAACCATGATGGTCTCTTCTCGGCGGAGTCCGGAAGTGAACACGGTGTTGGAGTTATGTCCGACGTAAGTAGTTCAGATCACTTCTTGATCGCTACTAGCTTCACGACCGTGCTTTGCTCCTCTTCTCGCTTCTCTTTATGTATGTAGCCACCATATATGCTAGTCGCTGCAGCAGCTCCACCTTACAACTCTGTCCTTCCTATAAGCTTAAATAGTCTTGATCTCGCTGGTGTGAGATTGCTGAGTCCCCGTGACTCACAGATTCTACCAAAACAGTTGCAGGTTCCGATGATGCCAAGGCAGGTGACGAACCGAGCTCAAGTGGGAGTTCGACGAGGAACGTGGTCGTTATTATGTGTCTTTTCCCGATGATCAGAGTGGTGCTCAGCTTGGGACGATCGGGATCGTGTAGCATTTGGGGTATCTTCTTTATTTTGGTTCCGTAGTCGGACCTTGAGTGTACTCAATGATGGATGTTTATTTATGTACTGTGTGAAGTGGCGATCGAAGCCAACTATGTATCTTTTTCCTTATTTATTACATGGGTTGTGTGAAGATTACCTCACTTGCGACATTGCTTTCAATGCGGTTATGCCTCTAAGTCGTGCCTCGACACGTGGGAGATATAGCCGCATCGAGGGCATTACACAGAACTACCCCAAATAATTAGCGGATAAGAAGGATGGCAAATGAACAAAAGTATATTTGATATACATGTTATTGACATGTACTTTACTAGTGTTTATAGCAACCCCTCAGTATTTGATACTGGTTTAGTTGCTAAGAGTAGTAAATTAAAACAGGAGTTGCAAAATGAACAGAGACTAGTTAAGGATGAAGTGACGATGTGTGTTGGAAGTAGTTCCAAGATTGATGTGATCATCATCGCACAATCCATATAACTTTCGGGATTAGTGTTGAACCTAAATAAGTGTTATTTGGTGTTTGCGTTGAGCATGAATATGATTTGATCATGTTTATTGCAATACGGTTATTCATTTGCTAGAGAACAATTGTTGTTCTGCTTACATGAATAAAACCTTCTATGGTCATACACACCAACGAAAATGGTTTGTTGGATCTCGATCGTAGTGATACACATATTCATAATATTGAAGCCAAAAGATGCAAAGTTAATAAAGATAGTGCAACTCATTTGTGGCACTGCCGTTTAGGTCATATTGGTATAAAGTGCATGAAAAAAAATCCATGCAGATGGGCTTTTGGAATCACTTGATTATGAATCACTTGATGCTTGTGAACCATGCCTTATGGGCAAGATGACTAAAACTCCATTCTCTGGAACAACGGAGCAAGCAACTGGCTTATTGGAAATAATACATACTGATGTATGCGATCCGATGAGTGTTGAGGCTCGCGGCAGGTATCGTTATTTTCTGAACTTCACAGATGATTTGAGCAGATATGGGTATATCTACTTGATGAAACATAAGTCTACGATTTGATCGCAGAGACAAATATTTGAGTTACGAGTTTGGTCTTCAATTAAAACAATGTGGAATAGTTTCACAAATTGTACACCCGAACACCACAAAGATAATGGTGTGTCCGAACGTGGTAACCGTACTTTATTAAGATATGGTGCGACCTATGATGTTTCTTACCGATTTGCCACTATCGTTCTGGGGTTATGCATTAGAGACAGCTACATTCACATTAAATAGGCCACCGACTAATCCGTTGAGATGACATCGTATGAACTATGGTTTAGCAAGAAATCTAAGCTGTCGTTTCTTAAAGTTTGGGGTTGGGATGCTTATGTGAAAAGTTTCATCCCGATAAGCTCAAACCCAAATCGAAAAGTGCGTTTTCATAGGATACCCAAAAGTTACTGTTAAGTACACCTTCTATCACATATCCAAAGGCAAGATATTCGCTGTTAAAATGGATCCTTTCTAGAGAAGGAGTTTCTCTCGAAAGAAGTGAGTGGAGGAAAGTAGAACTTGATGAGGTAATCGTACCTGCTCCCTTATTGAAAGTAGTTCATCACGTAAATCTGTTCCAGTTGATGCCTACACCAATTAGTGAGGAAGTTAATGATGATGATCATGAAACTTCAGATCAAGTTACTACCAAACCTCGTAGGTCAACTAGAGTATGATCCGCACCAGAGAGGTACGGTAATCCTGTTCTGGAAGTCATGTTACTAGACCATGATGAACCTACGAACTATGAGGAAGCGATGATGAGCCCAGATTCCGCAAAATGGTTCGAGACCATGAAATCTGAGATGGGATCCATGTATGAGAACAAAGTATGGACTTTGATTGACTTACCCAATGATCGGCAAGCCATTGAGATTAAATGTATCTTCAAGAGGAAGACGGACACTGATAGTAGTGTTACTATATACAAAGCTAGAATTGTCGCAAAAGTTTTTCGACAAGTTCAAGGTGTTGACTACGATGAGATTTTCTCACTCGTATCTATGCTTAAGTCTGCTGGAATCATGTTAGCAGTTGCCGCATTTTATGAAATCTGGCAAATGGATAAACAAAACTGCATTCCTTAATAGATTTATTAAAAAAGAGTTGTATATGATGCAACCAGAAGGTTTTGTCAATCCTAAAGGTGTTAATAAAATATGCAAGCTCCAAAGGATCCATCTATGGACTGCAAGCATCTCAAGTTGGAATATACGCTTGATAAGTTGATCAAAGGATATAGTTTTATACAGACTTCATGTGAAGCCTCAGATTTACAAGAAAGTGAGGGAGCACTACAGCATTTCGATAAGTATATGTGAATGACATATTGTTGATCGGAAATAATGTAGAATTATTCTGCAAAGCATAAAAGAGTTTTTCAAAGAAATACCTCGGTGAAGCTTCTTACATATTGAGCATCAAGATCTATAGAGATAGATCAAGACGCTTGATAAGTTTTTCAATGAGTACATACCTTGACAATATTTTGAAGTAGTTCAAAATGGAACAGCCAAAAGAAAGAGTTCTTGCCTGTGTTACAAGGTGTGAAATTGAGTAAGACTCAAAGCCTGACCACGGCAGAAGATAGAAAGAGAATGAAAGTCATTCCCTATGCCTCAGCCATAGGTTCTACAAAGTATGCCATGCTGTGTATCAGATCTATTGTATACCCTACCACTGAGTTTGGCAAGGGAGTACAATAGTGATCTAGGAGTAGATCACTCGACACCGGTCAAAATTATCCTTAGTGGAATAAGGATATGTTTCTCGATTATGGAGGTGACAAAAGGTTCGTCGTAAATGGTTACGTCGATCCAAGTTTTGACACTGTTCCAGATGACTCTAAGTCTAGATCTGGATACATATTGAAAGTGGGAGCTATTAGCTAGAGTAGCTCCATGCAGAGTATTGTAGACATAGAATTTGCAAGATACTTAGGGATCTAAATGTGACAGACCCGTTGACTAAAATTATCTCACAAGCAAAACATGATCACACCTTAGTACTCTTTGGGTGTTAATCACATAGCGATGTGAACTAGATTACTGACTCTAGTAAACCCTTTGGGTGTTGGTCACATATCGGTGTGAGCTATGGGTGTTAACCACATAAAGATGTGAACTACTGATGTTAAATCACATGGCGATGTGACTAGATTATTGACTCTAGTGCAAGTGGGAGACTGAAGGAAATATGCCATAGAGGCAATAATAAAGTTATTATTTATTTCCTTATTTCATGATAAATGTTTATTATTCATGCTAGAATTTTATTAACCGGAAACATAATACATGTGTGAATACATAGACAAACATAGTGTCACAAGTATGCCTCTACTTGACTAGCTCGTTGATCAAAGATGGTTATGTTTCCTAGCCATAGACATGAGTTGTCATTTGATTAACGGGATCACATCATTAGGATAATGATGTGATTGACTTGACCCATTCCGTTAGCTTAGCACACCATCGCTTAGTATTCTGCTATTGCTTTTCATGACTTATACATGTTCCTCGTGACTATGAGATTATGCAACTCCTGCTTAATCGGAGGAACACTTTGTGTGCTACCAAACGCCACAACGAATCGGGTGATTATAAAGGTGCTTTCAGTGTGTCTCCGAAGGTACTTGTTGGGTTGGCATATTTCAAGATTAGGATTTGTCACTCCGATTATCGGAGAGGCATCTCTCGCCCACTCGGTAATGCACATCACATAAGCCTTGTAAAGCATTGCAACTAATGAGTTAGTTATGGATGATGTATTACGGAACGAGTAAAGAGACTTGCCGGTAACGAGATTGAACTAGGTATTGAGATACCGACGATCAAATCTCGTGCAAGTAACATACCGATGACAAAGGAACAACGATGTTGTTATGCGGTTTGACTGATAAAGATCTTCATAGAATATGTGGGAGCCAATATGAGCATCCAGTGTTCCGCTTATTGGTTATTGACCGAGACGTGTCTCGCCCGCTTTGAGCTAGAGGCGGATGACGAGGAATTTTGCTTCCCACTCGCCACCCACTTCATAGCCACCGCCGATTTACTTAACCGACGTGTTTCGACCACGGTTCAAGACATCATAGGTATGGAAGACGATGCCGATAATGAGCAAGGCCAAGACCCGCCACTATTGATGTTGGACGGCCACCTCTCGCATTTACGGTACATGGTTGATACACCCAAAGGATCTCGCGACGACAAAGAAGAGCCGGATATGAACAAACCCTCCGAGACACAGTCCAAGCTGCCGGCGCCCAAACGCCGCCCTAAGCCTCGTCGCCAAAGGATGGCAACACCGGTACCAGAGATAATAGCACCGGTGACGCCGAAAACAATGAAGACCCTGGCCGGTGCGGCATCCGAACAGAGGAACATGACCTGTGCAAGACAACCCTGATGAATAGGCCATAGAAGATAACCGGAGGACGATAGTTACCATCCACCTCCGAGGAAGAGAAAGTCTCGGTTGCCGGCATTCTCGGGAACGGGGTACCAGACTTGCTCGCTCGCTGCCGCGCGGCGTGGCTCAAGGGGTGGCCCAAGACGGCCCATCTTCGCCAACACAAGCTCAAGACCTCGCGAGGGGCTGAGATTGCTGGGCGGACGATGTGGAGCTTCTCGAGGCACGGCCTCGCCAGCTGGCTCGCGAGGAGGCGGAGAGATCAAGGCGAGGTACCTCACGAGGTTCCCATGACGCAAGCCATGACGACCAAGGGCGCTAGGCGGGCACCAGCCCGCGCAGTGTCCTCCTTTCCTCTTTGGTGCAAAGGGAGCAGGCGCAGGCAAGAGTATCAAGCAAAGGCTGTTGGAAATATGCCCTAGAGGCAATAATAAATTAGTTATTATTATATTTCCTTGTTCATGATAATCGTTTATTATCCATGCTATAATTGTATTGAAAGGAAACTCAGATACATGTGTGGGTATATAGACAACACCATGTCCCTAGTAAGCCTCTAGTTGACTAGCTCGTTAATCAATAGATGGTTACGGTTTCTGACCATGGACATTGGATGTCATTGATAACGGATCACATCATTAGGAGAATGATGTGATGGACAAGACCCAATCCTAAGCCTAGCACAAAGATCGAGTTCGTATGCTAAAGCTTTTCTAATGTCAAGTATCATTTCCTTAGACCATGAGATTGTGCAACTCCTGATACCATAGGAATGCTTTGGTGTACCAAACGCCACAACGTGAATCGGGTGGCTATAAAGGTGCACTACATGTATCTCCGAAAGTGTCTGCTGGGTTGGTACTAATCGAGATCGGATTTGTCACCCGTAAACGGAGAGGTATCTCTCGCCCACTCGGTAGGACATCATCATATGTGTACAATGTGACCAAGGGGTTGATCACGGATGATGTGTTACGGAACGAGTAAAGAGACTTGCCGAAACGAGATTGAACAAGGTATCGGGATACCGACGATCGAATCTTCGGCAAGTACAATACCGCTAGACAAAGGGAATTGTATACGGGATTGATTGAGTCCTTGACATCGTGGTTCATCCGATGAGATCATCGTGGAACATGTGGGAGCCAACATGGGTATCCAGATCCCGCTGTTGGTTATTGACCGGAGAACGCCTCGGTCATGTCTACATGTCTCCCAACCCGTAGGGTCTACACACTTAAGGTTCTGGCGACGCTTAGGGTTATAAAGGAAGTTTGTATGTGGTTACCGAATGTTGTTCGAGTCCCGGATGAGATCCCTGACGCCACGAGGAGTTCCGAATGGTCCGGAGGTAAAGATTTATATATGGAAAGTTGTTGTTCGGTTCCGAAAAAGTTCGGGTTTTTTCAGTATTGTACCGGAAGCTCTGTAGGTTCCGGAGGATTCCTGAGGGGTCCGGAGGTCCGGAAATTGTTCCACCACGTCCAATACAGTAGCATGGGCTGTAAGGGGCGCCCTAGCCATAATGGGCCAAGGGCACCAGCCCCCAAGGCCCATGCGCATGGGAAGGGGGAAACCCTAAGGGGAGGGCCTCCACTTGACTTGGGAGGCACTCCTCCCTCTGGCCGCCCCCAAGTCCCATCTAGGGCTGGCCGCACCCCTTGGGGTGGAAACCTAAAGGGGCGCAGCCCTCTTTCCCTATATATACTTGAGGTTTTGGGCTGCCCAACATACATGAGTTCTCTCCTCTTGGTGCAGCCCCGCCTCCTCCTCCTCCTCTCCCTTGGTGCCATGGCCCCTCGGATTGCTATGCTCCTCCATCACCACCATGCCGTTGTTTTGCTGCTGGATGGAGTCTTCTCAACCTCTCCTCTCTCCTTGCTGGATCAAGGCGTGGGAGACGCCACCGGCTGTACGTGTTGAACGCGGAGGTGCCGTCTGCTCGCACTAGGATCTCCGTGATTTGGATCACGACGAGCACGATTCTTCAACCCCTGTTTCATGAACGCTCCGCTTAGCGATCTACAAGGGTATGTAGATGCACTCTCCTTCCCTCGCTAGTTTCTCCATAGATAGATCTTGGTGACACGAGGAAAATTTTGAATTTCTGCCACGTTACCCAACAAAGGCATCCGCTTTGGTGCAATAAGACCAAGACCGCCGCGAACGGCAGGAGGGAAGTCATCAGGAGCCCAAGCCAAGGCCACCACCAGAGCCTTTGACAAGCGAGGACTAACTTTAGTGAGGATAAGTGTACTAGATGTTCCCCTTCAAAATGGCCAATTGTTGGCACCCTTCCCGCTCAATATTTGAGAAGAGGCCCAGGGCCTTTGCCTATAAATAGGACTAGCCACCCACAGGATAGAGGCTGCTTGATCCAGCGTCAAGAAATCAATCAGCAGATAGAGAGCGACTGAACTCCCCCTAGCAGTTCATCGCACCAGCCAAGAATGACTCGCGAGGCTGTTCTTCCTTGTATTGTTCATCATCAGCCCAAGAGGCAATCCACCACACCACAAACTAGAGTAGGGTATTACACCACAATAGTGGCCCGAACTAGTATAAACCCTGTGTCTCTTGTGTTGTTCCTTTCATAACTTAGATCTTAGTGAGGCGGCGAGGTGCAGTGTAGGTAGAGGGTGAAATCTCCGCACGCACCCCAAAGAGTTCGAACCTAGAGGGTCTGCCGAACCCAACCGACATTTGTGCGCCAGTAGGTGCGCCGAATTGCCTTCCGTCGCTTCTGTTCTTCGCCGACCATCGTGATCCATGTCGGCTCGTCGGGCTCGCGCTGAAGCGCCGAGCCGCCTCGCTCTCGCTGCCGCCCAGACGCCTCGCCGGCAGCCGCTTCGCCGTTCCCCATCGCCGCCGCCAACGCCGCCATCGCCCGGCGGGAACGAGCAGCAAGCATCGCCCCAAAGATCCGCTCAGTGAGGCGAGACGGCCGCATCGCTATTCCTCACTCGCCTAGCCTGGTTCTTTTCTCTCGTAGCCCGCTACCATGGAGGCTCGAGCTGCACTCATCGCGCAACGAGCTCCTGCGCTACCGCCTGCTGACGACGCCCACGAAGAGTGGCTCGACCGCTGCCGCCGAAGCTCGTCCTGCCGCAGGGGGCCTCTCGCCGCCCTTCTCGCTGCATCGCGCCCGCCTGCGGCGGGCATGAAGCTCCGGGGCACCTCAGCGCCCCTCAAGAAGGCGCTTTGGCCCCAAGGCGCGGGCCTCGGGCGGAACTCCGCTCCGTCCGGCGCCAACAAGAGCAAGAGCAGAGCTGTCAAGAGGTCCTCGCCTCAAGAAGCTGCCCGAGTGCTCCTCGCACCGCTCGTCACGACCACGCCCTGCTCCAAAGACGCCAAGACCCTCTGCTGCTCCCAACTGCAGCAAGATGGTGACCAGCAAGACCAGGCTCTTCGTCACCAAAGGCCTCCCATGGCTACAAAGAGTTGTCGCGCTTACACCGCCGAAGGCGCAGTCAAGGCGGGTCTGCAAGTTCAAGCTGACCTGCCTCTCGCCACGACGGCACGGCCGACCCTGGAGTTCCTCCAGCTTTACAAGCTGGGCATCGGCCGCCAACGGGACGAGAAGGTCATGGCGAACTGGTTTCCATGGCACTCAAGGACGGAGCCCGCACTGCTCCTCGAACTCGCTCCTCGCACGATCTCCTCTCGGGACGAGATGTGCACCCGCTTCATCGCCAACTTCCAAGGTATCATGACCGCCTCCCGCCATGAGCGACATGCGCCGATCAAGCAGCAGCTGGGGAGACCTGCAGAAGTACATCCAGCGCTTCAACAACGCACGCCTCAAGATTCCTAAGGTGACCGAGGAGGCCATCATCTCAGCCTTCTCCGACGTGTGCGTGACGTCAAGATGAAGGAGGCGCTGGCGATGCATGAAGATCTGTGCACTTCCTTGAGCTGTTCAACTTGGCTACCAAGCGCGCCAGGTTGAGGAGGAAGGGCGCTTTTCCTCCTCGAGCTGCCCGCAGCACCCGTAAGAGAAGAAATCCAAGGCCAAGGACGGAAGCGCAAGGGGCTGCCGTGTTTATGCGTAACCGCATACCAAGCGGGCGTAGATCGCCCGAGTCTTCCAAGGGCAGCCGGTACTGTGTACCACGCACCTCCACACCCACAACACCAATGAATGTCAAGAGCTCCGGCCGCAAGAAGGAGGATCGCCGCGCCCGACCGCAACGATCGAGGCTACGCCAAGGAGGAGGAAGGAACGCATGACGCTGGAAGACCGAGGCCTCGCCAAGGGTGGCGCGACCGACCTCGCGAGGATCGCCGGCAGGATTAGCCTCATGAGGAGACTCGAGGGATCAGCCTTGCGAGGATCACCCACAAGGAAATGCAGGCCTCTCTCCTCTGCCGCAGCAGCCAAGGAGAAACGAGGACCATCATCAGACGAGGGGCCGGGGCTTTCAGAGGAGCCGCGATCGCTTGCATCTTGGGCGGAGCTCAAGCCCCAGCCTCCCAACGATCTTCAAGCAGTTCGCCAACAAGTGAATGCAGTCCTCCCAAGCTCAAGCCACGCGCCCTCTCGTGGTCAGCAGCGCCATCACGCTCAGCTCTGGATCAGCCAAGTGCGCGCCACAGCAGGAGTCCTCCGATGCTTTGTTCCCCAATCATCAAGAACGGCAAGTCACCAGACCTCATCGACGGTGGAGCAGGGCTCAATGTCTTGTCCATAGAGACATTCAACAATCTCCAAGTGCCTTACAATCAGCTTCAGCCAACCAAGCCTTTCTCCGAGTCACCAATGGCTCCACGGTTCCGATTGGGCAGGTCCGCCTCGTCACCTTCGGGCGCGACAACTATCAAGACCGAGCTCATCGACTTCGATGTCGCCCACATTCGCCGCCATACAATGCCATCCTCGGGTACCCAGCTCGCCAAGTTCATGGCCGTGACTCATCACGGCTGCAACGCCCTCAAGATGCTAGGAAGCGCGGTCATCACGGTGCCTTGTGAAGAGAGAGACGAGTGTGCTCCCCGGAGCGAGCCTTTCAAGCCGCATCACTTGAAGACCCAGATCGCAGGAGCGTGAGGCTCCCCGAGACCGCCTCCCAAGAAGAAGAAGACATCGCCAGCCCGACTCGGGAGGCAGGCCCCTGTGGTCCGCGCCGCTCAAGGGGCACCTCCTTCGTCAGATAGGAAGGCGCGCCACGCCTCCTCAAGCAAGGCTCGGGGCTCTCCCGAGGGCCACCGACCTTGCTAAGGTCACGAGGGAGGCGCTTGGGCACCACTTGAGGCGTGTTTCAGCACGCCTCAGAAGGAGCAAGGCAAGGAGGGCCAAACCTCGGAGTTCGCCACCGATCACGCAGGAGTTGCAGGAGTCAAGAGTCATGAGTGGCAGCCGCTGCTCGCCGTGAGCTCCCCATCCAGGCGAGGATGGTGGGCTGCGCGTCTGCATCGACATACCAGGGCTCAATCGAGCCGCCTCTCAGGAGCACTTCTGGCCCTCACGCGCGGGGCGCTGCGAAGGCCCACCCCACAGCTACGTTCGCATGCCCTACGGCCTGCTGAACACGGCCGCCACGCACCAGCGCCTCATGAGGAGCATCCTGGAGGCTCAAGAGGCCAGGCGCTCTGCAGTCCTGGCGGAGATGGAGATGGTCCACGAGGAGCCACCATCGCCTCCAGAGCCTCCCGAGGCTCCTGGGCCTGGGGGCTCGTGAAGATCGGCTTCAACAGCCCACGACGTCCGCTACTTCAACATCCTTTCGTCCTCAATGTTATCAGGTGACATCCTTCAAGTTTCATTTTGTGGGAGCCCCCCTGTGGCTGCATTATTCCCAGTCATGGGTCCGCTCCTCACGGCATGTATCTCCTTTTACTTCATGTTCCTAGCTTACTTTGTTGGGGTGCCCTCGGCTGCATCATCCCTAAGTCGCCGGGCTGCACTCCAGCGATGTCCGCCTTCCTGCATCTATCTAAATGAACTTGCTTCTTCATGACTAACGTGTTTGACCAAGTTGCCCGCTCAATCGACACCAACCGATGGAGCTGCTCCCCAACGGCACGGCGCTATGTATGGGTCCGCCCCTCGCAACGACGACAAACCTGAATGGCTGAGCTCGCCGCTGCAGCCTCAAGACAGCGCCACTGTCAGCCTTCGTGCCTCGTCACCTCTCCAAAGCAACCAACAGCTGACCGTCGCTTGTCATAGCGGACTCGCTCTTCTTGTGGTGGGCCTGTAGGATCCTTCAGGAGCAGCGCCGGCGAGGCCCTCACGGCGCCTTCTTCACTCGCCCACGCAAACCGCTTGCACGTTAAAGGGGGTACCGAGCATCGCGACCATGGGCTCCATCGCTCTCCAGCCCTCACCCTCGCCTTGTCCACGCATCGCGCCTGGCATACCAGCGACGGCTGAGACCTGCTCGAGGGCCGACCCGAGGACGAGAGCGAAAGGGGAGCAAAGGCGAGAGGGAAGAGGCACGCGGGACCTCGCCAGTAACCCCGCCTGCCGATGCGCTGGACCTAGCTTCGCACCAGGAAGTGGTTCCTGACTCTCGAGATAAGTCACCCTCCGGAAACACTAGCTATCGCGGCACCGTCCCCGCACCCAATGCAATCCCGTGTTAGCAACGCCGTGCTCCTTTCTCAGCGAACGATGGCTGCTTGAGCGCTAAAGGGACCTCCCGAGCATCGCGACCACGGGCTCTTATCGACCCCGGCCGCCACCTCGCCTTGACCACGGCATCGCGACCAAGATACCAGCGACGGCTGAAGCCTGCCTTGGGACCGGGACCTATCGGCGCAGAGCAACAAGCCCTCGTGAGGTTCGAAAGCAAGAACTAAGCTAAGATAGAATGAGCATCTCGCACTACTTCATGGCAAGGACTATATTAACAAACAGAACCACAGGCACCTTACAAGCCCCCACGGGGCGCGCTTTTTCGATTCCTCACAGGGAACAGATCTTAAAGAACGCTAGCTACGCGTGCCTCCTCAAGAGATGCCATCATCAACAGTTGGCCGTCAAGCACCGGCGCCAACCTCATCCAGATCAGAGACGGCGGCGGCCTGACGAGCCCGTCCTACTCCGAGAGTGGCGCAGGCTCGGGGGCTCGTAGCTGTCATCGCTCGTCTCCGGAGTCGCGAAGAGCTCGGTGGAGTCGTTGGATCCTCCGACGCCTCCGCCGCCTGAGGAGCCGCTGAGGGAGCGTTCGGCGAGCCTGGTCCTCGCCGCGGCAGGGCCATGACCGCCTCTCTCAGGGCAGCACTCCAGCCGGCGTCCGTCCCGCCAAGACCTTGAAGAGCATCATGGAAGCATCGCTGCACCTGTGGATCGCGAGGGCGCCTCGCCCCGCAGACCCGGCGATCTCGCCCCACCTTGAGTCATGAAGACCTTGCCCGGGCGACGACCACACCTCCGCGCTGGTCGCGAGGGTGTTGACGCCGCGCGTGCTGCAACCAGAGCTCCAAGTATCCTCGCGGCATCACGAAGGTGAAGGAGGAGGAAGGTGAATCCAAGATCGAGGAGGCATGGCGGCGTGAGCACAAACTCTCGGAGGATCCTCGCATGAACTCGGGGAGGACGACGCGCACCGCCGCGGACTGCCGGCGGTGGCATCGCCCATGGCGCCGCATCCACTCTGCAGGCCTCAAGGTGGGCGTAAAAGGGCAGCGGAACCCCGGCGCGCCGCCGCACTAAGGCCTCGACACTTTCCGCCGGGCGCCTCATCTCGACAAAGATAGGGCAAGCCGCTTTTTCGGGCGGAAGGGTCGGGACCCTCTCGGGAGCTTTTCCTTCTTCTTCGCGGAGAACCGGCGGATCGGAGCCATTGCGGCAAGGTGGAGCAAGGACGGAGAAGAAGGAGAAGCAAAGAGAGATGGACTCGAAGGGCACGCGCTCGTTCGCATTTATAGCTGTGGAAGGCCAACCGCCGACTTCCACGATCACCGTAATCATGACCCGCTTTGCATGCAGGACTTGTCAATTTGCAGCTTGCCGAGGCGTCGTGGGGAAGCAGGGCGCCACGCCCAACCAACCGCCACGCTGGCGCCTAAGGCCGCAGGCTGTTAGGGCTCATGGCGCTTGCACTTGCCCTTCGCTTCTCGCTCAGCCAAGTTCGCGCGCTTTGGGCCTGGGGCTACTGTCGGCGCTCGGGAACGGGGTACCCAGACTTGCTCGCCCGCGCTCGCGGCGTGGCTCAAGGGGTGGCCCAAAGACGCCCATCTTCACAACACAAGCTCAAGACCTCGCGAGGGGCCAGACTGCGGGCGGATGATGTGGAGCTTCTCGTGCACGGCCTCACAGCTGGCTCGCGAGGAGGCGGAGAGATCAAGGCGGGTACTCACAAGGTGCCCATGACGCAAGCCATGACGACTAAGGGCGCCAGGCGGGCGCCGCCACCGCAGAGTGTCCTCCTTTCCTCTTTGGTGCAAAGGAGCAAAGCGCAGCAAGAGTATCAAGCAAAGGCATCCGCTTCGTGCAATAAGACCAAGACCGCCAGAACGGCAGGAAGGAAGTCATTAGGAGCCCAAGCCAAGGCCACCACCAGAGCCTTTGACAAAGCGAGGACCAACTTTAGTCAGATAAGTGTACTAGATGTTCCCTTCAAATGGCCAATTGTTGGCGCCCTTCTCGCCAATATTTGGGAAGAGGCCCAGGCCTTTGCCTATAAATAGGACTAGCCACCACAGGATAGAGGCTGCTTGATCCAGCCAAGAAATCAATCAGCAGATAGAGAGCGATCGAACTCCCCTAGCAGTTCATCGACTAGCCAAGAAATGCACTCATGAGGCTGTTCTTCCTTGTATTGTTCATCATCAGCCCAAGAGGCAATCCACCACACCACAAACTAGAGTAGGGTATTACACCACAATGGTGGCCCGAACTAGTATAAACCCTGTGTCTCTTGTGTTGTTCCTTTCATAGCTTAGATCTTAGTGAGGCGGCGAGGTGCAGGTAGGTAGAGGGTGAAATCTCCGCGCACACCCCAGTGTTCGAACCTAGAGGGTCTGCCGGAACCCGAAATCCGACATCGGCAACGAAGACTTCATCGTGCCAGAGGACCCTGTGGAGCAGGAGCGCTTTAAGCTTCAGCTCATAGCCACTGCAAGGAGCCTGTAAAAGAAACAGCAGCAGCTTCAAGCTGAAGAGATCTGCTCGTAGAGAGATGGACTGATGTCCTGACTGCCGAAGAATACGGCCTCAAGCACCCAGCTAAGAGCTACCCGAAACGCAGACTGCTACCTCAATTCGACGAGGAAGCACCGGAGCACACATCTCCCTCGCGTAATGCGGAACGACCACCGCATGGTCGAGACAGGGTGGCCGACCGGCCACCCCGCGGTCGGGATAAAGCGGCAACTCAGGCCGAATAGCAGTCTGCCCCACCACCCCGAAAAAATAAAGACGAAAGAGTTCGGGGTCACACATACGACCTTCGCAGACCCTGGACAATAAAGCAGGACATACAAGATTGATCTACGGATCGCACGGACGTGCCTCAAGGCACGACGATGGCTACCTATTTGGACGTTACAAACCTAACCACGCCCGGGCCAAATGCCGCAGATGGACTCCATCAGAGCTACTCCGTGATGCGGCCCGATACATAGGTGCCGCACACCCTCTCTGCTTCACGGACGAGGTACTGGATCACGAATTCCCCGAGGCATTCAAGCCCATCAATATCGAATCAAATGATGAAACAACTGATCCAGCAGTATGGATCGAGGATTTCATCCTCCACATCCACATGGCTCGAGGAGATGACCTCCACGGCATTAAATACCTCCCACTCAAACTCAAAGGGCCAGCTCGGCACTGGCTTAACAGCCTGCCTAAAAATTCTATCGGCAGCTGGGAGGACTTGGAAGAAGCTTTCCTAGACAACTTCCAAGGAACATATGTCCGGCCACCAGACGCCGATGATCTAAGCCACATAGTTCAACAACCTGGAGAATCAACCACAAAATTCTGGACTAGGTTCCTAACCAAAAAGAACCAGATCATTGACTGTCCGGATGCCGAGGCCTTGGCAGCCTTCAAACATAGCATCTGTGACGAATGGCTAGCACGCCACCTCGGCCAAGAAAAGCCGAAGTCCATGGCAGCCCTCACGGCACTCATGACCCGCTTTTGCGCGGGAGAGAACAGTTGGCTGGCCCGTAGTAACAACACAGCCAGCGAGACAGGCCCCTCGGAGGCCAAGAATAGCACTAGCAAGCTCCGGTGCAACAGACACAAACGCCAAAGCAATGACAGCAACACCAATGACGCCACAGTCAACGCTGGATTCACTGGCTCCAAGTCCGGCCAGCGGAAGAAGCCCTATAAAAGAAACAATGAAGGACCTTCCAGCTGGATCAGATATCGACCGTCTGTGCTGGATACACGGCACCTTGACAAGCAAGCCAATCATACCAATAGGGATAGTTGGGTTTTCAAGCAGGCTGGCAAGTTAAATGCCGAAAACAAAGAAAAGGGATCACAAAGTGAGGACGAGGACAAAGAGCCCCGGCAGCCGAACACTGGGGGGCAGAAGAAATTTGCCCCTCAAGTCAAAACAATGAACATGATGTACGCTACACACATCCCCAAAAGGGAGCGAAAGGCACTCGTGGACGCTTCACGTAGAGCTAGTCGCCCCCAAATTCAATCCATGGTTGTCATTTCCGATCACCTTTGATCGTCGAGACCACCCAACCAGTATCCGTCATGGCGGTTCGGCCTCATTGGTCCTCGACCCAATCATCGACGGATTTCACCTAACACGAGTCCTAATGGATGGTGGTAGCAGCCTCAACCTGCTCTATCAAGACACAGTTCGAAAGATGGGCATTGACCCCTCACGAATAAAACCAACAAAGACTACCTTCAAAGGAGTCATATCGGGCGTCGAGGCCTGCTGTACGGACTCAATCACGCTGGAAGTGGTCTTCGGCTCTCCGGACAATTTCCGAAGCGAGGAGTTAATCTTCGACATCGCCCCCTTCCGCAGCGGTTACCACGCATTACTCGGACGAACAGCATTTGCTAGATTCGACGCAGTGCCACACTATGCTTACCTTGAACTCAAGATGCCCGGTCCACGCGGTGTCATAACAGTCAATGGCAACACGGAACACTCTCTCCGAACAAAGGAGCACACCGCTGCCCTAGCAGCAGAGGTACAGAGCGCCCTTCTCAAGCAGCACCATAGTGCAGCTGCCGAGCCCCTGGACACCATCAAGAGGTCATGAACTAAACTGCAACAGGACGACAAGGTTCGTCAAGAGCTCGACTAGCAATTCGGCTTTCGTCCCAGTCCGGATGAAGTGGTGGCATTCGTACCACGCGTACATAATTACGCACTCGATATTCCATGGACATCGACGGAGGCACAAGCTCAACCGGGATCTACAGTTCGGCTAGACCCGACCCCGGATACACCTTTTATTTCTGTTTCAGGTTCCTTTTCCAGCGAGCCTGATCACAAAGCCCCTTCGAAGGATTGGCATACAAAGGGGACATGCAGCATAGGTGTGTAGGTTCACCTCCATACGTTCTTCTTGATGGTATTTTTACTTCTTTCTCAGGACCCGTACGCTGCCCCCTCTTGATTCTGGCATATTACATAGCCCGGGTGCTTATCGCACTATTTGTACAAGATACGCCTTAACGTATCCATTCAGTTATAATGATAATGATTTGTGGCCCAGTTTTTCTGGTTTTTGCCCCTTACTTCATTTCATTTCGATCTGCTTATTAGCTACATCGGTACTCTTTTGTACGTTTCATATTCGCCAGGGGCTGCTTATCGCCCCACAATAAGGAAACAAAGTCCAAACACTTTTTGTATAAAAGTTCGGCACCCTGAATTTGGCACTATATGCATTGGCTCCGAATCATGTCTTTGGTCAATAGTTGGGTTGCCTGCCTCGTGCTTGCTACCCCACGCTCGCCTCGTCGGCTAGGGTAGTAAAGGGAGAACTACTGCGATTGTGCCCTGGCCTTGACCGGATGAGCATCTCAGTAAAGAAAGCCGAAAACTGACTGTCATGATACGGCGAGAGCCGATCAGCTATTCGTGGGTTACAAAATCGTTGGAGATTTTTTTTTCCGCCTCACGCGAAGGATCGGCACTTCTCGATCAGATGCTGATAGCACCTTGGCTTGGACCAGGGCTATGCACTTGCTTAATTATAAAACTCCTATGGCTAAGTGAGGGCGTTTAAGCCGTATAGTCTGATTGCCTTGTTCGTTGCGCTAAACAACTCCTTCAAGGACCATACAATTGGATCAAGATTGTTTAGATCCCATCCCGAACACCTCCGCACTCAATTACGTGAGGAGGTGGTTTAACGATCGCCAACCTCGATTGCATATAACACGCCGCATTGTGAGGAAACAATTTAAAGCATAATGAAATTACATTACAAAACAAGCTCTATCTTTATAATACAAGGCAAAGGCCCAATACGAATGTATTCACTCAAAAATAACGTCCTGCGAACATTGAGCTGCCACAAGTCGATAACCTTCTATGACATCCGCAAAATATTTCTCAGGTGTGCGGTGCTCCTTGCCCTCCGGCGGCCCGCTGCCACTTCAATAGCGTTCATCTTCGCCCACCACATCTTGCAGCGAGCGAAGGCCATACGGGCGCCTTCAATACATGCAGAGCGCTTGACGACCTCCAGCCACGGACAGGCTTCCACTAGCCGCCTCACGAGTCCGAAGTAGCTGTCGGGTATAGCTTCGGCTGGCCATAGCCGGATTGTCAAATCCTTCATGGCTAGTTCGGCCACCCTGTGCAGCTCCACCAGCTGCTTCAGCAAATCGGTGAAGGACACGGGATGCTCTGGCATCGCATACTGCGACCAGAATAGCTTGTTCGTAGAACCTCCTCCTTCGGCTTGGTAGAATGCTACAGCGTCTGATACGCTGCGTGGTAGATCCGCAAAAGCTCCTGGGGAACTCCGAACCCGGGTTAGTAAAAGGTACTGCCTCTCCGCATACTTGTTTGCATCTTAAAAGCCTTACCCGACATGATCTTCCTGGCCTCCTGGATCTCCTGGATGACGGCCTGGGCCTCATTAAGCATGATTTCCGCGCCCTAACGAGCCTTGGTGAGTTCGGCCTCCGAGCCGACGATCATTCTCCAAGGTCTCACATTTTTCACTACATCTTGAGCTCCTGCTGATTTCCTTGACACGGGCCTCGAGCTTCTTACAGGCGGCTTGCTGCTGGACAGCCTTCTCCTCGGCCTCGCCCATGTCCTTCCTCAGGGCCTCGACCTCGGTCGCGGCTCCTGCATACATTTCTACATTACAGTCAATATACAGCGTCACCTCTTTCCGAATACATAGCAAGACGTTACTTACCTTGCTTCTCCTGCAGCCGCACTCTAACCTCGCTGAGCTCGTTCTCGGTCCCTCCAGCCTCTGCTTCAGTTCAGAGACTTTGGCAGCATGTGAGTTCGTGGCCAACAGCGACGCCTACTCATGCACACATATCACGTTAGTCTCCTACACTAGAGGATCGATCCTCTGTCCGGTTCCTCTTACCGAGCACCGGAAAATGTCTCAGGGGCTACTGGCTATATGGGTTTTTTTTCTGTCACTTACCTCAAAACCTGTCAACAGGTTGTTGCATGCTTCGTTCAGTCCACTCTTGGCAGACTGAACCTTCTCCATCACCGTGCTCATAAGAACACCGTGCTCGTCCATAATGGAGGTGCCTCGTAGCGCCTCCATCAGGTTATCCGCGCCTGGATGGACAGGACCACCAGCGAAATGGTGCACCCTCCTTCAAAGGGGCTGCTCATTCAACCCGGAGCCATATGGGTCTCCAGAATCGATTCGGCCGAGGCCTGCTGGATGCGCCTCTTCGCCAGCCTCCATGGGGATCGCCTCCATGTGTCCGGCAAAGGAGGCTTCGGCCGTGGCGCCCCCGACAGCGCCCCGGGTTCCTCCTCGCTCGGATCGGCCTCCAGACAGCGCCGGTGTCGCCCCCGCCCTCGGGAGTAAGCAGGCGGTGGCGATCGCTCGCCATCTCCAACGGAGCTAACGAACTTCCGCACGAGGATCGCTGGATTAGGTCGGGCCGATCGCAATAGTACAGCTAACTACATCAAGATAATGGAGAGAAAGGGCTGGATGTGCGATAAATAAGCCATGTCACTTACGATGCGGCTCGGGCTTTGTGCAGGGCGCCATTCGGACCATCGCTTACATCCCACGCGTGTTGGGCCAAACTCCCTTCCCTTTTGGGCGCCCGCCCAGATGCGCCGAGCCGCCCTCTTCTTCTTCCTCTCCTCGGGAGGATTGTTTTTCCTCCTCCTCCTCTTCCCGCCATTGTCCTCGGGACAGAGGAATGAGTTTTGCCGTCTTCGGGACGCCGTCTGGCATTTTACGACGGAGGCCACTCTTGGCCCCTTTGCCTTCTTCTTGGTTTTCTTCTCCGGCGCCTTTATATGGCGCTTCGGTATTAGCATCTCTCGCCAAGCGCTGGATGACTGGTTCTTCGGGAAGCGGAGCCGGACACTGGATCCGCTTCGCCCTCTTTGTCCAGTCCTGAAAGAGCAGTAATAAAAGCTCAGACATCATCCTTGAAACAATTAGGTTGAAGACTCATTCGAAATAACATACCTTGCTCGCGGGGTGTGTACAATCGTGACCACGGTCTGAACTGCGGTCGGTGGTTTTTCATTGCCCTTGAAGAGCAATTTCCATGCGCCCGCATGCGTAGTCTCAAGAGCCTCGTCACGATCCGGTGCTTCTTTGGATTGAACTCCCACAGCGGGCGGCTTCGGCGCTGGCATGGAAGGGTCCGGCGAACTAACATCACCTGGATCACATCAACAAGCTTGACGCTCTTGGTTACCATGCTCTGAACGCGCGTCTGCAGTGCTATCAGCTCGTTAGGAGAACACCAGTCCGGACTCTTCTCGTTCCAGGAGGTTAGTCGCATAGGAGCGCCGGAGCGGAATTCGGCAGCTGCGGCCCAGGTGGGGCCGCGTGGTTCTGTGATGTAGAACCACTACTTCTGCCACTCCTTTACCGTATCCACGAAGTTGCCTTTGGTCCAGGAGACGTTGGACAATTTTCTCACCATTGCCCCTCCGCACTCCACATGCTGCCCATCCACCACCTTCGGCTTCACGTTGAAGACTTTGAGCCACAGCCCAAAGTGGGGTTGGATGCGAAGGAAGGCCTCGCACATGACGATAAACGCCGAGATGTTGAGGAAGGAATTCGGGGGTAGATCATGGAAATCTACCCCGTAATAATACATTAGCCCGCGGACGAAGGGGTGGAGTGGAAACCCTAGCCCGCGGAAGAAATGGGGGAGGAATACCACCCTCTCTGTGGGCTCCGGCGTGGGGATGATCTATCCCTCGGCCGTAGACGATGGGCGATCTCCTTTGCCAAATATTCGTCCGCCCGGAGCTTAGTAATGTCCTCCTCCGTGACGGAGGAGACCATCCATTTGCCCTGACCACCAGATCCGGACATGGTTGCTGGAGTGGAAAGGAGATTGAAACTGGGGCGCTGGAGCTCGAGATGGGGAAGGCAGAGACAGAGAGGAAGCGCGAGAAGAGGAAGGGGAATCCTTATCTCCTTATAAAGGCAGCAAATATAAAACGCCTCCTCACTCGCCTTGAGATTCGCCTATTCCCAAGGGCTGTGTAAATAGCACGGTTGGGTTACCCATGCCCGCATTGATGAGAATCCCGCGATAAGGGGACACGATCTCTGCTTCGACAAGACATGCCAATAGCAACCGCATCTTGAAACGTGGGATAAACGGTTTGAAATTGTGACCGAACGGATGTCCTGTCACATTACAGGAAGCTGTCAGCGGATGGAACTCGTGTAAGATATATATATTCTCTCTGTGGTTGTGCATGGTATGTAACAGGTTCGGATACAATCATCACGTCCAAGACTATCCTGAGTTCGAAGAAGGGAACCCGCCTTTGTAATGCCGAAGACAATCTGCCACGGACTCCTCGCCATTGAAGCCAGTGTTCTGGGGCTACCGAGGAGTCCTGGACTAAGGGTCTCAAGGGGCCCAAGCATGTTATCCATGGGCCGATCGATGGGCCGTGAAGACATGAAGACCGAAGACTATGCCCGTGTCCGGATTGGACTCTACTTGGCGTGGAAGGCAAGCTAGGTGACCTATTATGAAGATTTCCTCCTATGTAACCGACCTCATGTAACCCTAGATATCTCCGATGTCTATATGAACCGGAGAGCATAGTCCAGATAGCACAGATTCATGACCATATACTCATAGGCTAGACTTCTAGGGTATAGCCATTACGATCTCGTGGTAGATCAACTCTTGTAACACTCATATTCATCAACATCAATCAAGCAGGAAGTAGGGTATTACCTCCATAGAGAGGGCCCGAACCTGGGTAAACATCATGTCCCCCGTCTCCTATTACCATCGATCCTAGACGCACAGTTCGGGACCCCCTACCCGAGATCCGCCGGTTTTGACACCGACACTCGCCAACTATTGCTTTTGCAACTATTGCTATCGCATAGTGATAAAGTAAAGCAATTATATGGCGCTTGCATCGTATGCAATAAAGAGACAACCATAAGGCTCCTGCCAGTTGCCGATAAATTTAACAAAACATGATCATCTCATACAACAATTTATATCTCATTACGTCTTGATCATATCACATCACAACATGCCCTGCAAAAACAAGTTAGACGTCCTCTACTTTGTTCTTGCAAGTTTTACGTGGCTGCTACGGGCTTAGCAAGAACCATTCTTACCTATGAATCAAAACCACAACGATCTTTTGTCAAGTGTGTTGTTTTAACCTTCAACAAGGACCGGGCGTAGTCACACTCGATTCAACTAAAGTTGGAGAAACAGACACCCACTAGCCACCTGTATGCGAAGCACGTCGGTAGAAGCAGTCTCGCGTAAGCGTACACGTAATGTCGGTCTGAGCCGCTTCATCCAACAATACCGCCAATCAAAGTATGACATGCTGGTAAGCAGTATGACTATTATCGCCCACAACTCTTTGTGTTCTACTCGTGCATATAACATCTACGCATAGACCTGGCTCGGATGCCACTGTTGGAGAACGTGGTAATTTCAAAAAAAATCCTACGCACACGCAAGATCGGTGATGCATAGCAACGAGAGGGGAGAGTGTAGTCCACGTACCCTCATAGACCGTAAGCGGAAGCGTTATGACAACGCGGTTGATGTAGTCGTACGTCTTCACGATCGACTGATCCTAGCACCGAAAGTACGGCACCTCCGCGATCTCCACACGTTCGGCTCGATGACGTCCCTCGTACTCTTGATCCAGTTGAGGCCGAGGGAGAGTTCCGTCAGCACGATGGTGTGGCGACGGTGATTATGAAGTTACCGGTGCAAGGCTTCGCCTAAGCACTACGACGATATGACCGAGGTGTGTAACTGTGGAGGGGGGCACCGCACATGGCTAAGACAAATCTTGAGTGCCTTTCGGGTGCCCCCTGGCCTCGTATATAAAGGAGGGGAGGGAAGAGGTGGCCGGCCCAAGGGGGGCGCGCCAGGTGTGGGGAATCCTACTAGGACTCCCTAGTCCAAGTAGGATTCCCCTCCTCTTTCCTATTTGGAGTAGGAGAGAAGGAAAGAGAGGGAGAGGGAGAAGGAAAGGGGGACCGTGCCCCCACCCCTTCTCCAATTCAGTTTGGGCAGGGGGAGGCGCGCACCACCTCTTGGACCTTCTCCGCTCTCTCCGCTAAAGCCCAATAAGGCCCATTACTTCTCCCGGTGAATTCCCATAACTCTCCAGTACTCTGAAAAATACCTGAATCACTCGGAACCTATCCGATGTCCGAATATAGCCTTCCAATATATTGATCTTTACATCTCGACCATTTCAAGACTCCTCATCATGTCCGTGGTCTCATCTGGGACTCCGAACAACCTTCGGTACATCAAATCACATAACTCATAATACAAATCGTCATTGAACGTTAAGCGTGCGGACCCTATGTAACATCCCAAATTTTCAATTTGGAATGTTATACATTAGGTCATCATGCATATCATATTTTCTCGCATTTTTCCGATCCTAGAAAATTTCACGCAACTCAAGGACCCTCGGAGAGAGTTGGAAGTTTCATAATTTTCATATTTGGGATTTCTCAAATTTTGAAAATAGGATCATTTGGATTTATTTAAATTATCTTCATAAAGTTTTTCCTATAAAAATATTTTGAGAGGGAATAATATGACTTTCCCAAACAATTAGGAAAAATGAAGATATTATAAATAAACCAAATTTGGTTTTGGAAGATTTATTTTGCTTAGGCAAAATGAGCATTTTAAAATTTATGCATGTTTGCTGTTTTTAAAGTTCATTTTGTTCGACTCATTTTTAGGAGTCGGGAAAATTTGTTTTATTTAATTTGAGTTCATTTGGTATTTTTTTAATTCATTTGGTTTAAATTTCATTTAAAAAAATTACATCGCGCTTCTGGCCGAGGCCCACTGCCCAGCCAGCCAGTGCCCTGTGCCCGGCCTGCCCACCTCCTCCTCCTCCTCACACTACTGAAGGCTGTGTCCCACACAAGACGGCATTGCCCTCGCCGAGTCCGGTTCGCCACGCCCCCTGCCCCTCTCCCAAGTCGCCCCCCTTTATAACCGCCCCCCTCTCTCACTCACCTCACGAGAGCCGCGCCACCCGCGCCCGACTGAACCCCGCCGCGCCGTGGGACGCCGCCGCCGCCGCCGCTGTTCCCCGCCGACGCCGACCGCCGCCCCTCGCCCGAGCCTCACGGACCTCACGAGCTCGGCGAGATCACCGAGGTAGCCCGCGCCCGATCCGTTTTCCCTTGAACCGATCCGGTTTTATTAAAAAATGTTCGGTTTTTTTAAAACCTAGATTGGTTTTATTTTTTCGGTTTTCTTATTTAACGAACGCTCACCGAACCGCTCGCTTCAATGAACGCGCTCGTTGATTCGTTTTGTTAACGAACGTCCGCTATTTAAACCGCTCGTCGCTTTTTCTTTTAATTAGATTTAATCCGTTATTTTTTCGATTTGATTTCGATCCGATTTTCAAAACTGTTTTATTTCACGCCGCTTATCGGAATCAGGTGATTCAAGCGCTGGAGTTTCAGAACGAAACCGCCGTCCGACTACCCTACTTTCACCGAAGTTTTGCCACTGTGAAATTTTGACCTAATTTCAGATTGTTAAACCGAGTCGTTCTCCTCGAGTTTCGACTTTCGAGTTTATTTTGATTCGATTCTTTTGCAACCAGGGTTCTTAAGTTGAACTTTCTCGTTAGATCTTTTATTCGAGATTTCTGTGCATTAGATGAGTTCTTATTGTATGCTTGTTGTTTGTCTGCGTTAGATCACCCGGAGTGCGCCGCTTGTTACTTCGAATCTCTAGGACTCGCGGATCATCAGCAAGGCAAGTAACACTTTGATCATACTCTTCTCATACCCAGTTTTTATGCATTAGATCTATTCCTCAAACCCTTGCTTGATTAGGATCTAATTAAATTGTGGGTTTGGGAAGTAGATTGAGGTAGTACCTATTACCTGTTTTACTTATGAAACCTTGGGAGTTACTTCTACGTTGCTTGTTCATGCCATGCTATGCTAGTAGACGTGGATTGGGTGAGTGAATATCCATGATGATGTGAGATTGTTAATTAATGGTTTATCTAAGGTGGCAACCTAAACACACATCTGGGTGGATTGAGGCACCTGGTTTCCATCAGACTTGCTCAGATTTCTTGGGCTGCCACCTGTGCTCTAAGGGATCATAAGATTATTCAAACTGAAACTTCCGTGTGCAGCCACAAGCCAATTATGGGCTCTGGCGTAGTTGACTAAGTTGTGCAAACTCTTACGGGTAGGCTAGCTGATGTAGGGGATGTAGGTTGGTACGGTCTACCCACATGTAAGGTGCTAGCGCTCGAAAGACTATGTCTCGGTCATCCGCTTCTCAAACACCATGTAGTGCGAGAATCAAGCGGAGGCGATCGAGTCTTGTGGGGAAAAGTGCGCAAACCTCTGCAGAGTGTATAAACTAATCATGATTAGCCGTGTCCCCGCTATGGACAATTTGAGTATCCTGTAATTGAATATCATGTGAATCTCAACATGTTACTTCTAAATAAAAGTTATTGGGTTTTGATGAGTACTTTTAATTGGGATTGAGGATGCTGTCAACCATTCTCAATGTTTAACAACCACCATGATAGTTAAATAAAATTATTCCTTTGATGTAGGGACAAATCAGCTTTATGCAATGTAATCAGAGAGCCTTACCACCAGCCATATATGCATGTAGTGTAGGCTTATTCATTCATTGCTCTTATGTGTTACATTGCCAAGATATTCCATGTGTGAATTGTTTTGGCTGCAACTTTTCACGCTATGCACTCTTCAGATGACGAGTAAGGTGTTAGGTCGTGGTTCTATACTCAGTGATGCCGTTGGAGTTGATGGACTCGCTTATCTTCCAAGCCTTCCGCTGTTATTATTAGATGGCCTTAAGCCATATTATTGTATTCAGTTCCCTTGTGGACAACGATGTAATAAGTGTGTGATTGCTACTCTGCTATAAATCCTTCGAAGTACTGTGTGGTGTCAGCATTACTGATCCAGGGATGACACTGAGCACAGAGACTTGATCCATTCGGGTCTGGTCGCTACACCCTACGGGTTCGAGAACTATGTAGACATGACCGAGACACATGTCCGGTCAATAACCAATAGTGGAACCTGGATGCTCATATTGGCTCCTACATATTCTACGAAGATCTTTATCGGTCAAACCGCATACCAACATATGTTGTTCCCTTTGTCATCGGTATGTTACTTGCCTGAGATTCAATCGTCGGTATCTCAACACCTAGTTCAATCTCGTTACCGGCAAGTCTCTTTACTCATTCCGTAATGCATCATCCCACAACTAACTCATTAGTCACATTGCTCGCAAGGCTTATGTGATGTGCATTACCGAGAGGGCCCAGAGATACCTCTCTGAAACACGGAATGACAAATCCTAATCTCGATCTATGCCAACCCAACAAACACAATCGGAGACACCTTTAGAGCATCTTTATAATCATCCAGTTACGTTGTGACGTTTGATAGCACACTAAGTGTTCCTCCGGTATTTGGGAGTTGCATAATCTCATAGTCATAGGAACATGTATAAGTCATGAAGAAAGCAATAGCAATAAACTAAACAATCATAGTGCTAAGCTAACGAATGGGTCTTGTCCATCACATCATTCTCCTAATTATGTGATCTCGTTCATCAAATGACAACACATCTCTATGGTTAGGAAACATAACCATCTTTGATAAACGACCTGGTCAAGTAGAGGCATACTAAGGACACTTACGTTTTGTTGATGTATTCACAATGTACCAAGTTTCCGGTTAATACAATTATAGCATGAATAATAAACATTTATCATGAAATAAGGAAATAAATAATAACTTTATTATTGCCTCTAGGGCATATTTCCTTCAGGGTAAACAAATAACTGTTGGGCAATTGATAGAACTTCAAATAATTATGACGATATCCACTCAATGATCATTACATAGGCATCACGTCCAAGATTAGTAGACCGACTCCTGCCTGCATCTACTATCATATAGTCTTCCATGATTTAGCAAATCCCACATACTCAACTATCATATAGTCTTCCATGATTGCTTCCACTCAAAGCATATTTTTAGAACAAATAGCATCCACAGAGAAAGATAGGGGCTTAATGTTTCGCCTCCCAACTTATTTATCATATAGATAACTGTCAACTATAATAATTCATGATCAAATATATTTGAATGGCCATATATGCTTAGATCTTTCCATCACATGATGCTTGCCAAGTAAAGAGTAGGTTGGAATGAGAAGTAATACTACTGACTCTTGCATAAAAGTAAAAGATAGGCCCTTCACGAGGGAAGGTGGATTTGCAGAGGTGCCGAGCTCAAGCTAAAACAGAGATGAAAATAATTTTGAGAGGTATGCTTTCATTGTCAACATAACGACCAAGAGTTCCCAATATCTTCCATACTAGATACATTATAGGCGGTTCCCAAACAGAAAGGTAAAGATTTTATACCCCTCCACCAACAATCACACTCCACGGCTTGTCCGAAACAACGGGTGTCGTCCAACTATCAACAATCCTGGGGGAGTTCTGTTTAAATTATTTGTGATTTTGTTTTTGATCTTTTGATCAAAGGACTGGGCATCCCAGTTACCAGCCATTTTCTCGTGAATGATGAGCGGAGTCCACTCATCGTGAGAATAACCCACCTAGCATGGAAGATACTGACAGCCCCTAGTCGCTACATGAGCGATTCGGGCATACAAAACAGATAATTATTTGAAGGTTTAGAGTTTGGCACGTGCAAATTTACTTGGAACGGCACGTAAATACCTCATATAGGTAGATATGGTGGACACTCATGGAAGAAACTTGGTTCAAGGAATTTGGATGCACAAGCAGTATTCCCGCTTAGTACAGATATTTTGGCTAGCAAAGGATTCTAAATAGCAAGCATCACATGTTAGAGGCTCCATAACAATATAACTTCTATACAAATATACCCAAGCATAACTCATTATGTTGTCTCCCTTGTCCAACTTCAACTAATTTGCTCAGGTTTGAAAATAATTAATGGGGCTCACAATCATAGAAGATGTCCAAGATAGTATATCTATATGTGAAATCTCTCTTCCTTCAATATTCTTTCATGAATTGTTCAAGTGACCAATACAAAGTTTGCTGACCTTCAATAAATTTACCACATCTACTTCTTATATCTGAAGTCATTACTCCCCATGGGATAAGCATATGAAACATATATAATTTCAGATTTTTGACATTCAAATCATTCAACTATTTACTCATAGGATATAAGTGAAGCACACGAGTAAATGACAAACTACTCCAAAAAGATATGAGTGAAGATCAATGAGTAGTTAAATAATTATGTAGCTTTGTGAAGACTCTCTCTCATTTAAGAATTTCAGATCTTGGTATTTTATTCATACAGCAAGCAAAAAATAAAATAAAATGATGATCCAAGCAAAACACATATCATGTGGCGAATAAAAATATAGCTCCAAGTAAAGTTACCGATGAACGAAGACGAAAGAGGGGATGCCATCCGGGGCATCCCCAAGCTTAGGCTCTTAGTTGTCCTTGAATATTACCTTGGGGTGCCTTGGGCATCCCCAAGCTTAGGCTCTTGTCACTCCTTATTCCATAGTCAATCGAACCTTTACCCAAAACTTGAAAACTTCACAACACAAAACTCAACAGAAAATCTCATGAGCTCCGTTAGCATAAGAAAATAATCACCACTTAGGTACTGTTGTGAACTCATTCTAAATTCATATTGGTGTAATATCTACTGTATTCCAACTTCTCTATGGTTCATACCTTCCGATACTACTCATAGATTCATCAAAATAAGCAAACAACGCATAGAAAACAGAACAGTCTGTAGTTATCTATATCAAACGTATACTTCTTGAAATCATAAAAATCTGCAAAAATAGGACCACCTAGATAATTTGATTATTGATCTACTACAATTGGAATCAGTATTTTATCACTTTCTGGTGATTTTTAACAATTGTTTTCGTGAGCAGAAAGTTTCTGTCTTTTTCAGCAAGATCAAATAATTATCATCCAAGAAGATCCTATAGGTCTTACTTGGCACAAACACTAACTAAAACATAAAACCACATCTAACCAGAGGCTAGATGATTTATTTATTACTAAACAGGAACAAAAAGCAAGGAACTTAATATTGATTTATTTATTTATTACTAACTACAGACCCGAAGGTCTACAAAGAACTACTCACGCATCATCGGAGAGGCACCAATGGAGGTTGTGAAACCCATTCGAGATGGTGTCTAGATTGGACTCTGCGGCGGCTGGATGAATATTTCGTTGACTCCCCTAGGGTTTCTGGAATATTGGGGTATTTATAGAACAAAGAGGCGGTCCGGGGGCACCCGAGGTGGGCACAACCCACCAGGGCGCACCTGGGCCTCCTGGCGCGCCTTGGTGGGTTGTCCCCTCCTCGGGACTCCCCCCAGGTGCAACCAGGGCCCAGCTTCTTCCTTTTGGTCCATAAAAAATCATCGTAAAGTTTCGTGGTATTTGGACTCTGTCTGATATTGATTTCCTCCGATGTAAAAAACATGGAAAAACATCAACTGGCACTTGGCACTATGCCAATAGGTTAGTACCAAAAAATGATATAAAATGACTATAAAATGATTATAAAACATCCAAGATTGATAATAAAACAGCATGGAACAATCAAAAATTATAGATACGTTGGAGACGTATCAGCATCCCCAAGCTTAACTCCCGCTCGTCCTCGAGTAGGTAAGTGACAAAAACAGAATTTTTGATGTGGAGTGATGTTTATCATGTCATATCATATTCTTTTCTTTATAGCATGGACATTTGGACTTTTATGTGATTCAAAGCAATAGTCTAGTTTTGACATAATAATTTAGATACTCAAGCATATCAACAAGCAACCATGTCTTTCAAAATATCAATGCTAAAACAAGTTATCCCTAGCCCATCATGCTCAAACATTGATTTCATGAAACAAACTCGCATATTAGCTACACCCAATACTTAAGTACGATCATATTGCCTCTTCGTTGGTGCTTTTATAAGAGAAGATGGAGACTCAAATTCAAAATAAAAATTGCATAAAGTAAAATAAAGGCCCTTCGCAGAGGGAAGTATGGATTTGTAGAGGTGCTAGAGCTCAAAGTGAGAAATAGAGATAAAAACATTTTGGGAGGTGTATCCATCCCACCAATGAAAACGACTCAGAGTTCCGAACACTTTCCATGCTAGATATGCCATAGGCAGTTCCCAAACAGAAAATAAAGTTTATTCCTTTTTCCACCATACTTTCACTTTCCATGGCTAGCCGAATCCACGGTTGCCTTCCATACCAACACTTTCCAAGGAATTTATTATTTGACAACATAAAGTAAATTCATTTTTGCATTTCGGGACTGGGCATCCCTAAAACCTTTGCCTTACTCTCGTGCAATGACAAGTAAATAAACACTCATCGTGAGAATAACACATCCAGCATGGAAAATATTAGCCACCTGCTACTGCTCATGAGCTAAAAAAAACACACAAAAGAGAAGTTTATTTTGGAAATTAGAGATGGCACATGCAAATTTTCTTAGAACGGCAAAAGAATACCGCATATAGGTAGATATAGTGGACTCATGTGGCAAAACTGGTTTAAAGGATTTTCGATGCACAAGTAGAGGTCATACTTAGTGCAAAATGAAGGCTAGCAAAAAGATTGAGAAGCGACCAACCAAGAAATGAATAATCTCATAAGCAAGCATTAAGCATAATTAACACCGAATGATGCACCACAAGTAGGATATAATTTTCATTGCATGATTATTGACTTTCGTGCATGCATAGGGAATCACAAACCTTAACACCAATATTCTTACTAAAGCATAATTACTCATCAACATAACTCACATATCACATCATCATATCTCAAAACTATTACTAAGAATCAAGTTTATTTTGTCCAATGATCTTCATGACATTTTTTACTTTATCCTTCTTGGATATCTATCACTTTGGGACTAATTTTCATGTGTTGCTTTTCATAACCTCAAACAAATATAAGTGAAGATCATGAGCATAATTTTCTTTCTCTCAAAATAATTTAAGTGAAGCAAGAGAGAATTTCTTCAAAATTTTACTAACTCTCAAATAAATCTAAGTGAAGCAAGAGAGAATTTCTTCAAAAATACTAAGCACACCGTGCTCAAAAAGATATAAGTGAAGCACTAGAGCAAGTCCTAGCTCATAAAAGATTTAAGTGAAGCACAAAGAGCAAATCTAACAAGTCATGATATAATTTTGGATCTCTCAAATAGGTGTGTCCAGCAAATATTGATGACTTAAAACACAAAATAAAACAAGCAAAGACACATATCATACAAGATGCTCCAAGCAAAACACATATCATGTGACGAACAAAATATAGTCTCGAGTAAAATACCGATGGTCGCTAGAAGAAAGAGGGGATGCCACTCGGGGACATCCCCAAACTTAGTTGGTTGCTCATTCTTGGATAATAGCTTGGGATGCCGAGGCATCCCAAGCTTAGGCTCTTCTATCCTTCTTTCATCCATCGTAAGATAACCCAAAACTTGAAAACTTCAATCACACAAAACTCAACAAAACCTTTGTGAGATCCGTTAGTAAAAGAAAGCAAACCACTAATATATGTGTTGTATCAAACAAATTCATATATTTTTTGTATTATATCTACTGTATTCCAACTTTTCTATGGCAAAAACTCATCAAAAAAACCATAGGGCCATCAAAATAAGCACACAACACAAAGAAAACATAATCTGTCAAAACAGAACAGTCTGTAGTAATTTTACACTTACGAATACTTCTATAACTCCAAAAAATCTAAAAAATTAGGATGACCAGGGTAATCATTATATTGCTCTTCTTCAAAACGAATCAGGGCAAAATCTCTTTTCTGTGATTTATGAAAATTATTTTTGTGAGCGCAAAGTTTCTGTATTTTTCAGCAAGATCAAACAACTATCACCCAAGAAGATCCTGAAGGCTTTACTTGGCACAAATACTAATTAAAACATAAAAAACACAATCATAATAGTAGAATAATTGTGCAAACACACATGAACAGAAAGTAAAAAGAAAAAATAAATTTTATTCATTGGGTTGCCTCCCAACAAGCGCTATAGTTTTACGCCCTTAGCTAGGCATAAGGCAAGGATCTAACTTTTGTCATCTTTGGTTTGAGATCCATAAGATGCCCTCATGATTGGTTTATAAGGTGGCTTAATTTTGGTTCCAGGGAAGTGTTCCATACCTTTCTCAAATGAAATTGGAACTTAATATTGGCTTCTTTCATATCAATCACGGCACCAATAGTGCGTAAAAACGGTCTACCAAGAATAATTGGACAAGACGGATTGCAATCAATATCAAGAACAATAAAATCTATGGGCATATAATTTCTATTTGCAAGAATAAGAACATCATTAATTCTTCCCATAGGCTTTTTCATGGTAGAATCTGCCAAGTGCAAATTCAAGGAACATTCTCCAAGATTGGTAAGACCAAGCACATCACATAAAGATTTTGGAATTGTGGAAACACTAGCACCCAAGTCACAGAAAGCAAAACACTCATAATTTTTGATTTTGACTTTGATAGTGGGTTCCCATTCATCATGCAATTTTCTAGGAATGGATACTTCTAATTCCAATTTTTCTTCAAAAGCTTTCATCATAGCATCAACAATATGTTTAGTAAAAGCTTTATTTTGTTCATGGGCATGGGGTGAATTTAGCATGGATTGCAACAAAGAAATACAATCAATCAAATAGCAACTATCATAGTTAAAGTCTTTGTAATCCAAAAGAGTGGGTGCATCACTAACTAAAGTTTTGAGCTCTCCAAACCCACTTTTATCAATTTTCTCAACAAGATTTTGACCCTCCGATATATTGGGACACCTTCTACCTAAAGTTGACTCTTCTCTAGTCCATTTTTCATCAATCTTAACTTTACTAAACATAGAATCAATGGAAGAAACGCCAATCATTTTAAGATCTTCATCACTTGTATCTTCTAACGAGATTGGTTTAGCAGCCATTTGATTTACTAAGATAGCTTCTGCATCGAATATTTTTCCTAGCAGACGTTCTGCAAAAGCATACTTAGATTGGAGATTGCAAACTTCTATACTAATATCATCAAGTTGTTTTGTGATAGCATCTAGCACAACGGAGTGCTCCTTATGTTCTTCAGTAAAATACATATTATGCTCACATTGTGTAGTCATATATTCCTTAGTACTCTTTTCTCAATTTCAAGCAAAAAATTTGGGTAAGGAACATCATAATATTTTCTTTGAGGCATCATGACTACGCAAACAAGAAGGGACATAAAAACATATCCGGCAAGAAAACAGCAAACGGAAAAAGAGAGGCGAATAAAACGGCAAATTTTTGTGAAGTGGGGAAGAGGAAAATGAGAGGCAAATGGCAAATAATGTAAATTGCGAGGAGATGAGATTTGTGATTACGAACCTGGTTATATTGAAGATCCTCCCCGGCAACGGCGCTAGAAATTCCTTTTGATGTCGCTTGAAACTACGTCGGTATTTCCCCAAAGAGGAAGGGATGATGCAGCACAGCGGCGATAGGTATTTCCCTCAGATATGAAACCAAGGTTATCGAACCAGTAGGAGAACCAAGCAACACAACGTAAACAGCCCCTGCACACAAAGAACAAATCCTCGCATCCCGACGTGTTAAAGGGGTTGTCAATCCCTTCCGGGGTACGGCGCCTCAAGATAGGCAAAACGGACGTGAGGAAAATTTAGTAGATTGATAGATCGAACGCCAAACAAAATAAATAATAATAAATCACAGCAAGGTATTTTTGTATTTTTGGTTTAGTAGATCTGACTAAAAATGCAAAGGAAAGGTAGATCGCAAGCAAATATATGAGAAAGAAGACCCGGGGGCCGCAGGTTTCACTAGTGGCTTCTCTCGAGAAAAATAGCAAACGGTGGGTAAAAAAATTACTGTTGGGCAATTGATAGAACTTCAAATAATTATGATGATATCCAGGCAATGATCATTACATAGGCATCACGTCCAAGATTAGTAGACCGACTCCTGCCTGCATCTACTACTATTACTCCACACATCGACCGCTATCCAGCATGCATCTAGTGTATTAAGTTAATGGAAAAACGGAGTAATGCAATAAGAATGATGACATGATGTAGACAAGATTCGTTTATCTATTGCGTAGATATTGATCCCATCTTTTTATCCTTAGTAGAAATGATGCATACGTGTCGTTTTGTTGGAAATATGCCCTAGAGGCAATAATAAATTAGTTATTATTATATTTCCTTGTTCATGATAATCGTTTATTATCCATGCTATAATTGTATTGATAGGAAACTCATATACATGTGTGGATACATAGACAACACCAAGTCCCTAGTAAGCCTCTAGTTGACAAGCTCGTTGATCAATAGTTGGTTACAGCTTTCGACCATGGACATTGGATGTCGTTGATAACGGATCACATCATTAGCGAATGATGTGATGGACAAGACCCAATCCTAAGCCTAGCACAAAGATCGTAGTTCGTATGCTAAAGCTTTTCAAATGTCAAGTATCTTTTCCTTAGACCATGAGATTGTGCAACTCCGGATACCGTAGGAATGCTTTGGGTGTACCAAACGTCACAACGAATCGGGTGACTATAAAGGTGCACTACAGGTATCTCCGAAAGTGTCATTGGGTTGGCACGAATCGAGATCGGATTTGTCACTCCGTGTGACGGAGAGGTATCTCTGGGCCCACTCGGTAGGACATCATCATAATGTGCACAATGTGACCAAGGGGTTGATCACGGGATGACGTGTTACGGAACGAGTAAAGAGACTTGCCGGAAACGAGATTGAACAAGGTATCGGGATACCGACGATCGAATCTCGGCAAGTACAATACCGCTAGACAAAGGGAATTGTATACGGGATTGATTGAGTCCTTGACATCGTGGTTCATCCGATGAGATCATCGTGGAACATGTGGGAGCCAACATGGGTATCCAGATCCCGCTGTTGGTTATTGACCGAGAACGCCTCGGTCATGTCTCAGATGGTTCCCGAACCCGTAGGGTCTACACACTTAAGGTTCGATGGGACGCTTAGGGTTATAAAGGAAGTTTGTATGTGGTTACCGAATGTTGTTCGAGTCCGGATGAGATCCCTGACGCCACGAGGAGTTCTGAAATGGTCCGGAGGTAAAGATTTATGTATGGAAGTCTGTTTTGGTCACGGAAAAGTTTCGGTTTTTCCAGAACGCATCGGGACCACCGGAGGGTCCCGGGTCCACCAAGTGGGGCCACTAACCCCGGAGGGCTGCATGGGCCAAGTGTGGGAGGAACCAGCCCGTGTGGGCTGGTGCACCCCACAAGGGGCCCAAGGCGCCTAAGGAGAGGAGAGGGGCAAACCCTAAGGGCAGATGGGCCTTAGGGCCCATACCGTGCGCCTCCTCTCCCTCCACCTGGTCGCCACCAGATGGGATTGGGGCTGGCCGCCCCTAGGGTGGAACCTAGAGGGGCGCAGCCCTCCCTCTCCCTATAAATACTTGAGGCTTGGGGCTGCCCAACACATGAGTTTTCTCCTCTCTTGGTGCAGCCCCGCCTCCTCCTCCTCCTCTCCCGTGGTGCTTGGCGAAGCCTCGCTGGATTGCCACGCCTCCACCACCACCACGCCGTTGTGCTGCTGCTGGATGGAGTCTTCCTCAACCTCTCCTCTCTCCTTGCTGGATCAAGGCGTGGGAGACGCCACCGGGCTGTACGTGTGTTGAACGCGGAGGTGTCGTCTGCTCGGCACTAGGATCTCCGGTGATTTGGATCACGACGAGTACGACTCCTTCAACCCCGTTCTCATGAACGCTTCCGCTTAGCGATCTACAAGGGTATGTAGATGCACTCTCCTTCCCTCGTTGCTAGTTTCTCCATAGATAGATCTTGGTGACACGTAGGAAAATTTTGAATTTCTGCTACGCTCCCCAACAGTGGCATCATGAGCTAGGTCTATTGTGTAGATTCTTTGCACGAGTAGAACACAAAGTAGTTGTGGGTGTTGATTTTGTTCAATATGCTTGCCGTTACTAGTCCAATCTTGTTTCGACGGCATTGTGGGATGAAGCGGCCCGGACCGACCTTACACGCATTTTACGTGAGACAGGTTCCACTGACCGACATGCACATGGTGCATAAGGTGGCTAGCGGTGCCGCCTCCCACTTTAGTCGGAACGGATTCGATGAAAAGGGTCCTTATGAAGGGTAAATAGCAATTGACATATCATGTTGTGGTTTTATGAGGTAAGAAATGTTCTTGCTAGAAACCCATAGCAGCCACGTAAAACATGCAAACAACAATTAGAGGACGCCTAACTTGTTTTTGCAGGGTATGCTATGTGATGTAATATGGCCAAGAAGAATGTGATGAATGATATGTGATGTATGAGATTGATCATGTTCTTGTAATAGGATTCACGACTTGCATGTCGATGAGTATGACAACCGGCAGGAGCCATAGGAGTTGTCTTTATTTATTGTATGACCTGCGTGTCATTAAACAACGCCATGTAATTACTTTACTTTATTGCTAACCGTAGCCATAGTAGTAGAAGTAATAGTTGGCGAGACAACTTCATGAAGACACGATGATGAAGATCATGATGATGGAGATCATGGTGTCATGCCGGTGACGATGATGATCATGGAGCCCCGAAGATGGAGATCAATGGAGCTATATGATATTGGCCATATCATGTCACTACTATATAATTGCATGTGATGTTTATTATGTTTATGCATCTTGTTTACTTAGAACGACGGTAGTAGATAAGATGATCCCTTACAACAATTTCAAGAAGTGTTCTCCCCTAACTGTGCACCGTTGCTAAAGTTCGTCGCTTCTAAGCACCACGTGATGATCGGGTGTGATAGATTCTTACGTTCACATACAACGGGTGTTGACGAGCCTAGCATGTACAGACATGGCCTCGGAACACACGCAATACACTTAGGGTTAGCTTGACGAGCCTAGCATGTAAATACATGGCCTCGGAACACAGAGACCGAAAGGTCAAGCATGAGTCGTATAGTAGATACGATCAACATGAAGATGTTCACCGATGATGACTAGTCCGTCTCACGTGATGATCGGACACGGCCTAGTTGACTCGGATCATGTAATCACTTAGATGACCAGAGGGATGTCTATTCGAGTGGGAGTTCATAAGATGAACTTAATTATCTTGAACATAGTCAAAAGACCTTTTGCAAATTATGTCGAAGCTCGCGCTTTAGTTTCACTGCTTAGATATGTTCCTAGAGAAAATATAGTTGAAAGTTGACAAGATGGCGATTATGCGGACGAAGAAAGCTTATGTCCTTAATGCACCGCTCGGTGTGCTGAACCCCAAACGTCGTGTGTGGATGTTGCGAACATCGGACATACACGCTTTGATAACTACGTGATAGTTCGGTTAAACGGTTTAGAGTTGAGGCACGAAAGACGTTTTTGAAATGTCGCGAACATATGAGATGTTTCGAGGGCTGAAATTAGGATTTCAGGCTCGTGCCCACGCCAAGAGGTATGAGACCTCCGACGATTTTCTTAGCCTGCAAACTAAGGGAGAAAAGCTCAATCGTTGAGCTTGTGCTCAGATTGTCTGAGTACAACAATCACTTGAATCGAGTGGGAGTTGATCTTCCAGATGAGATAGTGATGTTTCTCCAAAGTCATTACCACCAAGCTGCTAGAGCTTCGTGATGAACTATAACATATCAAGGATAGAGATGATGATCCTTGAGGTATTCGCGTTGTTTGACATCGCGAAAGTAAAAATCAAGAAGGAGCATCAATTGTTGATGGTTGGTGAAACCACTAGTTTCAAGAAGGGCAAGGGAAAGAAGGGACACTTCATGAAACGACAAATCAGTTGCTGCTCCAGTGAAGAAACCCAAGGTTGAACCCAAACCCGAGACTAAGTGCTTCTGCAATAAGGGGAACAGCCACTGGAGCAGAATTACCCTAGATACTTGGTAGATAAGAAGGCTGGCAAGGTCGATAGAAGTATATTGGATATACGTTATGTTAATGTGTACTTTACTAGTACTCCTAGTAGCACCAGGATATTAAGATACCGGTTCGGTTGCTAAGTGTTAGTAACTCGAAATAAAAGGGTACGGAATAAACGGAGACTAGCTAAAGGTGAGCTGACGATATGTGTTGGAAGTGTTTCCAAGTTTGATGTGATCAAACATCGCACGCTCCCTCTACCATCAAGATTAGTATTAAACCATAATAATTGTCATTTGGTGTTTGCGTTGAGCATAGACATGATTGGATTATGTCTATCGCAATACGGTTATTCATTTAAGGAGAATAATGGTTACTCTATTTATTTGAATAATACCTTCAATGGTCTTGCACCTAAAATGAATGGTTTATTGAATCTTGATCGTAGTGATACACATGTTCATGCCAAAAGATATAAGATAGTAATGATAGTATCACCTGCTTGTGGCATTGCCATTTGAGTCATATTGGTATAAAACGCATGAAGAAGCTCCATATTGATGGATCTTTGGACTCACTCGTTTTTGAAAAGTTTGAGACATGCGAACCATGTCTATTGGTGTATACGCATGAAGAAACTCCATGCAGATGGATCGTTTGGACTCACTTGATTTTGAATCACTTGAGATATGCAAATCATACCACATGGCAAGATGACTGAAAAGCCTCGGTTTCAGTAAGATGGAACAAGATAGCAACTTGTTGGAAGTAACACATTTTGATGTGTGCAGTCCAATGAGTGCTGAGGCATGCAGGAATATCGTTATGTTCTTACTTCACAGATGATTTGAGTAGATGTTGAGTATATTTACTTGATGAAACACAAGTCTGAATTATTGAAAGGTTCAAGTAATTTCAGAGTGAAGTTGAATATCTTCGTGACAAGAGGATAAAATGTCTGGGATGTGATCATAGAGATGAATATCTGAGTTGCGAGTTTGGTACACAATTGAGACATTGTGGAAATTGTTTCACAACTAATACCGCCTGGAACACCATAGTGTGATGGTGTGTCCGAACATCATAGTTGCACCCTATTAGATATGGTGCGTACCATGATATCTCTTATCGAATTACCACTATCGTTCATGGGTTAGGCATTAGAGACAACCGCACTCACTTTAATGGGGCACCACGTAATTCCGTTGAGACGACACCATGTGGAGAAACCTAAGTTGTCGTTTCTTGAAAGTTTGGGGCTGCGACGCTTATGTGAAAAAGTTTCAGGTTGATAAGCTCGAACCCAAAGCGGATAAAATGCATCTTCATAGGACACCCAAAACAGTTGGGTATACCTCCTAATTCAGATCCGAAAGCAATAGGGACTGTTTCTTGAATCGGGTCCTTTCTCGAGGAAAAGTTTGTCTCAGAAAGTTGAGTGGGAGGATGGTGGAGACTTGATGAGGTTAATGAACCATCACTTCAACTAGTGTGTAGCAGGGCACAAGAAGTTGTTCCTATGGCACCTACACCAATTGAAGTAGAAGCTTATGATAGTGATCATGAAACTTCGGATCAAGTCACTACCGAACCTCGTAGGACGACAAGGACGCGTGCTGCTTCGGAGTGGTACGGTAATCCTGTCTTGGAGGTCATGTTGCTAGACAACAATGAACCTATGAGCTATGGAGAAGCGATGGTGGGCCCGGATTCTGACAAATGGCTTGAGGCCATAAAATCCAAGAGAGGATCCATGTATGAAAACAAAGTGTAGACTTTGGAAGAACTACTTGATGGTCGTAAAGGCTGTTGGGTACAGATGGATTTTAGAAGAAGAGGGACAATGATGGTAAGTGTCACCATTAAGAAAGCTCGACTTGTCGTTAAGATGTTTTCCGACAAGTTCAAGGAGTTGACTACGATGAGATTTTCTCATCCGTAGCGATGCTTAAAGTCCGTCGGAATCATGTTAGCATTAGCTGCATTTATGAAATCTGGCAGATGGATGTCAAGACGAGTTTCCTTACCAGTTTACGTAAGGAAAGGTTGTATGTGATACAATCAGAAAAGTTTTGTCGATCCTAAGGATGCTAAAAGGTATGCTAGCTCCAGCGATCCTTCTAAGGACTGGAGTAAGCATGTCGGAGTTGGAATGTACGCTTTGATGAGATGATCAAAGATTTTGGGTTTATATAAAGTTTATGAGAAACTTGTATTTCCAAAGAAGTGAGTGGGAGCGCTATAGAATTTCTGATGAGTATATGTTGTTGACATATTGTTGATCAGAAATGATGTAGAATTTCTGGAAAGCATATAGGGTTGTTTGAAAAATGTTTTTGAAATGGAAAACCTGGATTAGGCTACTTGAACAATAAGCATCAAGATCTATAAGATAGATCAAAATGTTTAATAATACTTTCAAATGAGCATATACCTTGACATGATCTTGAAGGTGTTCAAGATGGATCAGTCAAAGAAGGAGTTCTTGGCTGAGTTGTAAGGTATGAAGTTAAGACTTAAAGCTCAACCACGTCAGAAAAGAGAGAAAGGACGAAGGTCGTCCCCTATGCTATGGACGTAGGCTCTACAGTATGCTATGCTGTGTACCGCACCTAATGTGTGCCTTGCTACATATCTGGCAAGAGAGTACAAAGGTGATCAAGGAGTGGATCACCAGATAGCGGTCAAAATTATCCTTAGAGGAATAAGGACATGTTTCTCGATTGTGGAGGTGATAAAGAGTTCGATGTAAAGGGTTACGTCGATGCAAGCTTTAACACCTATCGGAATGACTCTGAGTAGCAAAACGGATACGTATAGTGGAGCAACCATTTGGAATAGCTCCAAGTGGAGCGTGGAAGCAGAATTTACAATATGACATAGAGAATTGCGAAGTACACACGGATCTGAAAGGTTCAGACCCGTTGACTAAAACCTCTCTCACAAGCAAAATATGATCAAACCTTAGAACTCATTGAGACTTAATCACATGGTGATGTGAACTAGTTTAAGACACTAGTAGACTCTTTGGATGTTGGTCACATGGCGATGTGACCTATCAGTGTTGATCACATGGCGATGTGAACTAGATTATTGACTCTAGTGCAAGTGGGAGACTGTTGGAAATATGCCCTAGAGGCAATAATAAATTAGTTATTATTATATTTCCTTGTTCATGATAATCGTTTATTATCCATGCTATAATTGTATTGATAGGAAACTCAGATACATGTGTGGATACATAGACAACACCAAGTCCCTAGTAAGCCTCTAGTTGACTAGCTCGTTGAACAATAGTTGGTTACAGTTTCCTGACCATGGACATTGGATGTCGTTGATAACGGGATCACATCATTAGCAGAATGATGTGATGGACAAGACCCAATCCTAAGCCTAGCACAAAGATCGTAGTTCGTATGCTAAAGCTTTTCAAATGTCAAGTATCTTTTCCTTAGACCATGAGATTGTGCAACTCCCGGATACCGTAGGAATGCTTTGGGTGTACCAAACGTCACAACGAATCGGGTGACTATAAAGGTGCACTACGGTATCTCCGAAAGTGTCATTGGGTTGGTACGAATCGAGATGGGATTTGTCACTCCGTGACGGAGAGGTATCTCTGGGCCCACTCGGTAGGACATCATCATAATGTGCACAATGTGACCAAGGGGTTGATCACGGATGATGTGTTACGGAACGAGTAAAGAGACTTGCCGGAAACGAGATTGAACAAGGTATCGGGATACCGACGATCGAATCTCGGCAAGTACAATACCGCTAGACAAAGGGAATTGTATACGGATTGATTGAGTCCTTGACATCGTGGTTCATCCGATGAGATCATCGTGGAACATGTGGGAGCCAACATGGGTATCCAGATCCCGCTGTTGGTTATTGACCGGAGAACGTCTCGGTCATGTCTCAGATGGTTCCCGAACCCGTAGGGTCTACACACTTAAGGTTCGATGACGCTTAGGGTTATAAAGGAAGTTTGTATGTGGTTACCGAATGTTGTTCGAGTCTGGATGATATCCCGGACGTCACGAGGAGTTCCGGAATGGTCCGGAGGTAAAGATTTATGTATGGAAGTCCTGTTTTGGTCACGAGAAAAGTTTCGGGTTTTTCCCCAGAACGCGGGACCACCGGGAGGGTCCGGGGTCCACCAAGTGGGGCCACTAACCCGGAGGGCTGCATGGGCCAAGTGTGGGAGGAACCAGCCCTGTGTGGGCTGGTGCACCCCCACAAGGGGCCCAAGGCGCCTAAGGAGAGAGAGAGGGGCAAACCCTAGGGAGATGGGCCTTAGGGCCCATACTGTGCGCCTCCTCTCCCTCCACCTGGTCGCCACCCAGATGGGATTGGGGCTGGCCGCCCCTAGGGTGGAACCCTAGAGGGGTGCAGCCCTCCTCTCCCTATAAATACTTGAGGCTTGGGGCTGCCCAACACATGAGTTTTCTCCTCTCTTGGTGCAGCCCCGCCCTCCTCCTCCTCCTCTCCCGTGGTGCTTGGCGAAGCCTGCTGGATTGCCACGCCTCCACCACCACCACGCCGTTGTGCTGCTGCTGGATGGAGTCTTCTCAACCTCTCCCTCTCTCCTTGCTGGATCAAGGCGTGGGAGACGCCACCGGCTGTACGTGTGTTGAACGTGGAGGTGCCGTCTGCTCGGCACTAGGATCTCCGGTGATTTGGATCACGACGAGCACGACTCCTTCAACCCCGTTCTCATGAACGCTTCCGCTTAGCGATCTACAAGGGTATGTAGATGCACTCTCCTTCCCTCGTTGCTAGTTTCTCCATAGATAGATCTTGGTGACACGTAGGAAAATTTTGAATTTCTGCTACGCTCCCCAACACGTTTCCCTTTCTGTCACTGGGATCGAGCACCGTAAGATCGAACCCACTACCGGGCACCTCTTACCGTTGCAAGATAAATAGATCAAGTTGGCCAAACAAAACCCAAATATCGGAGAAGGAATACGAGGCTATAAGACATCATGCATATAAGAGATCAAAGATACTCAAATAACTTTCATGGATATAAAAAGATATAACTGATCATAAACTCAAAGTTCATCGAATCCCAACAAACACATCGCAAAAAGAGTTACATCATATGGATCTCCAAGAGACCATTGTATTGAGAATTCAGCGAGAGAGAGGAAGCCATCTAGCTACTAACTACTGACCCGAAGGCCTACAAAGAACTACTCACGCATCATCAGAGAGGCACCAATGGAGGTGGTGAACCCCATCCGAGATGGTGTCTAGATTGGATCTGGTGGTTCTGGACTCTGCGGCAGCTGGATGAATATTTCATTGACTCCCCTAGGGTTTCTGGAATATTGGGGTATTTATAGAGCAAAGAGGCGGTCCGGGGGGCACCCGAGGTGGGCACAACCCACTAGGGCACGCCTGGGCCTCCTGGCGCGCCCTGGTGGGTTGTTCCCTCCTCGGGACTCCCCCAGGTGCAACCAGGGCCCAACTTCTTCCTTTTGGTCAATAAAAAATCATCATAAATTTTCGTGGTATTTGGACTCCGTCTGATATTGATTTCCTGCGATGTAAAAAACATGGAAAATACAGCAACTGGCACTTGGCACTATGACAATAGGTTAGTACCAAAAAATGATATGAAATGACTATAAAATAATTATAAAACATCCAAGATTGGTAATAAAACAACATGGAACGATCAAAAATTATAGATACGTTGGAGACGTATCAGCGCCCTCCGCGCCGTCGTCGCCGCCGCCTTCGACCTCGTCATCTGAGGAGAGCGCAATAACCTCGCCGCCCTCCGCGCCGTCGTCTTCGCCGCCTTCGACCTCGTCATCGGAGGAGAGCGTGATAACCTCGCCGCCCTCCGCGCCGGCAAAGATCACCTGCTCTGCCTCCACGGGCTCCGGATGCTGCCAGCGGAGCTCTTGCATGTAGGCCTCGTCGGCGGCCTCGGCCTCGAGGCGCTCCCACGCCTCGCGGTCCTCCCGCGCCATAGCCGAGCTCACCACCCCTGGCTCCGACGGAACGAGGTCAATTGGACGTGAGCTGAAGGGGAAATTGAGCCTAGCCGTTGCGTTGTGGTAGTAGACCTGCCAGCGGTCGAACTCCATGGTCGTGAGCTCGGCCGTGTGGAAGCTACTGAGCCACCGGCAGGTGTGGGTCTCCCGATCTGTAATCTCGGTGACCCACGTCCCCCACCGCTGCTGCCGAACCCCGAGGTAGGACCTCGTCGTCTACCGGGTCCGAGGGAGGGCGGGGAAGTCCTCGAACCGGTATAGGGGCGCGGCGGCGGGTGGATTGAGGGACCGGCGACGGTGGATCGAGCCCGTGGAGGACAACGGGGACACCTCGGCGGCCACCTTGCCAGCGTCGGGCGAAAAGGCCGCGATAAACCTCTTTTTGGCCATTGGCTCCCCGAGCTCCCCGGCACACAGGCAGAGGTTGAGGATGGAGGCGCCGGCAATGGAGGCGACCTACCAATGGTTTCGAGGGTTGTGTGTGTCTGTGTGAGCGAAGATTTTGGGGAGTGTGTGGTGTGTGTGGAGGGGGGCGGGGGGCAAGGTGGTGTTTGAGGAAATATTGTGGCAACTGAAAATTTTACTAGGCGGGAGTAACAAGGCGGGGCAACTGAAAATTTGGTTCAAGGGCGAGCAGATATTTTTGAGATTGCGAGGGATGCAGAGGTGGGAGTAAAATGTCGGGGCTACTGAAAATTTGAATCAAGGGACTGAAGCAGAGCGGGAGTAACAGACATCGCACACGGTCCGCACATACTAATCGTGTGCTATCAAACATTAGAATCTTCCAGGCGGTAGATATTTTTGAGATTACGAGGCAGTAATATTTTCGAGATTGCGAGGGATGCAGAGGCGGGAGTATTTGGGGAGCGAGCTAGTGCGCTTGACACGCCGGCTGTGGACTGTAGCCGATGCACCTTCCCACGTAAGCCATAGGTGTACTATACACCGACGGTGCTCCAGGATATTTTGTACTACATCTCACAAGGTTGGTGATAACAAGCTGTGTGGGATCTACCTGATTTTTCACCTTGATTTGAATTACATAACGGGGTCACATCGGCAATGGATGGTGTTTGAATTGCTAGACCTTTTATCTGCAGTGAACATGCAACTATATGTGTGTCGTAAAAGAATTGGATTTTTCAGGGTTCGTTTGGACATTTTATACATTAAACTGGTTTTCTAGCCATTTCAGGTGCACAATTCAAAATTAAACTATATGCACATGCTCTGGTTCATATAAATTGGTTGAAAACTCAAATCTGTATTCTTGGGTGCATGCTTAGGTCCCATGCAAGAAATGGGAATGAATTTCAAACACCAGGGCACTGTTGATTGCAGGCAAAATGTTGAGATACCTGGTTTTTAAATTCTAGTAAATCCAAAACTCGTCTGAAATTCATGAAACTTGGCATGGTATCATCGAGCGGCATCAACATGCCGTGGTAAAAATTTGTCCCGTTGGGGACAGGTTTGGGTATAAGTTTCTCACAAACCAGAGCTTCTCACAACAAGCGTGATGGTTTCGGTAGGGAGTGTGCCACCTTTGGGGACGGAACGATATCCGTTGCCCCTTATTGCTTTCAAAAAATATTCTAGTGTCAACATAGAACAACAGGAGTGTTGTGTTTAACTTTGGAACTTTTCGAGGTTCGTTTGGCCTTTTTTATACATTAATTGAGTTTCTGGGCATTTAATGTGCATAATTCAAATTTGAACTACAAGCACATGCTCCAGTGCACCAAAGTTGGTTGAAAAATCACATGTGTGTCCTTGGGTGAATTTCTAGGTCCCATGCAAGAGATGGGAATTAAATTCAAACACCAGGGCACTGTTCATTGTCGGCAAAACGTTGAGATACCTGGTTTTTAAATTCTAGTAAATCAAAAACTCGTCTGAAATTCATGAAACTTGGCATGGCATCAACACGTCGTGGTAAATTTTTTGTCCCATTTGGGGCAGGTTTGGGTATAAGCTTCTCGCAAACCAGAGCTTCTCACAACAAGCGTGATGGTTTCGGTAGGGAACGTGCCACCTTTGGGGACGAAACGATATATGTTGCCTCTTATTGCTTTCAAAAAATTTCTAGTGTCAACATAGAACAACAGGAGTGTTGTGTTTAATTTTGGAGTTTTTCGGGGTTCGTTTGGCCTTTTTATACATTAATTGGGTTTCTGGGCATTTAATGTGCATAATTTAAATTTGAACTACAAGCACATGCTCCAGTGCACCAAAGTTTGTTGAAAAATCACTTGTGTCTCCATGGGTGAATTTCTAGGTCCCATGCAAGAGATGAGAATGAAATTCAAACACCAGTGCACTGTTGATTGCCGGCAAAACATTGAGATGCCTGGTTTTTAAATTCTAGTAAATCCAAAACTCATCTGAAATCCATGAAACTTGGCATGCTATCATGGAGCGGCATCAACATGTCGTGGTAAAAAATTTGTCCCATTTGGGGACAGGTTTGGGTATAAGCTTCTCACAAACCAGAGCTTCTCACAACAAGCGTGATGGTTTCGGTAGGGAACGTGCCACCTTTAGGAATGGAACGATATTTGTTGCCACTTATTGCTTTCAAAAAATTTCTAGTGTCAACATAGAACAACAGGAGTGTTGTGTTTAATTTTGGAATTTTTCGGGGTTCGTTTGGCCTTTTATACATTAATTGTGTTTCTGGGCATTTAATGTGCATAATTTAAATTTGAACTACAAGCACATGCTCCAGTGCACCAAAGTTGGTTGAAAAATCATGAGTGTGTCCTTGGGTGAATTTCTAGGTCCCATGCAAGAGATGGGAATGAAATTCAAACACCAGGGCACTGTTCATTGTCGGCAAAACGTTGAGATACCTGGTTTTTAAATTCTAGTAAATCAAAAACTCGTCTGAAATTCATGAAACTTGGCATGCTATCATGGAGCGCCATCAACACGCTATGGTAATTTTTTTTGTCCCATTTGGGGCAGGTTTGGGTATAAGCTTCTCACAAACCAGAGCTTCTCACAACAAGCGTGATGGTTTCGGTAGGGAACGTGCCACCTTTGGGGACGAAACGATATCCATTGCCTCTTATTGCTTTCAAAAAATTTCTAGTGTCAACATAGAACAACAGGAGTGTTGTGTTTAATTTTGGAATTTTTCGAGGTTCCTTTGGCCTTTTTTATACATTAATTAGGTTTCCGGGCATTTAATGTGCATAATTTAAATTTGAACTACAAGCACATGCTCTAGTGCACCAAAGTTGGTTGAAAAATCACATGTGTCTCCTTGGGTGAATTTCTAGGTCCCATGCAAGAGATGAAAATGAAATTCGAACACAAGGGCACTGTTGATTGCCGGCAAAATGTTGAGATGCCTGGTTTTTAAATTATAGGAAATCCAAACTCGTCTGAAATTCATGAAACTTGGCATGCTATCATGGAGCGGCGTCAACATGTCATGGTAAATTTTTTGTCCCATTTGGGGCAGGTTTGGGTATAAGCTTCTCACAAACCAGAGCTTCTCACAACAAGCGTGATGGTTTCGGTAGGGTACGTGCCACCTTTGGGGACGAAACGATATCCGTTGCCTCTTATTGCTTTCAAAATATTTCTAATGTCAACATAGAATAATATGAGTGTTGTGTTTAATTTTGGAATTTTTCGAGGTTCGTTTGGCCTTTTTATACATTAATTGGGTTTCTAGGCATTTAATGTGCATAATTCAAATTTGAACTACAAGCACATGCTCCAATGCACCAAAGTTGGTTGAAAAATCACATGTGTGTCCTTGGGTGAATTTCTAGGTCCCATGCAAGAAATGGGAATGAAATTCAAAGACCAGGGCACTATTGATTGCCGGCAAAACGTTGAGATGCCTGGTTTTTAAATTCTAGTAAATCCAAAACTCGTCTGAAATTCATGAAACTTGGCATGCTATCATGGAGTGGCATCAACATGTCGTGGTAAAAAATTTGTCCCATTTGGGGCAGGTGTTGGTATAAGCTTCTCACAAGCCAGAGCTTCTCACAACAAGCGTGATGGTTTCGGTAGGGAATGTGCCACCTTTGGGGACGGAATGATATCCGTTGCCTCTTATTGCTTTAAAAAAATTCTAGTGTCAACATAGAACAACAGGAGTGTTGTGTTTAATTTTGGAATTTTTCGGGGTTGTTTGGCCTTTTTTATACATTAACTGAGTTTCTGGGCATTTAGTGTGCATAATTCAAATTTGAACTACAAGCACATGCTCCAGTGCACCAAAGTTTGTTGAAAAATCACATGTGTGTCCTTGGGTGAATTTCTAGCTCCCATGCAAGAGATGGGAATGAAATTCAAACACCAGGGCTCTGTTGATTGCCGGCAAAACGTTGAGATACTTGGTTTTTAAATTCTTGTAAATCCAATACTCGTCTGAAATTCATGAAACTTGGCATGCTATCATGGAGCGGCATCAACATGCCGCTGTAAAAAATTTGTCCCATTTGGGGCAGGTTTGGGTATAAGTTTCTCACAAACCAGAGCTTCTCACAACAAGCGTGGTGGTTTCGGTAGGGAACGTGCCACCTTTGGGGACGGAACGATATCTGTTGCCTCTTATTGCTTTCAAAAAATTTCTAGTGTCAACATAGAACAACAGGAGTGTTGTGTTTAATTTTGGAATTTTTCGGGGTTCGTTTGGCCTTTTTTATACATTAATTGAGTTTCTGGGCATTTAATGTGCATAATTCAAATTTGAACTACAAGCACATGCTCGAGTGCACCAAAGTTGGTTGGAAAATCACATGTGTGTCCTTGGGTGGATTTCTAGGTCCCATTCAAGAGATGGGAATGAAATTCAAACATCTGGGTGTCGTGGCTCGGCCGGAAAGATTGAGAAACTTGGTTTTTTAATTCCTGTAAATCCAAAACACGCCTGAAAATCATGAAACTTGGCATGGTGTCATGACATGGCACCAATATGTTGTGGTAATTTTTCTGTCCAATTTGTGAAGGCGCACACATTAACAATCAACAAAGTCATTTTGGAACAAGTGATGTCACGTTTCAAATCGGAAACACAAGTATTATTGAAACCGTGGGCGTTCTACTTACAAGTTACGTGCCGCCACGCTTTCCATTTTTTATTGGCTAGGAGGTGCCGTGCGGGGTAGCTAGTTGAGTACGGGAGGCGTGCGATCAGACCCCTGCGCGTGCTCATCGGGAGGAGAGCTCTTTGACCGCTACCTACTGCGCACCTCCCTCCCAACATCTCCATTAATGGCGCCCGAGCCCCTGTTCTACGGCGTGGCTATATGTCTCACTAGACTGAGATTTAAGAGAGAGAAATGAAAATCTGAAAAGAAAGTTTTGCATGGATCTTGATGTAAGATCCGACGGACCTATATAGCATCGACTGTGACTTATAGCAAGCATGATGAATATAAGGATGATGACAGTGGATAATAATTGTCTTACATATTTAGGAACATAATTAAAAAAAGCCACATGCGGCAACGCCCGAAATGCACAAGCGCAAAAGAAGAAGGAAGACAATGATCTGGCTCGCTGATCTCTACTTTCTTGATGCGTTGCTGCTGTTGGAGAACGTAGTAATTTCAAAAAATTTCCTACGCACACGCAAGACCATGGTGATGGCATAGCAACGAGAGGGGAGAGTGTCTGTCCACGTACCCTCGTAGACCGAAAGCGGAAGCGTTATAACAACGTGGTTGATGTAGTCGTACGTCTTCACGATCCGACCGATCCAAGCACCGAACGTACGGCACCTCCGTGTTCAGCACACGTTCAGCTCGATGACGATCCCCGGGCTCCGATCCAGCAAAGCGTCGGGGATGAGTTCCGTCAAGACGACGGCGTGGTGATGATGATGATGCTCCACCGACGCAGGGCTTCGCTTAAGCTCGCGACGATATGACTTCATCGCGCAGGGCTTCGCCTAAGCTCCGCGACGATATGATCGAAGTGGAATATGGTGGAGGGGGCACGCGACACGGCTAAGGAACGATCCGTAGATCAATTTGTGTGTTCTAGGGTGCCCCCTGCCCCGTGATATAAAGGAGCCAAGGGGAGGGGGCGGCCGGCCAAGAGGAGGCGGCCAGGAGTCCTACTCCTCCGGGAGTAGGATTCCTCCAATCCTAGTTGGAATAGGATTCACCGGAGGGGAAAGAGAGAGGGGCGGCCCACCTTTCCTAGTCCTAGTAGGACTAGGGGAAGGGGGGCCGCGACCACCTAGGGCTGGTCCTTTCTCCTTTCCACCAAGGCCCACTATGGCCCATATAGTTCCCGGGGTTCGGTAACCTCCGGTACTCGATAAATTCGATTTCACTCGGAACATTTCCGATGTCCAAATGTAGGCTTCAATATATCAATTTTACGTCTAGACCATTTCGAGACTCCTCGTCATGTCCGTGATCACATCCGGGACTCGAACTACCTTCGTGCATCAATACTTATAAACTCATAATGAATCTGTCATCGAAGCGTTAGCGTGCGGACCCTACGGGTTCAAGAACTATGTAGACATGACCTAGAACCATTCTCGGTCAATAACCAATAGCGGAACCTGGATGCCCATATTGGTTCCTACATATTCTACGAAGATCTTTATCGGTCAAACCGCATAACGACATACGTTGTTCCCTTTGTCATCGGTATGTTACTTACCCGAGATTCGATCGTCGGTATCCAATACCTAGTTCAATCTCGTTACCAAGAAGTCTCTTTAATCGTTCCGTAATACATCATCTCACAACTAACTCATTAGTTGCAATGCTTGCAAGGCTTATGTGATGTGTATTACCGAGAAGGCCCAGAGATACCTCTCCGACAATCGGAGTGACAAAACCTAATCTCGATTCATGCCAACTCAACATATACTTTTGGAGACACCAGAGAGTACCTTTATAATCACCCATTTACGTTGTGACGTTTGGTAGCACACAAAGTGTTCCTCCGTAGACGGAGTTGCATAATCTCATAGTTGCAGGAACTTTGTATAAGTCATGAAGAAAGCATAAGCAACATACTAAACGATCAAGTGCTAAGCTAACGAAATGGGTCATGTCAATCACATCATTCTCCTAATGATGTGATCCCATTAATCAAATGACAACACATGTCTATGGTTAGGAAACATAACCATCTTCGATTAATGAGCTAGTCTAGTAGAGGCATACTAGTGACTATCTGTTTGTCTATGTATTCACACATGTATTATGTTTCCGGTTAATACAATTCTAGCATGAATAATAAACATTTATCATGATATAAGGAAATAAATAATAACTTTATTATTGCCTCTAGGGCATATTTCCTTGATCTCCCACTTGCACTAGAGTCAATAATCTAGATTACACAAGAATGATTCTAACACCCATGGAGTCTTGGTGCTGATCATGTTTTGCTCGTGGAAGAGGCTTAGTCAACGGGTCTGCAACATTCAGATCCGTATGTATTTTGCAAATCTCTATGTCTCCCACTTGGACTTGGTCCCGAATGGAATTGAAGCGTCTCTTGATATGCTTGGTCCTCTTGTGAAATCTGGATTCCTTTGCCAAGGCAATTGCACCAAGATTGTCACAGAAGATCTTCATTGGTCCCGATGCACTAGGTATGACACCTAGATCGGAAATGAACTCTTTCATCCAGACTCCTTCATTTGCTGCTTCGAAGCAGCTATGTACTCCGCTTCACATGTAGATCCCGCCACGACGCTTTGTTTAGAACTGCACCAACTGACAGCTCCACCGTTTAATAAAAATACGATCCGGTTTGCGATTTAGAATCGTCGGATCGTGTCAAAGCTTGCATCGACGTAACCATTTACGACTAGCTCTTTGTCACCTCCATATCGAGAAACATATCCTTAGTCCTTTTCGTATTTCAGGATGTTCTTGACCGCTGTCCGATGATCCACTCTGGATTACTTTGGTACCTTCCTTCCAAGCTTACAGCTAAGCATACGTCCAGTCGGTACACAGCATTGCATACATGATAGAGCCTATGGCTGAAGCATAGGAACATCTTTCATTTCTCTCTATCATCTGTTGTGGTCGGGCATTGAGTCGACTCAATCTTACACCTTGTAATACAGGTAAAAACCTTTCTTTGCTCGATCCATTTTGAACTTCTTCAAAACTTTATCAAGGTATGTGCTTTGTGAAAGTCCAATTAAGCGCCTTGATCTATCTCTATAGATCTTGATGCCCAATATGTAAGCAGCTTCACCGAGGTCTTTCATTGAAAAACTTTTATTCAAGTATCCTTTATGCTATCCAGAAATTCTATATCATTTCCAATCAACAATATGTCGTCCACATATAATATCGTAAATGCTACTGAGCTCCCACTCACTTTCTTGTAAATACAAAGCTTCTCCAAAAGTGCAGATAAAACCATATGCTTTGATCACACTATCAAAGCGCTTATTCCAACTCCGAGAGGCTTGCAGACCATAAATTGATCGTTGAGCTTGCACACTTTGTTAGCACCTTTTGGATCAACAAAACCTTCTGGTTGCATCATATACAACTCTTCTTCTAGAAATCCATTCAAGAATGCAGTTTTACATCCATTTGCCAAATTTCATAATCATAAAATGCGGCAATTGCTAACATGATTCGGACAGACTTAAGCATCGCACTGGTGAGAAAGTCTCATCGTAGTCAACCCTTGAACTTCTCGAAAACCTTTTGCAACAAGTCGAGCTTTGTAGACAGTTACATTACCATCGGCGTCAGTCTTTTTCTTAAAGATCCATTTATTCTCAATGGCTTGCCGATCATCGGCAAGTCTACCAAAGTCCATACTTTGTTCTCATACATGGATCCCATCTCAGATTTCATGGCTTCAAGCCATTTTATGGAATCTGGGCTCACCATCGCTTCTTCATAGTTCGTAGGTTCACCATGATCTAGTAGCATGACTTCCGAATAGGATTACCGTACCACTCAGTGCGGATTTTATTCTGGTTGATCTCTGAGTTCAAGTGACAACTTGATCTGAAGTTTCATGATCATTATCATTATCTTCCTCGCTAATTGGTGCAGGTGTTACGTAAACTGATTTACGTGATGAACTACTTTCCAATAAGGGAGCTGGTACTATTACCTCATCAAGTTCCACTTTCCTCTCACTCACTTCTTTCGAGAGAAACTCCTTCTCTAGAAAGGATCCATTCTTAGCAACGAATGTCTTGCCTTCGGATCTGTGATAGAAGGTATACCCAATTGTCTCCTTTGGGTATCCTATGAAGACACATTTTTCCGATTTGGGTTCAAGCTTATCAGGTTGAAGTTTTTCACATAAGCATCGCAACCCCAAACTTTCAGAAGCGACAACTTTGGTTTCTTGCTAAACCATAGTTCATAAGGCGTCGTCTCAACGGATTTTGACGGTGTCCTATTTAACGTGAATCGGCCGTCTCTAAAGCATAACCCCAAAACGATAGCGGTAAATCGGAAATAGACATCATAGATCGCACCATATCTAGTAAAGACGATTACGACGTTCGGACACACCATTACGCTGTGGTGTTCCGGTGGCGTGAGTTGCTAAACTATTCCGCATTGCTTCAAATGTAGACCAAACTCGTAACTCAAATATTCTCCTCCACGATCAGATCGTAGAAACTTTATTTTCTTGTTACGATGATTTTCAACTTCACTCTGAAATTCTTTGAACTTTTCAAATGTTTCAGATTTATGCTTCATCAAGTAGATATACCCGTATCTCGCTTAAATCATCTGTGAAGGTGAGAAAATAACGATATCCGCCACGAGCTTCAACATTCATCGGACCACATACATCTGTATGTATGATTTCCAATAAGTCATTGCTCTCTCCATACAACCGAGAACGGTGTTTTAGTCATCTTGCCCATGAGGCATGGTTCATAAGTACCAAGTGATTCATAATCAAGTGATTCCAAAAGTCCATCTGTATGGAGTTTCTTCATGCGTTTTACACCGATATGACCTAAACGGCAGTGCCACAAATAAGTTGCACTATCATTATCAACTCTGCATCTTTTGGCTTCGACATTATGAACATGTGTATCACTACTGTCGAGATTCAACAAGAATAGACCATTCTTCAAGGGTGCATGACCATAAAAGATATTACTCATATAAATAGAACAACCATTATTCTCTGATTTAAATGAATAACCGTCTCGCATCAAACAAGATCCAGATATAATGTTCATGCTCAACGGGCACCAAATAACAATTATTTAGGTCTAAAACTAATCCCGAAGGTAGATGTAGAGGTAGCGTGCCGACCGCGATCACATTGACTTTGGAACCGTTTCCCACGCGATCGTCACCTCGTCCTTTGCCGGTGCTCGCCTATTAGTAGTCCCTGCTTTGAGTTGCAAATATTAGCAACAGAACCAGTATCAAATACCAGTGCTACTACGAGCTCTAGTAAGGTACACATCAATAACATGTATATCACATATACCTTTGTTCACCTTGCCATCCTTCTTATCCGCCAAATACTTGGGGCAGTTCCGCCAAAGTGTCGATCGCTTGCGGTAAAAACACTCGATTTCAGGCTTAGGTCCAGACTTGGGTTTCTTCTCTTGATCAGCAACTTTCTTGCTGTTCTTTTGAAGTTTCCTTCTTCTTTCCTTTGCCCTTTTCTTGAAACTAGTGGTCTTGTTGACCATCAACACTTGATGCTCTTTCTTGATTTCTACCTCCATGCTTTTAGCATTGCGAAGAGCTCAGAATTGTTTTAGTCATCCCTTGCATATTATAGTTCATCACGAAGCTCTTGTAGCTTGGTGGCGTGATTGGAGAATTCATCAATGACACTATCATCCGGAAGATTAACTCCCAGCTGAATTAAGTGATTATTATACCCAGAAATTTTGAGTATGTGCTCACCGACGAACTATTCTCCTCCATCTTGCAGCTATAGAACTTATTGGAGACTTCATATCTCTCAATCCGGGCATTTGCTTGAAATATTAACTTCAACTCTGGAACATCTCATATGCTCCATGACGCTCAAAACGTCGTTGAAGACCCGGTTCTAAGCCGTAAAGCATGGCACATCTTGAACTATAGAGTAGTCATCACTTTGCTCGCCAGACGTTCACAACTTCGGCGTTGCTCTGCAGCGGGCACTGGCACCCAGCGGTGCTTCCGGGCGTAATTCTTTCAGGCAGCAATGAGGATAATCCTCAAGTTACGGACCCAGTCCGTAATTGCTACCATCATCTTTCAACTTTGCTTTCTCAAGGAACGCATCAAAATTCAACGGAACAACAACACGAGCCATCTATCTACAAGTAAACATAGACAAGCAAAATACTATCGGTACTAAGTTCATGATAAATTTAAGTTTAATTAATCATATTAAAACCTCCCACTTAGACAGACATCTCTAGTCATCTAAGTGATTACGTGATCCAAATCAACTAAACCATGTCCGATCATCACGTGAGATGGAGTAGTTTCAATGGTGAAAATCACTATGTTGATCATATCTACTATATGATTCACGCCGACCTTCGGTCTCCGTGTTCGAGGCCATATCTGCATATGCTAGGCTCGTCAAGTTTAACCTGAGTATTGCGTGTGCAAAACTGGCTTGCACCCGTTGTAGATGGACGTAGAACTTATCACACCCGATCATCACGTGGTGTGCGGGTACTCTGAACTTTTAGCAACGGTGCATACTCGTGGAGAACACTTCTTGATAATTTTAGTGAGAGATCATCTTATAATGCTACCGTCAATCAAAGCAAGATAAGATGCATAAAGGATAAACATCACATGCAATCAATATAAGTGATATGATATGGTCATCATCATCTTGTGCTTGTGATCTCCATCTCGAAGCACCGTCATGATCACCATCGTCACCGGCGCGACACCTTGATCTCCATCGTAGCATCGTTGTCGTCTCGCCAACTATTGCTTCTACGACTATCGCTATTGCTTAGTGATAAAGTAAAGCAATTACATGGCTTTGCATTTCATACAATAAGCGACAACCATATGGCTCTCGCCGATTGCCGATAACTCGGTTACAAAACATGATCATCTCATACAATAAAATATAGCATCACGTCTTGACCACATCACATCACAACATGCCCTGCAAAAACAAGTTAGACGTCCTCTACTTTGTTGTTGCAAGTTTTACGTGGCTGCTACGGGCTGAGCAAGAACCGTTCTTACCTACGCATCAAAACCACAACGATAGTTTGTCAAGTTGGTGCTGTTTTAACCTTCGCAAGGACGGGCGTAGCCACACTCGGTTCAACTAAAGTGAGAGAGACAGACACCCGCCGGTCACCTTTAAGCAACTAGTGCTCAAGCGGTGAAACCAGTCTCGCGAAGCGCGACGCGTAATGTCGGTCGGGCGCTTCATCTCACAATACCGCTGAACCAAAGTATGACATCTTTGGTAAGCGGTATGACTTATATCACCCACAACTCACTTGTGTTCTACTCGTGCATATGACATCAACGCATAAAACCAGGCTCGATACCATTTGTTGGAGAACGTAGTAATTTCAAAAAATTTCCTACGCACACGCAAGACCATGGTGATGGCATAGCAACGAGAGGGGAGAGTGTCCGTCCACGTACCCTCGTAGACCGAAAGCGGAAGCGTTATAACAACGCGGTTGATGTAGTCGTACGTCTTCACGATCCGACCGATCCAAGCACCGAACGTACGGCACCTCCGTGTTCAGCACACGTTCAGCTCGATGACGATCCCCGGGCTCCGATCCAGCAAAGCGTCGGGGATGAGTTCCGTCAGCACGACGGCGTGGTGACGATGATGATGCTCCACCGACGCAGGGCTTCGCCTAAGCTCCGCGACGATATGACTTCACCGGCGCAGGGCTTCGCCTAAGCTCCGCGACGATATGACCAAAGTGGAATATGGTGGAGGGGGGCACCGCACACGGCTAAGGAACGATCCGTAGATCAACTTGTGTGTTCTAGGGTGCCCCCTGCCCCCGTATATAAAGGAGCCAAGGGGAGGGGGCGGCGGCCAAGAGGAGGCGCGCCAGGAGTCCTACTCCCTCCGGGAGTAGGATTCCCCCTCCAATCCTAGTTGGAATAGGATTCACCGGAGGGGGAAAGAGAGAGAGGGGGCCGGCCCACCTTTCCTAGTCCTAGTAGGACTAGGGGAAGGGGGGAGGCGCGCGGCCACCTAGGGCTGGTCCTTTCTCCTTTCCACCAAGGCCCACTATGGCCCATATAGTTCCCGGGGGGTTCCGGTAACCTCCCGGTACTCCGGTAAATTCCCGATTTCACTCGGAACATTTTCGATGTCCAAATTGTTGGGGAACGTAGTAATTTCAAAAAATTTCCTACGATCACGCAAGACCATGGTGATGGCATAGCAACGAGAGGGGAGAGTGTCCGTCCACGCCCTCGTGAGACCGAAAGCGAAGCGTTATATTAACGCGGTTGATGTAGTCGACGTCTTCACGATCCGACCGATCCAAGCACCGTTACTCGGCACCTCCGAGTTCTTGGCACACGTTCAGCTCGATGGCGATCCCGGGCTCCGATCCAGCAAAGCGTCGGGAAGGAGTTCCGTCAAGACGACGGCGTGGTGGCGATCTTGATGTTCTACCGTCGCAGGCTTCGCCTAAGCACCGCTACAATATGACCAAGGTGGAATATGGTGGAGGGGGCACCGACACGGCTAAGGAACGATCACGAAGATCAACTTGTGTGTTCTAGGGTGCCCCCTGCCCCAGATATAAAGGAGCAAGGGGAGGGCGGCCAGCCCTTGGGGCGCACCAAGGGGGGGGAGTCCTCCTCCTAGTAGGAGTAGGACTCCTTTCCTAGTCCTACTAGGAAGAGGGAAGGGGAAGGAAAGAGAGGAGAGGAGAGGGAAGGGGCTGCGCCCCCCCTCCTAGTCAGTCGGACTCCCCATGGGGGCGCACCACCTCCTGGTGCAGCCCTCTCTCTCCCTCTTGGCCCAATAAGGCCCATAACTTCCCGGGGTTCGGTAACCCCTCGGCACTCCGTTTTCTCCGAAACTTCGGAACCTTTCGGTGTCCGAATATAACCATCCAATATATCAATCTTTATGTCTCGACCATTTGAGACTCCTCGTCATGTCCGTGATCACATCCGGGACTCGAACTCCTTGGTACATCAAAATACATAAACTCATAATAACCGTCATTGAAACCTTAAGCGTGCGGACCCCACGGTTCGAGAACTATGTAGACATGACCTAGAACTATTCTCGGTCAATAACCAATAGCGGAACCTGGATGCTCATATTGGTTCCTACATATTCTCGAAGATCTTTATCGGTCAAACCGCATAACAACATCGTTGTTCCTTTGTCATCGGTATGTTACTTTCCGAGATTCGATCGTCGGTATCCAATACCTAGTTTAATCTCGTTACGGAAAGTCTCTTTACTCGCTCCGTAATACATCATCTCACAACTAACTCTTTAGTTGCAATGCTTGCAAGGCTTATGTGATGTGTATTACCGAGAAGGCCTAGAGATACCTCTCCGACAATCGGAGTGACAAAACCTAATCTCGAAATCGCCAACCCAACAAGTACCTTTGGAGACACTGTAGTACTCCTTTATAATCACCCGATTCGTTGTGACGTTTGGTAGTACCAAAGTGTTCCTCCGTAAGCGGAGTTGCATAATCTCATAGTTACAGGAACATGTATGGGTCATGAAGAAAGCATTAACATACTAAGCGATCAAGTGTTAAGCTAACGGAATGGGTCATGTCAATCAGATCATTCAACTAATGATGTGACCTTGTTAATCAAATAACAACTCCTTGTTCATGGTTAGGAAACATAACCATCTTTGATTAACAAGCTAGTCAAGTAGAGGCATACTAGTGACATCTTGTTTGTCTATATATTCACACATGTATTATGTTTCCGGTTAATACAATTCTAGCATGAATAATAAACATTTATCATGATAAAAGGAAATAAATAATAACTTTATTATTGCCTCTAGGGCATATTTCCTTGATCTCCCACTTGCACTAGAGTCAATAATCTAGATCACATCACCATGTGATTAACATCGATAGTTCACATCATCATGTGATTAACACCCATAATTCACATCGCCATGTGACCAAGACCCAAAGGGTTTACTAGATTCAGTAATCTAGTTCACATCGCTATGTGATTAACACCCAAAGAGTACTAAGGTGTGATCATGTTTTGCTTTGTGAGAGAATCTTAGTCAACGGGTCCGCCACATTCAGATCCGTATGTATTTTGCAAATCTCTATGTCAACAATGCTCGCACGGAGCTACTCTAGCTAATTGCTCCCACTATCAATATGTATCTAGATCGAGACTTAAAGTCATCCAGATCGGTGTCAAAACTTGCATCGGCGTAACCCTTTACTTACTAACCTTTATCACTTCCATAATCGAGAAACATATCCTTATTCCATTAAGGATAATTTTGATCGCTGTCCGATGATCTATTCCTAGATCACTATTGTACTCCTTGCCAAACTCAAAGTGCAGGGTATACAATAGATCTGGTACACAGCATGGCATACTTTATAGAACCTATGGCCAAGGCATAGGGAATGACTTTCATTCTCTTTCTATCTTCTGCCGTGGCCGGGTTTTGAGTCTTACTCAATTTCACACCTTTGTAACACAGGCAAGAACTCTTTCTTTGACTGTTCCATTTTGAACTACTTCAAAATCTTGTCAAGGTATGTACTCATTGAAAAACTTATCAAGCGTCTTGATCTATCTCTATAGATCTTAATGCTCAATATGTAAGCAGCTTCACCGAGGTCTTTCTTTGAAAAACTCCTTTGAAACACTCCTTTATGCTTTGCAGAATAATTCTACATTATTTCCGATCTACAATATGTCATTCACATATACTTATCAGAAATGTTGTAGTGCTCCCACTCACTTTCTTGTAAATACAGGCTTCACCGCAAGTCTCAGTATAAAACTATATGCTTTGATCACACTATCAAAGCGTTTATTCCAACTCCGAGATGCTTGCACCAGTCCATAGATGGATCATTGGAGCTTGCACATTTTGTTAGCTCCTTTAGGATTGACAAAACCTTCTGGTTGCATCATATACAACTCTTCTTTAATAAATCCATTAAAGAATGTATTTTGACATCCATTTGCCGATTTCATAAAATGTGGCGATTGCTAACATGATTCGGACAGACATAAGCATCGCTTCTGATTGAGTAAATCTCATTGTAGTCAACACCTTGAACTTGTCGAAAACCTTTCTGCGACAAGTCGAGCTTTGTAGATAGTAATACTACTATCAGCATCATCTTCCTCTTGAAGATCCATTTATATAATATGGCTTGCCGATCATCGGGCAACTCCATCAAAGTCCACACTTTGTTCTCATATATGGATCCCATCTCAGATTTCATGGTCTCAAACCATTTCGCGGAATCTGGGCTCATCATCGCTTCCTCATAGTTCGTAGGTTCATCATGGTCTAGTAACATGACTTCTAGAATAGGATTACCGTACCACTCAGTGCGGATCTTACTGGAAGACCCACGAGGTTTGGTAGCAACTTGATCTAAAGTTTCATGATCATCATCATTAACTTCCTCACTAATTGGTGTAGGAATCATGGAACTGATTCTGTGATGAACTACTTTCCAATAAGGGAGAAGGTACAATTACCTCATCAAGTTCTACTTTCCTCCCACTCACTTCTTTCGAGAGAAACTTCTTCTCTAGAAAGGATCCATCTTAACAACAAATATCTTGCTTTCGGATCTGTGATAGAAGGTGTACCCAATAGTTACCTTTGGGTATTCTATGAAGACGCATTTTCCGATTTGGGTTCGAGCTTATCGGTGAAAACTTTTCACATAAGCATCACAACTCAAACTTTAAGAAACGATACTTAGGTTTATCGCTAAACCATAGTTCATACGGTGTCATCTCAACGGATTTAGATGGTGCCCTATTAAACGTGAATGCAGCTGTCTCTAATGCATAACCCCAAAACGATATTGGTAAATCGGTAAGATACATCATAGATCGCACCATATCAAAATAAAGTACGGTTACGACGTTCGGACACACCATAACGTTGTGGTGTTCTAGGTGGCGTGAGCTGTGAAACTATTCCACATTGTTTTCATTGAAGACCAAACTCGTAACTCAAATATTCATCTCCACGATCAGATCGCAGAAACTTTATTTTCTTGTTGTGATGATTTTCCACTTCACTCTGAAATTCTTTGAACCTTTCAACTATTTCAGACTTATGTTTCATCAAGTAGATATACCCATATCTACTCAAATCATCTTGTGAAGGTCAGAAAAATAACGATACTTGCCACGAGCATCAACACTCATTGGATCGCATACATCGGTATATATGTGTTATTTCCAACAAGTCAAGTAGCTTGTTCCATTGTTCCGAGAACGGAGTTTTAGTCATCTTGCCCAAAAGGCACGGTTCGCAAGTGCCAAGTGATTCATAATCAAGTGACTCCAAAAGTCCATCAGTATGGAGTTTCTTCATGCGCTTTATACCGATATGACCTAAACGGCAGTGCCACAAATAAGTTGCACTATCATTATTAACTTTGCATCTTTTGGTTTCAATATTATGAATATGTGTATCACTATGATCGAGATCCAATGAACCATTTTCATTGGGTGTGTAACCATATAAGGTTTTATTCATGTAAAGAACAACAATTTATTCTCTTACTTAAATGAATAACCGTATTGCAATAAACATGATCAAATCATATTTATGCTCAACACCAAATAACACTTATTTAGGTTCCACACTAATCCCGAAAGTATAGGGAGTGTGCGATGATGATCATATCAATCTTGGAACTACTTCCAACACTCATCGTCACTTCCCTTCAACTAGTCTCTGTTTATTCGCAACTCCTGTTTGAGTTACTACTCTTAGCAACCGAACCATTATCAAATACCGAGGGTTGCTACGAACACTAGTAAAATACACATCAATAATTTGTATATCAAATATACCTTTGTTCACTTTGCCATCCTTATCCGCCAAATACTTGGGGTAGTTCCGCTTCCAGTGACCAGTCCCATTGTAGCAAAAGCACTTAGTCTCAGGCTTAGATCCAGACTTGGGCTTCTTCACTCGAGCAACAACTTGCTTGCCGTTCTTCTTGAAGTTCCCTTCTTCCTTTGCCCTTTTCCTTGAGACTAGTGGTCTTGTCAACCATCAACACTTGATGTTTTTCTTGATTTCTACCTTCACGATTTTAGCATCGCGAAGAGCTTGGGAATTGTTTTCGTCATCCCTTGCATATTATAGTTCATCACAAAGTTCTAGTAACTTTAGTGATGGTGACTAGAGAATTCTGTCAATCACTATCTTATCGGAAGATTAACTCCCACTTGATTCAAGCGATTGAAGTACTCGGACAATCTGAGCACATGCTCACTAGTTGAGCGATTCTCCTCCATCTTTTAGCTATAGAACTTGTTGGAGACTTCATATCTCTCAACTCGGTATTTGCTTGAAATATTAACTTCAATTCCTGGAACATCTCATATGGTCCATGACGTTCAAAACGTCTTTGAAGTCCCGATTCTAAGCCGTTAAGCATGGTGCACTAAACTATCAAGTAGTCATCATATTGAGCTAGCCAAACGTTCATAACGTGCGCATCTGCTCCTGCAATAGGTCGTCACCTAGCGGTGCATTAAGGACATAATTCTTCTGCGCAGCAATGAGGATAAACCTCAGATCACGGATCCAATCCGCATCATTGCTACTAACATCTTTCAATACAATTTTCTCTAGGAACACATATGAAAACATAGGGAAGCAACAACGCGAGCTATTGATCTACAACATAATTTGCAAAATACTACAGGACTAAGTTCATGATAAATTAAAGTTCAATTAATCATATTACTTAAGAACTCCCACTTAGACAGACATCTCTCTAGTCATCTAAGTGATCACGTGATCCAAATCAACTAAACCATAACCGATCATCACGTGAGATGGAGTAGTTTTCAATGGTGAACATCTTATGTTGATCATATCTACTATATGATTCACGCTCGACCTTTCGGTCTCCGTGTTCCGAGGCCATATCTGCATATGCTAGGCTCGTCAAGTATAACCTGAGTATTCTGCGTGTGCAAAACTGGCTTACACCCGTTGTAGATGGACGAGAGCTTATCACACCCGATCATCACGTGGTGTCTCGCACGACGAACTTTGGCAACGGTGCATACTCGGGAGAACACTACTTGATAATTTTAGTGAGAGATCATCTTATAATGCTACCGTCAATCAAAGCAAGATAAGATGCATAAAGGATAAACATCACATGCAATCAATATAAGTGATATGATATGGCCATCATCATCTTGTGCTTGTGATCTCCATCTCCGAAGCACCGTCATGATCACCATCGTCACCGCGCGACACCTTGATCTCCATCGTAGCATCGTTGTCGTCTCGCCAACTATTGCTTCTCGACTATCGCTACCGCTTAGTGATAAAGTAAAGCAATTACATGGCGTTGCATTTCATACAATAAGCGACAACCATATGGCTCTGCCGATTGCCGATAACTCGGTTACAAAACATGATCATCTCATACAATAAAATATAGCATCACGTCTTGACCATATCACATCACATCATGCCCTGCAAAAACAAGTTAGGCGTCCTCTACTTTGTTGTTGCAAGTTTTACGTGGCTGCTACGGGCTGAGCAAGAACCGTTCTTACCTACGCATCAAAACCACAGCGATACTTCGTCAAATAGACTCCGTTTTAACCTTCTCAAGGACGGGCGTAGCCACACTCGGTTCAACTAAAGTGAGAGAGACAGACACCCGCCAGTCACCTTTAAGCAACGAGTGCTCACAGCGGTGAAACCAGTCTCGCGTAAGCGTACGCGTAATGTCGGTCCGGGCCACTTCATCTCACAATACCGCTGAACCAAAGTATGACATGCTGGTAGGTAGTATGACTTGTATCGCCCACAACTCACTTGTGTTCTACTCGTGCATATGACATCAACGCATAAAACCAGGCTCGGATGCCATTGTTGGGGAGCGTAGTAATTTCAAAAATTTCCTACGATCACGCAAGACCATGGTGATGGCATAGCGAGAGGAGAGTGTCCGCCCACGCCCTCGTGAGACCGAAAGCGAAGCGTTATATTAACGCGGTTGATGTAGTCGACGTCTTCACGATCCGACCGATCCAAGCACCGTTACTCGGCACCTCCGAGTTCTTGGCACACGTTCAGCTCGATGGCGATCCCGGGCTCCGATCCAGCAAAGCGTCGGGGAAGGAGTTCCGTCGAGACGGCGTGGTGACGATCTTGATGTTCTACCGTCGCGCAGGCTTCGCCTAAGCACCGCTACAATATGACCGAGGTGGAATATGGTGGAGGGGGCACCGACACGGCTAAGGAGCGATCACGAAGATCAACTTGTGTGTTCTAGGGTGCCCCCTGCCCCGTATATAAAGGAGCAAGGGGAGGGCGGCCAGCCCTTGGGCGCACCAAGGGGGGGAGTCCTCCTCCTAGTAGAGTAGGACTCCCTTTCCTAGTCCTACTAGGAAGAGGAAGGGGAAGGAAGAGAGGAGAGAGAGAGAAGGGGCTGCGCCCCCCCCTCCTAGTCCAATTCGGACTCCCCATGGAGGGGGGGCGCACCACCTCCTGGTGCAGCCCTCTCTCTCCCCTCTTGGCCCAATAAGGCCCATAACTTCCCCGGGGGGTTCCGGTAACCCCTCCGGCACTCCGGTTTTCTCCGGAAACTTCCGGAACCTTTCCGGTGTCCGAATATAACCATCCAATATATCAATCTTTATGTCTCGACCATTTCGAGACTCCTCGTCATGTCCGTGATCACATCCGGGACTCCGAACTCCTTCGGTACATCAAAATACATAAACTCATAATAACCGTCATTGAAACCTTAAGCGTGCGGACCCTACGGTTCGAGAACTATGTAGACATGACCTAGAACTATTCTCGGTCAATAACCAATAGCGGAACCTGGATGCTCATATTGGTTCCTACATATTCTCTGAAGATCTTTATCGGTCAAACCGCATAACAACATACGTTGTTCCTTTGTCATCGGTATGTTACTTTCCGAGATTCGATCGTCGGTATCCAATACCTAGTTTAATCTCGTTACGGAAAGTCTCTTTACTCGTTCCGTAATACATCATCTCACAACTAACTCTTTAGTTGCAATGCTTGCAAGGCTTATGTGATGTGTATTACCGAGAAGGCCTAGAGATACCTCTCCGACAATCGGAGTGACAAAACCTAATCTCAAATCGCCAACCCAACAAGTACCTTTGGAGACACCTGTAGTACTCCTTTATAATCACCCGATTACGTTGTGACGTTTGGTAGTACCAAAGTGTTCCTCCGTAAGCGGAGTTGCATAATCTCATAGTTACAGAGGAACATGTATGGGTCATGAAGAAAGCATTAACATACTAAGCGATCAAGTGTTAAGCTAACGGAATGGGTCATGTCAATCAGATCATTCAACTAATGATGTGACCTTGTTAATCAAATAACAACTCCTTGTTCATGGTTAGGAAACATAACCATCTTTGATTAACAAGCTAGTCAAGTAGAGGCATACTAGTGACATACTGTTTGTCTATATATTCACACATGTATTATGTTTCCGGTTAATACAATTCTAGCATGAATAATAAACATTTATCATGATATAAGGAAATAAATAATAACTTTATTATTGCCTCTAGGGCATATTTCCTTCACAAATGTAGGCTTCCAATATATCAATTTTTACGTCTCGACCATTTCGAGACTCCTCGTCATGTCCGTGATCACATCCGGGACTCCGAACTACCTTCGGTGCATCAATACTTATAAACTCATAATGAACTGTCATCGAAACGTTAAGCGTGCGGACCCTACGGGTTCGAGAACTATGTAGACATGACCTAGAACCATTCTCGGTCAATAACCAATAGCGGAACCTGGATGCCCATATTGGTTCCTACATATTCTCGAAGATCTTTATCGGTCAAACCGCATAACGACATCGTTGTTCCTTTGTCATCGATATGTTACTTACCCGAGATTCGATCGTCGGTATCCAATACCTAGTTCAATCTCGTTACAAGAAATCTCTTTACTCGTTCCGTAATACATCATCTCACAACTAACTCATTAGTTGCAATGCTTGCAAGGCTTATGTGATGTGTATTACCGAGAAGGCCCAGAGATACCTCTCCGACAATCGGAGTGACAAAACCTAATCTCGATTCATGCCAACTCAACATATACTTTTGGAGACACCTGAGAGTACCTTTATAATCACCCATTTACGTTGTGACGTTTGGTAGCACACAAAGTGTTCCTCCGGTGACGGAGTTGCATAATCTCATAGTTGCAGGAACTTTGTATAAGTCATGAAGAAAGCATAAGCAACATACTAAGCGATCAAGTGCTAAGCTAACGAAATGGGTCATGTCAATCACATCATTCTCCTAATGATGTGATCCCATTAATCAAATGACAACACATGTCTATGGTTAGGAAACATAACCATCTTCGATTAATGAGCTAGTCTAGTAGAGGCATACTAGTGACTATCTGTTTGTCTATGTATTCACACATGTATTATGTTTCCGGTTAATACAATTCTAGCATGAATAATAAACATTTATCATGATATAAGGAAATAAATAATAACTTTATTATTGCCTCTAGGGCATATTTCCTTCAGCTGCAGGCCGCGGGAACTAGTCTCCGCGGCGACCGGCGATGAGCTCTTTCTTGTCCTCAAGATGCTGCATGAGAGCATCCACGGATTCCTCCACCAGCCTTCTACGCTCGATGCGCAGCATGGCATTCTCGTCCATAAGTTTCTCGACGATGACGCCGGTCCTCTTCAACAAGGCAGTGGTCTCCTCCTGCTGCTCCGCACTTCCGACGATCTTCGCCCTCAGCAGGTCGCGCTCGGCCCGGAGCTTCGCATTGCTCTCATTTAGTTGTCGGATGACGCCAGTAGCCTGTTCAAAAGAGGCTTTCATGTCGTCCTGCGACCTTGCTCAGCCGGAGATCCGATCCATCTTGCTATGGATGATCGCATGCATGCGCCTGTAAGAGTCCTCGCCTGCCCGCGAGACATTTTCCCGGGCTGCCGCGGCGCGGGAGGACATCTCTGCTGCATTCGCGGTGCGGCAGGACATCTCTTCTGCTTCCGCAGTGTGGCCGGACCAGTCTGCTGCATCGACGGCACGGCGGGACCTCCGTGCTTCTTTGGCGGCGCGACGGGACCTCTGTGCTGCTACGGCCGCGCGGCGGGACATGCCGGCTGCGTTCGCGGCGAGGTAGGACATCTCACGTGCTTCCCCTTCCATGCTTGCATCTCCCTGGTGGCAATCTCTCGACCCAGAACTCACGCTGGCCAGGGCAAACGCAAGGGAACGATGATGAATGACTTGTTTGTTTTTGTGGATGAGGAGTTGAGGAGGAATGTGCAGTCATCTTGAAGTAGTAGTATTTATAACCGAGTACTAATACGCTCCTAAGTGGGAAACCGTTTAGGTTTTGATCGGTGTGAACAAGTTTGCAATTTGGAATGTGACGGACGCAGGCTCAAAATTTACTGACGGTTATAAGTGCGGCACTATTCCCGGAAGGCGTAGCGTGGGCACGTACGCCTTCTCGGCCGCGTACGTGGCGTTTGCACCATAGGATGCACCGCAATAGGCAACGTCCGCACACGTCTTGTTCCAACAACCGTGCGCGCTCATTATTACCATCGTGCATGCTTCTTTTAATTAGAATGTGTGTGCCCATCTAGCGCACACACGTTGATCTATTTAACTGTTTCTGTTTGTTGTGGCTAATCGCAAACAGTTCATCCGTGTCAAGTGTATGCCATCAATTGCAGACACTTTTTTTTGCTAATAATCGCAGACACTTTGATCTGGCTAACCCGTTTCTGTTATGTTGCCTAATCGCAAACAGTTAATCCTTCCGAAGGGTATGCCCTCAATCGCACACACCTTTATCTAGCTGCCCATTTCTATTGTTCCTCCTCATCAAAAACAGTTCATCCGATTGAACTGTATGTTGTATATCGCACACGCCTTCATCTGGCTGCCCGTTTCTTTTGTTCCTCCTCATCGCAAACAATTCATTGAACTGAACCATATGCCCTGCATCGCACACGCAACTAAAATCTGAACCGTGTTTGATGGCTCCAGCATCGCAAATGTTTTGCATCTTTTTTGACGGTTCTTTTACACCACCATTTGTGATTATTGCATCGCACACAATTTCGTCGAAGGGTCTCTAATCGTAGTGTCGCGTTAGCAGCATCCTGCAGTAGTGCGGATTCAAAAGTTCAAAGGCACGACTGTAGATCAATTGAGATATTTTCAAGTGATTGGTTCACTCATGTACCTAGCTTGTGCTACTCAGCCTGACATCTAATTTGTTGTATGCAAACTGAGCTGGTTTGTTTTCAGTCCGGCAGATGTGCATTGACATGTTGTTGAGCGAGTCTTGCGTTATTCGCAAGGTACTGTGAACTATGAAATTCACTATACTAGGTACCCGACAGTATTTGAGGGGTATAGTGATTCGAATTGGATATCTGTTGCTGATGAGATGAAAGGCACAAGTTGATATGTGTTCACACTTGGTGGTGGTGTTGTTTCATGAAAGTCTTGCAAGCAAACGATCTTAACGAGATCGACTATGAAAGCAGAATTCATAGCATTCGGCACATTATGCGTCGAAACAGAATGGCTTCAAGAGGTTTTGATGGATTTTTCAGTGGTTGATAAGCCAGTCCCGACTATCCTTATGAACTGTAACAATCAAACATTGATTGCCAAGGCAAAGAGTTCAAACGACAACATGCAATCCACAAAGCATATAAGAAGAAGATCGAAATCTGCCAGACATTCAAGAAACTCTGGAGTAATAGCGTTGGATTATATCCAATAGGTTAAGAATCTGGTAGATCCCTTTACGAAAGGGCTATCATAAATTGTGATTAAAATGCATCGAGGGAGATGGGCATGATACCCATGTAATATGCCATGGGGGTAACCCAATCTATGTGACCGGAGATCCCGTGAATTAGGATATGGGAAACAAGCCAACAATCAACTGATGAGAGTATCCTTACTAACCTACTACGTTGAAGATGCAATACTCTCGTAATCTATAAGGCATGTTGACTTCTGTCTTAATGTGTTCCAAAGGCCGTGTAAGCAAGCCAATATCCTGCAGAGCATTCTTTGGAGGAACACACCTATGTGAGCCCGACTACTGGTCACAGTCTATGAGATATGGTAATCTCTAGGAAGCTCATGAACAGGTCAGGAGTATGACTAATAAGCTCTACCCGTGGGGTTTAGCCTTCGGCAACCATGTATCAGCTGACAATAGGTGAAACTTCTGCACACTAAACTGAAAATTCAAGGCATAATCCATTGCCCAGTTGTGAAGAAGTCTAATCTTGTTGGTCTAGGTGAAAGTTCAACTTAACAGTCTTCACAAAAAATTCTGGTATATCAAAACATTGTTTGGAATAGATGACAAACTAATATGCCTTGAGATTTGATGGGATTTAGCCCATATAAGACAATAATTTCGGGTTAATCTCTAAGGCCCATATAGGTGCATAGTAAGTGATGAGAAGTTTAGTACCATACTGCTAGTGAAGTAAGAGTGAGACGTCTTTATAAGGGCTGCGCTACACATGCCATTGGGAACTTGGAGAAAGGAGTTGTAGACACACGCTCCTCCTCCGCCGCCCGCCTCGCCACGACGCGCGAGCCGCGGGTTATGGAAATGAGGCGAGCCGAGCTCACACCTATGCATTTTATTTTGACGGTTGGGAATGGTTAATTAATCCTGAATCTCAGATTAATTATCAAGTCGCTAACAGAATTGCCACAGACCAAGATGTTGGACCGTGAGTTGTTCGCGGACTCGGTCGTGGGCCTAAGTCCAGGACCATCTACCCGAGGGTGGCGTTGGCCAGTGCCGCCGAAACATTCACTCCCTTCTTGCGCAACCCTAGTCGTCATCTACTATTTCTCTTACTGTGTTGTTTCCTGCGACTGGAGCTACGAGTGGCGTGTTGACCTCATGACGGTGGGCCACCATTTGAGCCTGCCCGTTCTTCGAGATCTTGTCCGGGAGAAGGGCGATAAGGTTTTTGGGGAGAATCTCGGCACGGCTGCTCCCGATCCATCCACGTCTCCGTCCTCCTCTACTTCCACTACTTCCCTTCGACTCAATGGTAAACGACGATGAAACCGCCAAGAAGAAGACCATGAATGACGTCGAGGCTGTGTTGGCCTGGCCAACCGGACGATATAATTTGTTCATCCCCTATTTGCTCGTTCATGTGTTAGCCGTATATACCGGATTCATAGATGTTTTGGTTCTATGTATTGTACGTACGCACATGCAAAGGTGTCAGTATGAGTTGTATATTGTGATTGACATGTTTATTATCTACTCATGACTCATGAATTAGATTAATGAAAAATGTGCTAATATATCCAGCAGATATCTTTTAAATGCATTGTGATACCTCGACTTCATGGAGTCATGGTTAACCATAATTCTCTGCATGAGAAAGATCAATGCCCACGATAACACATGGACATGGTGAACCACTAAGCCACCACGAATCAGGAGTAGCGCCCATGCACCCGAGCCTGCCGCCCTTCAGCCACTTCATGCTCTCCACTACGACGATACCAAAAGTCAAATACTAGTAGTTGATTCATTTCCCTTTCTTTTAAGCGTCCCGCGCGTATGTATTGCGCCAGCTCGCCAGTTCAGTTCGTGCATGCACCGCAGCCGGAGTAGCTAGCCCGTACTAGGAGCGCACGACACCGCCCACCATGCAGTCCGCCAATGAGCCCGTGTCCGGTCCGGTCGTGAGCAGTACGGCGGCAACACGACCGCGAGAGGCCGCAGCGGAGGACGGCGGCAAGAGCCCGGTGTCGCCGTCGATGGAGGACGAGCGGCAGATCCCCGTGGACCCGGTCTCGCTGCGGCACCTGGGCATGGTGGCCGACCCGGACTCGCCGCTCTCCGCGCCGTCCGTGCTCACGGAGGTGGTCGCGCAGTCGTCCCCGCTCCTGCCGCCGCTGCGCCGGCCCACGTTCGTCGGCGCCAGCCTGCCGTGCTCCGCGACCTCCTCCCCCGTCCACAGCGCCACGGCCAAGCGGGACGAGCCCGCCGCGCCCAGCCTCGTCACGGTCATCGCCCTGCGCTCCCTCGCGCGGCAGCACTCCGCCGCGCTCGCCAGCTACGCTGCCTCGCCGTCCGCGGCTCCCACCACGCTCTCGAGGAGCGCGTCCCGCGCCGAGGGGAGGTCCATGGCGCCGCACGACGACGAGGTCCCCTACGTCGAGGCCGCCGACGAGGCCGAGCAAAGCTTCACGTGCGGCGTGCTGTGCATGTTCATCCCAGGCTTCGCCAAGAAGAAGCCGGGATCGCCCTCCGCGGCGGCCGTCGTGTCGAGCATACCGAGGCAGCATTCGGGGGCGAGGCGGCGGAGCAGCGTGTCGCGGATGGCGGAGCTGGAGAGGTTCGAGTGCGGGTCGTGGAGCCCGCCGCCGCCGCCGCATCCGGTGAGGGTCGTGCCGGCGCACGTCGACATGGACTTCGCGATGGAGGTGCCCAAGATCAGCTGCGCGGACGACACGGACTTGCCGGTCAAGATGGCGTTCGTGTTCGAGGGCGAGGCGAGGGGGGTCCTGAAGAAGTCGGCATCGGAGTCGCGCCGGCAGGAGCCGGCTACGCCCACCAAGACGGCTTGCGTGTTCGACGGCGAGCCGAGGGGGATCCTGAAGAAGTCAGCGTCGGCGTCGCAGCGGCAGGACTCGGCCCCCAGGACGTCGTCCGCGTCGCAGCGGCACGTGAGGTTCTCGACGGCCGCGGCGCCTCCGGCGTCGTGCCCGACGTCGCCGTGCATCACGCCGCGGCTGGCGATGGCCAGGGCCGAGTTCAACGCCTTCTTGGAGGCGCAGAGCGCGTAGATAATTCGTCATGCACGGTGCATGCCTGTTCTTTTTTCTTGGATTTGCTTCGTGCTTGTTCGCGAGTGGCAGCGCTGCCGCTGCGCGCGCGGGATTGCTAGATGCCTAGGTTTTGTTTTTCGGGCGTGTTCGATTGTCCGTATTCCAGTCCACCAATTCCCGACGACTCTGGGGTTTTACGATGGATTGAGGAGACAGAGGTGTGTTCTACATCGATCTTGTCATGCCGTGTGAAAATCAGCCCTTGTTAGAATGTGACTGAAAACCATAAAAGAGGTAACAAATGGCTCCCGGCCCCAATTTCATTTTATGAGGGTAAAATTTCCATCTATTCATCAAACATCGTAATAACAAAGAATACAAAAGTAACAAAAATTGCATCCATGTGTGCAGACCATCTATCAACGACTACAAGCACATAAGCGAGCTAAAGGCACGATGTCATCATTGTCCCTCCCTCGCGGGCGCTAGACAAACCTTGATATGGTTGACAATGAAGAGGTCGTCATGCTAAAACCCCAAAGAAACAATACATCAAAACAGCAACCGCCGCCAATGAAGAAAAATGTAGATCGGAAGGATTCTATCAGTAGACACATGAACGTAGACGGACAAAGACTGAATCCACGCAGATCCACCGACCGAATCTCATGAGATCCGTCGAAGACACAACTCCCCCGATGTGAGACGCGCCGCCGGAACGGGGGCTAGACGGGAAGAACCTTATTCCATCTTCTGGGAGCCGCCACTGCATCGCCTTCGTAAGCAGGACAAAAACATTGATCATACTAGAAAAACACCTAAATTGAAGCAAGAGTCCATGCGCCAAAATTGCTTTTCTCAAATGTCAAAAAATCCGGAATTTTTTTAGATTTATTCATGGTCACATTCAAATCTACTTCCAAATTTTTAGGTGAAAAGCTTTTACCATTTTCATCTATGCAAAAAATACAAGTTGAACTCCAAATGTCACACCTAAATTGTTATTTTACCGGTGAAGGAGTGTTATCCTGTTTCACATAAAAATTGTCAAGCACACCTGTTACACTAAGGAGAACATCTACAAAAACATTCGCTTTTTAGTATTTATCTTGAATTTACTGTTCATTCCGGAGCACATGTCTCCGAGAGCCAAAACTCCCTCCCCAAGCTACTGACTGTATCTTACTGTCATATCATCTACAATCAATTTAATAGCCAACATATAAAGTAGTTAGCTACAAATATATACTACTTTAGAATAAGTATAATAAGATAACATAAGAGTGTTATAAGAGTTGTCACATCGGATTTGTGATGCATTGAGGAGAGAGGAGAAGAGAGAGAAGAGGAGTGGATGCAAACTTACAACCAGCCGCAACACGTGCTCTCACACACACTTTGTGAAATGACAAGTTGAGTCAGACAATGATGATGTAGTATGTAAAGCAACCATCCCTTATATGGATGAGATTTTCTGTTGACTATAAATGATGTGGCACTGAGATAGAGCTAGTAGCATGCTCTCTTAGGGAATGAGCTATGGTGGCAGCACCTAGTGGTGCCTCAAGACCTCCACATTAGCAAAATGAAAATGAGACTACCATTTTGTTTTTCATTCAATCTACACAGTGGCCTTGTGACATGAGCCAGCTGGTAGCCTGGTACTCTTGATGGCGCGTAGCTGAATAGAGCTAGGGTTAGGGAAAGCACACTAAGGATTCCACATTTTATCACCGCTCGAGATGGTGGCTACATGCGTCTTCCCAAAGAACGGACGACTTTCATCAAGATAAGATCAACCAAGATGGTGTGGCGACCAAGCACACACAAGGGGAAGACAGGCGAAGCATGGTAGGGAATAAGGAGGGAAAGAATGTCAAATGGGCGGAGGACTTTCATTGGATGGACCTAGCTAGCCTTGTGAGGGAGGAGTGTGAAGAGGGGTAGACCGCCTTTAGGGAGCGCGATAAAATGGATGAGTGGAGGGGTGGGGGGGGGGGGGGAGTTAGCGGTGGCAAGTTGGTTGCACAAATAGACGAGGTCAGGAATGTTGCGGGTGTGTGAAGACCTCTTATGTTGATTTTTCTATATATTTTTGCCATTACCTTTTATGTCTTTTAATGCTTACTACTGTTTTGAAGTGTTTGTGTCTTACTTTCAAGAGACTAGTAGTTTTCGCTCTATGGTGAATTGCTAGGTTATATTCATAATATTGTGTTTGGTTTGAACTATTGAGTGTTTGTGATACCGGCCACAAATGATTCTCTTGTTTGTGTATGCGGTCCGTGAGTTTGTTATCTCTAAAGCTACCATGATATACTGTGTAGAAAGAGTGCAACGTTTTGTGATCGGGCTATATATGGAGCCCTTTATTTAAAACATTAAAAAAAATATTACAAAGTTTCAAGAAATTCTGGAAAAAAATTGACATTGGTAGTTGGATGTATAATACATAAGTGTAAAATGTCATGAGAAAATACATTGATTCACGAGCTACACGTTGGTTTTGTATAGTGAATAACTAGCATAGCCCGCGCGGCGGCACGCCGCGCCCATCCATACAACATATCTATATGAGGTGTGATGTTTATTTATGGTAAGTACTCTTGGGGTCGTGCTGATAGGATCACATAAAAATAAGATGAGATGGAAATAGATGCTGATACATCCATAAAATACCAATGTAGGATGATATGATGAAAGCAAGTACAATTATTGTGATCTCATTAGGCACGATACATGCTATACTAAACAGGAAAACACAATACCCGCGTTGCGGTACACCGCGCCCTGTTGATACGATACTTGTGTGTATTATTTTTGGCACATGTGATGTAAATCTTAGTGTATATTGCTATATGGCGTATGAATATTGCCTTGCGAATTCCTTCAGCTAAAGGTCACCTGTTGGACTGCCAATATTTGGCCTGAATCCATTCTTGCATCGTAAATAGGCTTCCCTTTGCGACAACCTCAAAAGTTTGGTAGTTTTGGTCGTTGATGACCACGTTGTAGCGTTACTTTTGCTATGTCGAGTGTTGTAGCTGGTGTACCAATGAATGTAGCTTTCTGTTGTTCATGCTGGGCTGGTTGACGTGGGAGGTCTACCATTACCTAGGCTTCTATGGCGTCATGAGGTCGTGTCTAGTGGTCATAGCCATGGATCTGCAATTTGGCTTTGAGACTGACTACCTCACGTAGAACGCAACGCGACATGTAGATTATCGATTATCCTTTATCATGCACAAATGTAAGTGATCATAACTTCGAAGATGTTACAAACATTTTCTCTTCAAAGTGCCAAGGAAATTATCAGTTCGTGAACGACAGCTATTCATTTTCTCGTCGACTTGTACAAACACAAATAGTACTCACTTTCTTCTAAGCGATGACACAAAGACACCCTAACATGTTGCATGTGGTTAAGAGTTAATTAGGAGGTATCCAGTATCTCATATCAAAGTCCTCGGAAAAGTCTAGGAAGCAGCTAATTAATCATGATCCCTCCATGGATGATGAAGGTCTCACGTCAAACAAACTAAGAAGACCTGAAGAGGGCAAGAACGGACGTTTCTTTGTAGGATGAATACAGCTACAGTACAAATTGTATTTAGTGGTATAGTATGTACTGCATTACATAACTAAAAATAAACTAAGCATGCCTTCTTTCAGGTCAAGCTGTGTCGCTGTCAACTACTGTCATCGCTAGCAGCACCTGCTCCAAAGAACATCTGGTCAGTCTACAACATAACTGCACCGTATGGAATTAACAACCTATAGTGTGACATAGAATTTTTAAAGAACACACAACCTCCAATGCCACACAGTGTATTCCAGATTAAATCATGGGAGCAAAGCTTTGATGAATATATCAAATATTTCCTCCTCAATATCCACACCATTGAAAATCTATTGTGCAATTTCCTCGTTAGATATGACCCCATCACCTGCTAATTTTTTCGCGCCCACCTCCACAGCAAAACTCAGCACTGCACTCCTGATCTTTGGCACTACATGTTCATCAATTTTCTGCTAATCATATACATGCCTGAGAAAGAACACTTATACTCCCTTCATCCGAAATTACTTGTGGAGACGGCTCTTCACTTCGTCTGTCAGGCCTTCCACCTTCATCAGCTCCTTTTGATCTGCTTTGGAGTAGGAACTGCAATCATGTCAAGAAAACACAAACATGAAAGCATCAATAATTTGATGCTTATGTCTCTATGAATGAAATTTATTAATTGCTAGTTTACTACATGTAGTACGTGTTCCTGATCTTATATCTAGAAATTGGAGAAAATTGTATTTCAGAAACTCTCCCCTTAATGAAAAACCATCGGTGCAGCTCCGGCGATCAACAACACCGCGCCTTCCTTGCTTGCGGCTGCCTTTGTGTTGTGTGCTGTGTGTTGCGAGCCTGCGACTGAGACTGGAGGCTAGGAAAAGGAACAGCAGGTGTCAGGCAGACGCAGCCCTCGCCACTTCTTGCGCAATCCCACAAACTAACATCGGCTTTCTTCAGCGTCACCGCTAGCAGCAGCCGGAGAGGTCTTGATACGTGCGCATCGCCACAGTCTTGTCATCCTTCCTCAAACTCGCCGGCCCAAACGTCGACGCGCCAGAGACAGCTGCCAAGACCAGATTTGTTATGTAAAGTTTTTCTGAAATAGGGCTTCACTTCCACTTCCACAGTTGTACCACGTAATTTGTAGAGCATGCAGATGGCAGTTCACTAATGAATCTTGAAGAGGAAAAAAGAAACATCAATCAACAACAAATACCACTGAATTATGGTTTACTGGGTCCATCCTCTTGAAAGTGAATGAGCACGCATCCGAGGAACCGAAGCGATGGTAAATATACCTGCAGCCGCTTGCCAGGAGCTGCGCCGTTGCCCCACCGGTGAGGACTTAGTCGCGTCTCTTGGATGCGCAGCCGAACGGGGAACAGAAGCCGACGGTGATCGCGTCACACACCAATGGAAAGGCAGCTCACACATGTCTGTCGCGACCGCCGCCTCGCAGCCGATGCAGGGGGAGGAGCGGGCCAGAGCGTCGTCCATGGGTTGTCGAGGAGCGGCGGGAGTAGGTACCTGCGTGTTTGCCAAGGCACAAATCATGTACCTCTCCATCCTCTCGTGCTGCCGATGGAGCTCCTGATGCTGCGCCCTGTAGCCCCACCGGCCGAACAACACCTGCGAGCCTCTAGCAGAGGGACACGACACGACGACGACGGCCAAGGACGGCAGGTCCTTTGATGGGAGACGTTTAAGGTTGGCCTCCTCAGATGAAGGCCGTGACATCAGCAATGGTTGCACCCCCGTGGCCTTCCTGACGCGCTTGGAGCGGCCCACGCGGCGGTTATGGCGCGAGGGGCGGGGCATGGCGTGGATGTAGCAGCCGACTCTCTCCCGCGTGGAGCTCGCTGCACGAGGAGCCGAGCGAGGCCAGGACATAGCAGTTGGCTCCTTACCGCGAGACGATTCTTATACTAGATGACCAGCTGCGCCAAATGGCGCAGAGACCTGTTTAAAACCATGTTTGTGTGGAAAATATTAGCATTTTTTCAATAACCGTATATTTGAGTACATTTGGTAAGAACTTATACCCCTATATATAAAGGAAATTAAATGCAAATATTTTCTTAAGGTAATAATGCCACAAATTAGATCATCGGTAGGTCAAGATAATTGAGTCTGCAATTAGGAACTCCGAGTAGCTGTAAACTTGCATTAAAAAAAGAGTAAACAATAAAATGTACCTAATACATGAACTTGTAAACATTTTGTACAAGAAAAGTTAATAGAAATAGTGGTCAATTACATCATATAATTTGGTTCTATACTCTTGTGTATATATCCTGAATGCTACCCCATTGTGATCAACTCTTTGTCCTTCGAATCGAATGGCACAGCTACTGCCCCTTGTGGAAAAAGAAAGGGGGACTTTGTAATGCCCATAAATGCAAACTTATAATTGAAAAAAACACACAAGCACCATATATAAGGATATATTACAAACTACAATGTAGTTTGTAGGCTCATTCTTCAATTGACATTCTGGACATCAAATCAAAATTATGAGGTATTGCTGTGAATTGCAAAACTTCTAAACCAGGTGCTAGCCTCAGAACATCCTTCAATATGTACCTACCACAAATTATAGTCAGATTAATAAAATATATATCCCTTTTTAGAAGCGGAAAGACACAACCATCTAAAATAGAGAAACTTGGCGGCATGCGGCATAAAGAAGATATTGCTCATGCTCGCTTGAGACAAGGAATATAGCTAAAGAATTTTCCAAACCCTGAGAACGAACTACAATAAACAGCCAATAAAATTCTAATATTCTACATATGCTGGACACATGGATGTTACTACAAAAAGGGAAGGCATCAACAAGCATAAGTATCTCAATTGTTAGCTACCAATATTAGCAAATATTCTGTTATGGGAAACTATTTGATGGTAGAAACTCTGAAAGACGCAAATAGTCATTCTTCACATCATCATCTTGCTGGTGACCAAATAAACACTATTGTTTCGTTATCTCATGACAAGCTATATCAAACGCATTGTCTCCTTTCATTATGACAAACAATCTTACTATCAATGGATATGTTCTGGAAAAAGGTTTTTTAGTTCTCACAAATCTGCACATGTTCTCGCAAACTGTATGTAACATGTGCAGCTTTTAGAGAACTAAACAAGCTTTGTATAGAACATGTGTAGTTCAAGGCATTATTTCAGAAAGTCTAGCTGCGTCGAAAAAAACTTGAAACCAACACTGTAAAAAAGCGTGCCGAGGACTATAAAAAATTTGAACCTGGTCCAAGCACTTCCTAAAATACCTTGTTATGTTCTCTATGAGGTGCACTCATCAATCTGTCAGTTGGTGTCATAAAGAGCATCTGCGAGACACTTTTGGCTATGCAGCAGCTAGTGTCATGTAAAAAGGGGTGGAATCATCAGGTGAAGATTTTGCATCCCTGAGTATAACTAATAAGGATATTGCACTCCCTCCTGGTTCTCCTACCAGCAAACAATCATATCAACATATGAACAATCATATCAACATATGAACCACATAGTTGCTGGAAAAACAATGGTTTCTAGGTGGCTGCCTCGTTTCCTCGAGAGAGAGGAAGAGCATGGGGCAGCCGCAGCTCGGCGTCGAGGAGGCACAGAGACGGCCGGCCCCCCACCTCCCTTATTCTTATTGGGACAACACAAATTTTATGAGAAGATAACACACAAGAGATGTTTGATTTCTGGATACACGCACTTTCTGGATTGTGCGCATTTAAGCATGGAACAACATTCCAAGGAGAGCCATTGCAGGGCAAGAAAGTAAACCAACAATCAATAAAGAGAAGTGAGTTCATATCATATAGGTTTAGCAAGAAAAGCTAACATTTGCTATAATAAATGGATATTTGATATTTCTCATGCAGAACTCTGCTTGTGCCTGAAATACCATTTATATGATTAACGATATGGACACTTTATTATCTTCTAGGAGCAATAAAATATGAGTTCAGAGCGGTGCAGAATGACATGAATAGAACGTGTGTACCTTTGAAGCCAAGGTGCTGCAGCCCGTCGCAGGCGTCGAGGGCCACCACATCAGAAAACTTCGCTCCCCACCCCACCGAGAGAAGGCCACCGCCGTGATGGATGGGTGTGGGGCTAGGGTTCTGCCCCCATCCATGGCCTTCCTCGAGGACCAGGTGGACGACGGCGCGCTGGTGCCGGTGCCGCTGCGGATCTGGGCGTCACCCAAATATCAAATTCGTCACCCAAATCAGCCAAAAAAATGTCACCCTAATTAACCAAACACATCAAATCAATCAGGATTACTACCAAGAATCAGAGCAAAAACGAATGGATATGGAGGTCACAACCTCTACATAAATGTTACTAAAGTATCCTTCATTCATATTCTGGTCCATGCACAACCATTCAGGTCTAGAAGTCACAAACTCCCCAAATAAAATGTTACAGGAAACAGAAATCCCAAGTGTGTTCAGTCCAGCACACAATTTTTTTTCTGAAACAGAGAAGTAAGGAATGAGTATCGAAACCAACATATGTGGGCTAAAAGGGGAACAAGCATACATTTGTTCCGACCAGAGGCATGATGTAGACTATTCGATCTCAGTGCACAGCCTGGAACAAATCAGAAAATCACAATAGACACAAAAGGGATTCAAGAAGAAGGTAGAAATAAGTAACAAGATAGAGGGATCCTATCCAAATAGTGAACTGCATTTTTATAGTTTAGACCAACAGGAAATGGGGAATATTGCCTTGACTAAGGATTTGATACATTGTTGTCAGGTAGCAGGGTTGTGGATTGATACTTTTGCATGGATGTCAACAGAAAATTTAGTTCATGCACTGTAAATATCGCCATGGCGGCTATTCCTGTCAGCATTAGGAATCCAGTATGCTACAATCAATCGCTGGTATAGGTCTGTAGAAGACCACAACAACAAAAGCATAAATGGTAGGACACTACACCAAAACAAACATAAGAGTGCACAATAGAGAATGCAGAAATACCATTAAAAGTTGTGGTTATCTATCCTTCAGTCTTGAAGCTCGGCGGATAGCATGTTTGTTCATTTGATTGAGAAGTATGCATTATTTGGCATGTCTTCTAACCTTTAACTGAAAACAACCCAATAAAAGAGTGAGGCCATCCAGCACATGAAATATATTTCTGAAATCACAAAGCGATAGCAGCTAATATGCTAAAATCTGAAATACGTTGTGGCCATCTTAAGGTGGATATATGAGCAATCAATCTGCTAAATCGACCTCAAATTATCTTACTGAACTGATTAACCACTTCCAAAGCTTCTCCTCACAATAGAACTAACTTGTAAATAAAAGATAAAGAAAACAGAGGAAGAGTACTATCATATTTCAAAATCCTCAGTGGATGAGCTGGTAACGCAACATGTTAAGAAGAAAAGTCTTAAAAAAGGACATTTTGTAACTCAAAACCAAATAGGGTTGTAACTAAAGGTTAATTCCATATCAGTATTTAGAAAAGTGAGTGATTTGGTACATGGTAGATAGGATCAATGTGAACCAATAGTATTACTTGGATGCAAAAGGTGACACTTCAAATTCATGTTAAGATGAGAAACACCAGATGCGGCAAATAATAAATCAAGAAATCCTTATACCGAGCCTTGGATTCATCATACAGAGTAAATTTGTGTCAGGACAGTAGAGAAATCTCACGAGCTGAGATAAAAAATAAAAATGGTAACCGTCAATGGTGAAGACTGCTCTGCCAGAAAATACATATCAGCATGTATGCCTTTTCCAGGACACTAAAAAATCCCACAGTAATAGCATAATCTGAAGGTTTCGAAATATTCATGAAGGAAAGATTTGTAAACACGCATATCATATTTAATCGAAGTTCAGACTGACTTTGTCGGTGTATCCTTTGATTCTTCTATTCCAAAAAAAAAAAACGGTCTCACATCTTCTTTGCTTCCTTGCACATGAAACCTCAAAATATTCATGAAGGAAAGATTTGTAAACACGCATATCATATTTAATCGAAGTTCAGACTGACTTTGTCGGTGTATCCTTTGATTCTTCTATTCCAAAAAAAAAAAAGGTCTCACATCTTCTTTGCTTCCTTGCACATGAAACCTCAATTGTTGCACGTATCTGTAGACCATCTACATAAGAAGGAAGAAACATGTTAGAGTATACTACAGAGGAGTTTTACAGCAGGCAAAATATGACTAAAGATTTCTGAGTACAGTACACAATTTTCACTAAAACTGCAGGGGAGTTACCTGCCCAACTATAGAAAAAATTCAAGTTTTTTTTTCTTCCTACCTAACAATGGGAGTGTTAAAGTGAAAAGAAAGCAAAGTGTTCAAGTGTTCTAAGTTCTGAATCCTAACAATCATTCCTCAAATAAGAAAAAAAATCTTAGCAGGCTAATTTCTAAACTGTAAGTTCAAGTTCAGATCAGTGTTTCACCATGCATTCACGGACATGGCTTCCTTGGGCAGAGCGGTACCATGCAAAACCCTATATAATTTTCATCATCTTCAAGTTCGGACCACTCCACAAACTGTAGGTTTCTCCGAGGCTTAGTAGGAAGAAAAGAGATGGGAATTTGTGTACAAGTGTGTGTGCCTTACCCAATTAGATTGAACCTAAATCATAGCATAGGGGAATCGATCCTGTTCTTGGAGCGAATCACCATAAATCAGTGGAATCCATCAAACCCTAGCCTAATTTATGAACCAAATCTGAACCAAACTAATCTGGGCTTGAGCAAAGGAAGAGGTAGAGGAAGTAGGTTAATACCTTGAGCTCAAACGATGTCGTCGGCGGGATGCTCAACCTAATCCTCTCGTTCGCGCCTGCGCCTCCACCGCCCTGGTTCGCGCCCTTCCTTCTCCTATTCCATCCCTTCCTTCTCGTTCGCGCCTTGCCCTCTCTCTCGGTCGCCGCTTTTGTGAGGGAGGAGGCGAGCTCTTCTGCAGAGCCCGATTTGGTCGGCTCCGCTCGATCTGAGCCTCCTCCCTTCACTTCCTTCCTTCCTTTGGAGAGGAAGGAAGGTGAGGCTGAGCGGCGGCGCTGGAGGGAGAGGAGGCCGGAGTTTGGGTTGGATGGTTGGGAGTCGAGGCGAGGAGAGAGGGCGGTGGTGGTTGGGGGTCGGAGAGGAGAGCGGCGGCTAGGGTTCGTCTTGGCGTGGGGAGTGGCGAAGGGATTGGGGCTAGGTTTGGACCGCTCGCTCACTGTGGCGCCTGGTCGGCCGATTTATATCCTGCACGTGAAAAGACCAAAATGCCCTCGTGGGAATGAAAATTACAGGCGGTGGCAGCAATGATACCACTCCACTGGCTGTAGGTTTCTCCGAGGCTTAGTAGGAAGAAAAGAGATGGGAATTTGTGTACAAGTGTGTGTGCCTTACCCAATTAGATTGAACCTAAATCATAGCATAGGGAATCGATCCTGTTCTTGGAGCGAATCACCATAAATCATGGAATCCATCAAACCCTAGCCTAATTCTTGAACCAAATCTGAACCAAACTAATGCTGGCTTGAGCAAAGGAAGAGGTAGAGGAAGTAGGTTAATACCTTGAGCTCAAACGATGTCGTCGGCGGGATGCTCAACCTAATCCTCTCGTTCGCGCCTGCGCCTCCACCGCCCTGGTTCGCGCCCTTCCTTCTCCTATTCCATCCCTTCCTTCTCGTTCGCGCCCTTGCCTCTCTCTCGGTCGCCGCTTTTGTGAGGGGGAGGCGAGCTCTTCTGCAGGAGCCCGATTTGGTCGGCTCCGCTCGATCTGAGCCTCCTCCCTTCACTTCCCTTCCCTTCCTTTGGAGAGGAAGGAAGGTGAGGCTGGAGCGGCGGCGCTGGAGGGAGAGGAGGCCGCCGGAGTTTGGGTTGGATGGTTGGGAGTCGAGGCAGAGGAGAGAGGAGCGGTGGTGGTTGGGGGTCGCGGGAGAGGAGAGCGGCGGCTAGGGTTCGTGCGCGTGGGGAGTGGCAGAAGGGGATTGGGGGCTAGGTTTGGACCGCTCGCTCGCTGTGGCGCCCGCCGGCCGATTTATATCCCTGCACGTGAAAAGACCAAAATGCCCTCGGCGGGGAATGAAAATTACAGGCGGTGGCAGCAGCGATACCACTCCACAAACTGTAGGTTTCTCTGAGGCTTAGTAGGAAGAAAAGAGATGGGAATTTGTGTACAAGTGTGTGTGCCTTACCCAATTAGATTGAACCTAAATTATAGCATAGGGGAATCGATCCTGTTCTTGGAGCGAATCACCATAAATCGATGGAATCCATCAAACCCTAGCCTAATTTCTTGAACCAAATCTGAACCAAACTAATCTGGCTTGAGCAAAGGAAGAGGTAGAGGAAGTAGGTTAATACCTTGAGCTCAAAGCGATGTCGTCGGTGGGATGCTCAACCTAATCCTCTCGTTCGCCTGCGCCTCCATCGCCTCTGGTTCGCGCCTTCCTTCTCCTATTCCATCCCTTCCTTCTCGTTCGCGCCCTTGCCCTCTCTCGGTCGCCGCTTTTGTGAGGGGGAGGCGAGCTCTTCTGCAGAGCCCGATTTGGTCGGCTCCGCTCGATCTGAGCCTCCTCCCTTCACTTCCCTTCCCTTCCTTTGGAGAGGAAGGAAGGTGGCTGAGCGGCGGCTACTGGAGGAGAGGAGGCCGCCGAGTTTGGGTTGGATGGTTGGGAGTCGAGGCGAGGAGAGAAGAGCGGTGGTGGTTGGGGGTCGCGGGAGAGGAAGGCGGCTAGGGTTCGTCTTGGCGTGGGGAGTGGCAGAAGGGGATTGGGGGCTAGGTTTGGACCGCTCGCTCGCTGTGGCGCCCGCCGGCCGATTTATATCCCTGCACGTGAAAAGACCAAAATGCCCTCGGCGGGGAATGAAAATTACAGGCGGTGGCAGCAGCGATTTAAAGGCGACGTGGCTGGCTTCGTTGTGACTACCAACCCCTTCATCCTTTATAAGTTAGATATAGCCATGTACTATATTGGAAGGATAAAATTGCCATCATTGCTTCACTAGAATTGCTTCAAACCTGCAGTTGGCTCCTTCCCGCGAGACGATTCTAATCTGCAGTTGGCTCCTTCCCGCGAGACGATTCTAATCTGTAGTTGGCTCCTTCGGTGTCAACCAACTTGCCATCATTGCTTCACTAGAATTGCTGTAAAAAACATTTGATTTGTCATGTGCTCAAACCTGACTTATCATTTCTGTTTTCCTTCCCGTCCAAGGCGTATTTTCGGATAGAACAACTCTTTTCTTGAAAAATCAGAACACCCCTCTCTGATTTGAATTTGCATCTCGTTCGGACATCACCGTGGTGTTCTTGTTTCGCGAACGACGCCACCGTGGTCTGAACCTCGAAGATGCCGCATCCATCCACTGTCACGTTTTTTTATTTCTGAGACAAATCCACGGTCACGTGCCCCTTTGCCTCGCTTATCGAGGTGACGTGTCCGTTTCACGTTCACTCGAGCCGCGCCACCGACCACCCCCAGCCGATTAGGTAGGCTGCTACTGCTGCCAACCCAAGCACGTCAATCACGGCAGCCCAGCCCGAATTCCTAGCAGCAGCAGCAGCCGGGCGCCGGGAGCGAGCAAGATGGCGGCGGCGGCTGTCGCAGCGCGGGCGTACGAGGCGGCGGCGCGGTCCGCGCTGGCGGCTCTGGAGCGCAACCTGCTGCCCGACGCGGTCACCCGGCGGCTCACGCGCCTCCTGCTCGCGCAGCGCCTCCGCCTCGGCTACCTCCCCTCCGCGCCGCTCCAGCTGCAGGACCTCATCCTCTTCGCCCACTGTACGCACCGCCCGCCCAAATGCAGTTTCTGTCACTCTCGCTGCTCGCTGCGCTGCCATTCTAATCTCCGCAAATAGTGTCCGAATATCTGGGCGAACACCCGGTAGTACGCATTTTTTCCTTTTTATCTCATTTTTGCGAGGGAAACGCCTGGTAGCAGTTGCCAGTAGATCTGGCCAGTTCGCGCGCGTACAGATTTCAGTTATCTGTTCAAATCCGCTACTACCCGTAATTTCCCTGAGAATCCGTATTCAAAATTTTGGCTAGTTACTGTTCTGTCTGACTTACCTTGGACTACGTTTGGTTTTGTGATGCAGCACTTGAAGGCATGCCCATCGCCATTGAAACGGACACAGCTAAAACCCAGCACTACGAGTTGCCGACCACATTCTTCAAGCTAGTGCTCGGAAAAAACCTCAAATACAGGTTTGTGCTTCATGGTGCACACTAGTATCAGGAATGGTCACATGCCTAGTTTTTGAGTGGTAGAAAAGGTGTTAGGCGAGACATTTGAATCTATAATGTTATACACGAGTAGAAGCTACTGGTTTAGCATGCATCTTGTGCTTCGTTTGTTAATTCACTTCGTTTGTTAATTCACATACACGCTCCGTAATTTTCCAGCTCATGTTACTTCCCTGATGATTCAAGCACCCTGGAAGATGCTGAGGTTGCAATGTTGGAGTTGTATTGTGAGAGGGCGCAGCTGCAAGATGGCCAAAGCATCCTTGATGTTGGATGTGGATGGGGATCCCTCTCTGTATACATAGCTAAGAAATATAGGAACTGCAATATCACAGGGATATGCAACTCAACAACTCAAAAGGCTTTTATAGAAGAGCAGTGTAGGTACGTGCAACGGTTTTATTGCTGAGAGGACCTGATGAGTGCATTCTTTTGCCATGCAGTGACCATTTTATTTTCCTCGTAGTCATTTTTAAAGTTTGCAACAGAGCATATTGATGACAGCTCAATTTGATTTCATTTTGATCGTGTAAATATGTCACTTACTAGTTTCATAAAATTTCTAGTTATTTCAAATACTAATGGAAATGATATTTCGCATGCATCAACCATTCAACCTTCGATTTGCTAGACATGCTGACAGAATGATTTCGATGGTCCTGCAGTAAAGACTTCGTTTCTGTTACAGGGAAAATGAACTATCCAATGTTGAGATAATTGTAGCAGACATCAGCAAGTTTGAGATGGAGCGTTCTTTTGACAGGATCATATCCATAGAGATGTTTGAGGTATAACTTAACTTGGAATTTTCCTGTGGTTTCGACCGCTTCTATAGTTCCTCATGGTAAAGGAGTGTTTATAATGGGCCTGTCATGCAGCACATGAAAAACTACAAGGCACTTCTTAAGAAGATATCCAGATGGATGAAAGAGGATTCCTTATTGTTTGTTCACTACTTCTGCCACAAGACATTTGCGTATCACTTTGAGGTACTTTAAAAATCCTGCATTTCACAAGTCATTTGGTCTTGGCTACATCTGAAATAGCTTTCACATCACACGGATCATGATGCTACCTCTTATATTTGTAGCTCTATTTGTATTTGTTGACATATATGTGAAGTTCACTTCTTAACAATCTCATTCCTGCTGATAGTGATAGAAGTTCCTTGTGGTAAAAAATTATTCATTACTAACACTCACGAGTGAAATAAGTTTGCCTCTGGTACTGAAGTAGACTCATTAAGTTATTGTTGAGAACTGTATTACTATAAGTATATATGTAGTGTAATTCTCATGTGAACTGAGACATCAAATTTTCAACAGGACAAGAATGATGATGATTGGATCACACGGTATTTCTTCACTGGAGGAACAATGCCATCAGCAAACCTCCTTCTCTACTTTCAGGTTAGTACCCAACGGATTGTTCCTCTTCAGTAGGTTACTTGTCCCTGCCCTAGCCACATATGAATGTTAGTTGGTTTTCCATTGACCAAACATGAATATTGATATTCACTTACTGTAATTTTGCAGGAAGATGTATCTGTGGTCAATCATTGGCTTGTCAGTGGCACACATTATGCTAGAACTAGGTATGCCTTTCCTAAGTTTCAAAATATCATATCCCTTTTACTCAGTGTGCTTCGACATGATTCCAGATGAGCTTAATTGATTAGGTAGGAAATGCAAAATAACATTGCAAACCTTGATAACAAAGTAAAAATGCTATGCGATGAACTATGAATTAATTGTTGGAGAATTTCCTGCTTTGCATTTCGCTACTGATGCAAAGCGAAACTTCATCAGTGTCTAGAGTTTTTTTAAAGGACATGGGTCTAGAGTTTATACAATACAATGACACGGCATGCTAATTTTGTATGCGATGTCTGCCTGTAGCGAGGAGTGGCTGAAACGCATGGACAAGAACATCGCTACCATAAGGCCAATCTTTGAGAAGACTTATGGGAGGGAATCAGCTACCAAATGGATAGCTTATTGGAGGACATTCTTCATCTCAGTCGCTGAACTTTTTGGATATAACAATGGTGATGAATGGATGGTTGCACATCACCTGTTCCGAAAGAAGTAGTAGTACCGCTGGACATTTCTGGAGCAAAGTAGAATTGTATGTTGAGAATCATCCATCACACAGGCTGTACCTAGTAATATATGTTTTTTCTGCGTTGAGCGGTTATCCTCCTTGAATAAAATTGTACCTCGGTGTTCTGGTACTTCAGCATTGACGCTGGCAAATGTAAAATATTTTCTTATCTAAATGATTTATAAAAGATTTGCAGTTTCCAAGCGTGAGAACACAACATTTTGTATCACGAAAGATTTATTTGATCTTGGAGAGTATTCGAGGCCAAGAGTTCAGGTAGTCAGCAGCAACGTCCAAACCATACAGCCACACGCTAGCACTTGGGTCTTGGGTGCATCGGATTCAGTAGTTATTTCAGGAAGCCATTTAGGCTGTGCCTGCTCTGAATGGAAGACAAGATGGATCACCTAGAGGACCAAATCTCCCTGCTACTATCATATACAACTATCTCCTACTTTACGAAGTGGAACAAAAAAAATTAACCAAAAATCATCTAGATTTGACAGGAAACAACAGTCATCTAGATGACCGCTTCCATTGCTGGATCGCTTCATGCAAGGAATGGCTGGGAATTATGGACATATTTGGAAGCATGCACTTTGTAATCGGAGAGATCTTGTGTTTCTCGAGCCAAGCTTCGATCGCCTTGCGCTCGTAGGTATGACCATCAGCAGCAACACAAGGATCGTCCATTACCTCCTGCACCGAAATTGCCTCTTAAGCTAGAGTGACAGTTGAACTGGCGCTATTTTATGTAGAGAATTTTACCTGCGATATAGGGCAGATGAAGTGGCTTGGCACAACTGCTTTTGGACTTTCAAACTTCCGGGAACTGGTAACACTGCTTAGAACATTTTCGAGCTCTGGAAGCACCTCTTGCTCGAGATCAGGCCGGTCCCTGCATCTTAGTGCCGTACAATGCAGCCCCAGTTTTGCCAGCATCTCTGCCTCAGCGATTGGCCAATCATTCAGAGATACGTCGAGAATATCGGGAAATGTGCCCTTTCGGATGGCCTCTTCTACACTAAGTATTAGCCCCTGTGGACGCTTGCCAGTTAGCACCTGGAGAATGATAATCCCCAGAGCGAAAAGATCTGATTTCGGACGAACTGTCCCAGTTAACTGGTACTCAGGGTCCATGTAATACATTGTGCCGGCAATGACGGTGTCGTCTCTGTATTCCGTGAAACCATCTGGCGCTAGATCTGATATGAGCTTCGCAAAACCTACGTCACCTATTTTGCTTACATAGTTCTTGTCCAGCAAGATATTCCCAGGCTTCAGATCACGATGCACAATGGGCTCTGGCTTCGTTCCATGCAAGAATGCAAGCCCACGAGCTACCTCAAAAATAATTTGGAAGCGCAGAAACCAGTGGAGTGGTTGGCGCCCTTCGTTGTCAATAAGTTGATCTTCCAGACTTCCATTCTCCATGTATTCATATACAAGACATCCAATTTCAGGACAAAACCCAAGCAACAAAACCAGGTGGGGATGGTGAAGTCGGCTGAGAATATCAATCTGCATCATGTGGAAAAAATCATAGCATTTAATAAATACCCCATCGATGATAAAAATATGTTAAATCAAATTACATTCACCCCCTGTTTATGGGTATTAACAACACAGTAGAAATGTTATGAGATTTACAAGGAGACCCATAAAAGAAATATAAATCAGAGTACCTCTTTAAAGAACTCATCAATCTTGCCACGGGAATCTTGTTGGATAACCTTGACAGCTACTTCAGTGTGATCAAGGATGCACCTGTATACAATCCCATAGCCTCCCTCACCGATCTTTTTTGCATCAGAGAAGTTCTCGGTGGCGAGCTCTATTTCATGTCTCGAGTAGCGCCTGCAACTTTTGCCTGTCGACAGAAGAGCATCCAGAACCTTTGCCTTCTCGGTAGTCGCCATGTTGGTTACAGTTTCAGCATTGGGCTTGGAATAAGCCTCACAAGTGAATGCCTCTTTCACCATCGCAGCTTCTTCAATAGCTCTGAAATGTTTGTTATTCTCCGGTGCAGCTTTCTGTTTGAAAAAATCCTCCAACTGTAGTGCATCTTGCACTTTCTGCAAATCTTCACTACACCCATTAGAAATCACCTGGATCTGAAACATCATAATGTAATGGATAAGGACTGAGTAAAACCTTCCCTCGGAATGGAAAATGACCAAATGCAAAGCGTAGTGTATGCACAGTAGCAACTAACTTAGGGGATTAGTGTCAATCTTCTAAGTAGGAGATGGGGCAAATGTGAATAAAATGTCACTAGATGAAGCACATGGCAGCCAACTTTATTTATTAATTAGCCAAATAACATTTTAAGGCACTAGATAGTAACAGTAACTAAGATATACAACAACCATCACAAGAATTTAACCTTGGCTTGGAATGAGATATTTGCAGGTTTATCATATATCACTAACCTTTTTCTTAGCTTGAACGTGATTTTCACAAGCTTTGACACACATCATCGGTTTATCCTGCAACTCCTTCCTCGGTTTTGCTACTTCATCTATACGTTGAGACTGTAAATCATGACAGCAACAAAAATCAGGCATTCTCAAAAATACATGCCAACTCACAATTACCGGTATCAATGTCAGAAAATCTGGAAGCCAACATCAATCATAGTAACCGGAAACAGCTCTGACCTCTTCAGTAGAACTTAAGGAGACATAAGGAAATTCCTTCAACTGGCCAGTGGCGTCAAAATCTGTGTCCCCTGTTCGCCCTGGTGTCTTTCGACATAAGCTTCCAAACAGACGTCTTCTATGACTTTCTGAACTTTGAGCAGCACTCGTAGAATTGCTAAGAGAACTGCGGGCTTGAGAGCACGAGTCAGAACTAGAAACTCCAGAAGATTTTGGTGTGTTGACATCAGGAAGGTCGTGCAATGATTGCTTGTCTTGCAACTGGCTCCTCAGTTGTAGGGCAAATGCTCTATGACTAACTGACTGGATCTTTGAGCAAGTATTTGAGTCTGTAAAAACGCATGTGTTTAAGAACAGAATGCCATTCCATTGGTAAAAATGAACAGATTGAGACGTAACGAAGAAAGAGAAACAGAGCAAAACATACTGTCTGTTTGAGTCTGATTCGCAAGTTTTATAGTTAATCTGTGCCGGGACACGATAAATACATTGCAAGAACATGGCATGGCTTTTAAGACAGCATGGGGCAAATCTTGGAGCCATAATATCCTGAAAAGATAACAGTGCTAGTATTTATAACATCTTGGAGATTTGGCACAACTGGCTTAAACGTGCTAAAAAAAATCAATATATAAACAGAGATGCTCATAATTGTTGGCAATACATCTGAAGTTGTTAAAATGATAATTCATGGAACCAAGATATATGTACTAACTTTGATTCAGCCCTGAAATAATATGTACTAACTTTGATTCAGCCCTGAAATAATAATATACTAATGTAGTTATGGAAGTGCATGCAGGAATTCTATAGACTCAGGAAACACCGCACACAGCATGGCAGGTATGGCCTTTAAATGAAGGAGTCTAGAGAGCTATAAGCCCTTCTATAAATATTTCATGAGAGCAGAGGTAGAGAATGAGAATGTATGTGTTATCATTTTGAGCTACTCTCAACCTTGTAAAAGAGAATAATTAAGGATGGCCCTTTCAGTTAGCTAGAATCTCCCCCCACCAACTCTTCCAAAGAGACGAGACCATTGGGACTAAATAGGGCAAAAAATTCAATTTAAAACAAAACCAGATGCATATGCTGACAATCAACACACGAACAGGACTGTCGTTGCTGCTACAAATCTTACCAAGACACACTTTGCAAACTATCCTACAGTATTTTCTTCCGAACATAGTTCAGTCTCTAAACAGAAACTAATTTTGTATGTACGTGGATCAGTGGATGCATCTATCAGCCTTTCTGATGCCAAATGCGTAACATGAGAGAGTGAGGCAAGTCACCATCCACAAAAGGGACTCACCCCTTTCTGCTCCCTACACTAACTTACATTTCTGGTTCCTCTTTTGGGGAAAAGCGAAGCAAGTAACAACAACTATCCAGATTCGTTGGGTTCTCAAAAGCGAAATTCTGGCCTTTTCTGAAGACGAAAATACAGTATATACCTCCGGAAGCAGCTCAAGGTTGCGGATCCGAGCACCAGGTTGTGGACACCGGACTCCGCGGCGTACCTGGCCAGCGCCTCCGCGACGCTGTGCCCCTCCAGAACCACCGTCTCCACCTGCACGCACGCACGCACGCTCGAATTCAGACACGATCTAGGCGGCTAGCAGGTGGTGCCCCGAAGAAGGGAAGGTGGTCGAGGACTGACGGTTTTGCTGCCGAAGAGGCGGCGGAAGGGGAGGAAGACGTCCTGCGCGCGCGCTCTCCGGTCCTGCGAGAATATCTCCACCACCCCCGCCGCCATCCTCTCCACCGGCACCTGCTCCCCCGCTGCCCCGCACGGCCACAACAAGAAGGACCTCAGCGATCGCCACCGCGCGAAACCGAATCGAGGGGGGAGAGAAGCGGCGAGATCAGCTTACTCGGGGTGGGGACGAAGGCGAGGGCGGGATGACGTGGACGAGCGCGACGCGGCCGGGGGCGGCGGCGGCCCACCTGGCGGCCCGGCGGCTGGCGCGGCCGTCCCCGCGCACGGCCACCGCGACCGCCAGGGGGTCACCGGAGGACGCCATGCCGCGCGGGGGGCGACGGCGGCGGCGATGATTGACTAACCTTCTTCAAGAGCGACGTCGGCGGCGGAGGAGGAGTCGAGGTCTTGTGGCGGTAGCGGCGGGTCAACTAACCAATCAAGTCAGTAACAACCACTCGGCAGCGGTGGCATCGGCGGGGAAGCGTGATGACCAGCAGCTTTCTCTGTCCTGTGAGAGGTGAGAGGCGAGAGCGAGCACGGGGTGACTTCGCTTCGGTTGAACGCTGCCAAATGAAAATGATTTGAGAATCAAAGCTGTGCTTACGTTCCATGGCTCCGATTATTTGGATGCGTTGGCGCGACGACGAGGCAACCTGCGCGACAGCGACGTGGAGGTAGGGCCCGACTGCTACCCAAGAAGAATGTTCTGTATCTACGTATTTTATTTTGTTTTTTTAGACGACAATGTTCTGTATTTACGTTGTACTACTGTACTATAGTCTACTACAAGTACTAGGTTGTTGTCCTGTCTTCGTTATGTAGTACTACCGAGTCAAGAAGATTCAAACTTCTTCTTTTTTGCGACCAAGAAAATTTAAACTTCGGAGCAAATGCGAGGAGCCATCTTGGATGCCACGGTCCGCTCTTATTTGAATATATCGCAATGATTGCTGTCGAAGCAGTTCCGGGAACCTGTTTAGTACCGTTGGATGAATTTGCAATATCTCGTTTGAGAAATGGAAATCAAGTCATACTTTTTTTTTGCGGGTCAAAATCAAGTCATACTTGTGTCTTATATTCACATGAACATGGGGTATCTGTAGCTAGCTGAAAAATCATGTCTACAAGTTTAAATAAGAATAAAAAAATCATGTAGAGGACGGTAGAAAGATCTACATGCCAAATTTGGAAAGAATGATCTTTGTGCTATGCAAATTAAAGACTTGTTTTACGTCAAGTTACCTTAACTTGGTATATCAAGCGGTAACTTAATGTTAGGAAGTAGGAACAAGGAACAAGAACTCACGTCTCCCTGATGTTAGCGACTCTTTCCTGTTTTCCTCCCGTCCCTGGCGGCTGGAACCCTAGCCGCCATCAGGGGAGGCCGATCTTCCAACGCCGCTCTCCGGCGGCTCCCTTCCGCCGGCGATCTCGGTCGTCGGTGGTGAGGGGGATCGCCGGATCCACGTGTGTGGATCGCATTTACTCTTTCGTAGTCTAGGTTTTTAGATTGTTCATTGTTTTTGCTTCGGCGGCGACGATGACAATGCTGAATAAAGATTCTTCGGATCCTTCCCTGACGAGGCCATTGGTCCTATGGTTGGGGATGGATCTGGAAACCAGTCTGTTCAAGCAAGGATGGTGTGGCGGCGACGACATCCTCGTGGTGGACCTGTGTCCTCGGGCTCCGCCGACGTTTGCTCCAACGTCGGCACGGAGCTTGGGAGGTAGTCCAGGAACGGATGCAGATTGTGGTCTGCATCGACGACATCTGAAAGATGGAGCATGTGCTGGGCTCATGGTTCATGGATGGCAAATATGGTTTCCTCCTTCGGCGTTTTAGTTGTGGTGGGGTGCCAGATCTGGAGTTCGATGGCGTGTCCGGGGTGTTGCCCCGGTCTGATTCGTTCAACGGTAAGGGCTTCACTTTTGGTGAGCCACCTTGGAGGTCTGCAAAGCTGCATATCAGCGATGGAACCGCGTCGAGCTCGGGTGAGGAGGTGATTCATCATTCTTTCCTTCGGTGGCTGCTGTGGTGGTGTCGGAGGCAGGTGACGGGCGTTGGTGTCAAGCTCAGAGATGTTCTGCTATCTTTTCGGTTTTGTCATGTCGGTCTTTACATGACTTGTACTTTGTTCTTTATGATATGAATGAGACCCGTATTATCATGCAAAAAAAAACAGTAACTTAATACTCCCATGTGTTTTAAAGACGCGAACCGCTTGCCCCGCGTCGCCCTCCCTGGCGACACGGGGGAAACCGCACCCACCGCCGTCGGTCAAACCCCCCTCTGCCTGCCGCCGCGCAAGAACGCCGGAGGGCGGTGGTGGTGGCAGCGCCGTGCCGGGATGGCGGCGGCGGGCGAATCCGTTCCTCCCCAACCTCCCCCGTTCCCGCCCCAGATTCGCCCGCCGCAGGCGCCACCTTCGCCCAGATCGCCGCCGCCCGCTGCGCGCCGCCGGGGGGCCGGCCAGCTTGGTATCGCCGCGCCTCGGGAGGACGGCGGCGGGACGGATCCGCTCCTCGCGCGCCCCCCACGGTGCCCCGCATGGCACCCCCTCCCAGTTGTTGCGCTCTGCCGGTCCGGCGATGGCCGCCGTGTGCCAGCCTTGGCCACAGGGCGCCGTCCCCAGCAGTTCTCCCTCCCCCTCCGTGCGTGGCCCAGTGAGGGAGTCCTGGACTAAGGGGTCCTCGGGCGTCCGGCCTGTTAGCCATGGGCCGGACTGGTGGGCTGTGAAGATTCAAAGACCGAAGACTCTACCCGTGTCCGGATGGGACTTTCCTTGGCGTGGAAGGCAAGCCTGGCGATCAAATATGTAGATTCCTTTCTCTGTAACCGACCTTGTGTAACCCTAGATCCTCCAGGTGTCTATATAAACCGTAGGACTTAGTCCGGAGAGAGAGGATATATTGATGATCATAGTCATACATGCTAGACTTTTAGGGTTTAGACATTACGATCTCGTGGTAGATCAACTCTTGTAATACTCATATTCATCAAGATCAATCAAGCAGGAAGTAGGGTATTACCTCCATGGAGAGGGCCCGAACCTGGGTAAACATTGTGTCCCCCGCCTCCTATTACCATCATCCTTAGACGCACAGTTCGGGACCCCCTACCCGAGATCAGCCGGTTTTGACACCGACATTGGTGCTTTCATTGAGAGTTCCACTGTGCAGTCCCCAAAAGGTTCGATGGCTCCTTCAATCATAAATAATGATGCCGTCCAAGAGGAAACCTTCCTCCCCGGACATATCTTCGTGTTCGGCGGCTTCGCACTGCGGGCCAACTCGCTTGGCCATCTGGAGCAGATCTATAGCTACGCCCCTGGCCATCAGGTCAGATTTGGGAGCTTGAACTACGTTGCGGATATCCGTGGAGACTTGATCTTCGACGGCTTTGAGACCGCGGCAGCCGCTCCCTGCCCCTACGGTGAACATGACCTAAATCTGTCACCGGTCCGCACTCAGGGAATTGCACCCGTAACTACTCTGGCCTTAGATCTGGAGCAGATTGCGCCATCCGAGGACGGGAAGCTCAACCCCACAACGGAGGCCGCGGATTTCGCGGTGTTGGAGCCGCACGCAGACTTAACCTCGTATGACATCTCTGTCACCGGAACTCCGGACTCGTCTCTGGTTATAAGCTTCGAACCATGCGCGTCCGCGGATGCCGAGCTCGATCGATTATCGATCTTCGAATTCGACGCAGCAGACGTCCTCGGACACTCGTCTTTTGCCGATGTACTAAACTCATTAAAAAATCTGTCCTTGGCGGGAGACTCACAGCCGAACTATGTCCTTGGCGGGAGACTCAACTTTTGTTCTCTCTTGTCTTCTTGGTTGAACTTTTTTTTGCGTTTGATTGCTTGAGATACTATGCATTACCTGTGAGACATTGATGATCATGTGTTTGATCATAAGCTACACTTATGCCTTTTATGATATTATCTTATTTATCCTTATATGATCATTCACTGTGCTTGGTGATGAGTGCATGTATTCTATCGTTATTATTTTGAGCGCTCCACCAAGATGTATGTGACATGGAAGAGTAACCCATGAGCCTAATTTCTTGTGCATTTGCAGTCCAAAGCAAATCTTAAGATATGCACAAATTTAGGGGGAGCTCTTGCTTATCACATACTTCTCAAAGCGACGATGTTTTTCAATTTTATTATCATTTGTCGAAGCTTTGATCTATATGTTGTCATCAATTACCAAAAAGGGGGAGATTGAAAGTGCAACTATCCCTAGGTGGTTTTGGTAATTCATAACAACATATAGCTCATTGAGCTAATACTATTCCAAGATAAATATTTCAGGAAAGCTCAATGAATGGCATGGCATGGATGTTGAAAGTGGATCCCTCAAAATATTAAGGACAAAGGATTGGCCCAAGCTCAAAAGATCAAGACTCTTCATTTTACATTTTAGTGATCCAAGATCACATTGAGTCTATAGGAAAAGCCAATACTATCAAGGAGGGATGAGGTGTTGCTTAATGAGCCTTTTGCTTCATGTGCTTAGTGATATGCTCCAAAACCCTCCACTACTTTCTCACATCCACATATGACCTAAACCTAAAGTCAAACTCGGCCCTACCGATTCTTTCTATCCGCGCCACCGAGTTCGGATGTCATAGCCAACGCCACAAACCCTAGGCAAATCGGTTTCACTGATAGGGATCTCGGTCTCACCGAGATGGGATTGTAATCTCTCTGTTTCCCCTTCGTAACTTTTCGGTCTCACCGAAAGAGCGAATCGGTCCCACCGAGATTACAATGTAAACTCTCTGTTTCCCTTTTGTAACTTTTCGGTCTCACCGAATGAGCAAATCGGTCCCACCAAGTTTACCTGACCAACTCTCTAGTTAGCTAATTACCAAATTCGGTCTCACCGAGTTTGTGTAATCGGTCTCACCGAGATTACGTTATGCCCTAACCCTAACCAAATCGGTCCTACCGAGATTCATGTCAGTCCCACCGAAAACCCTAACGCTCACTAGGTTTACTAAATCGGTGTGACCGAGTTTGATGATTCGGTCTCACCGAGTTTGGTAAATTGTGTGTAACGGTTAGATTTTGTGTGGAGGCTATATATACCCCTTTACCTCCTCTTCATTCGTGGAGAGAGCCATCAGAACAAACCTACACTTCCAACTTACCAGTTCTGAGAGAGAACTACCTACTCATGTGTTGAGGCCAAGATATTCCATTCCAACCATATGAATCTTGATCTCTAGCCTTCCCCAAGTTGTTTTCCACTCAAATCTTCTTTCCACCAGATCCAAATCCTATGAGAGAGAGTTGAGTGTTGGGGAGACTATCATTTGAAGCACAAGAGCAAGGAGTTCATCATCGAAACACCATTTGTTACTTCTTGGAGAGTGGTGTCTCCTAGATTGGCTAGTTGTCACTTGGGAGCCTCCGAAAAGATTGTGGAGTTGAACCAAGGAGTTTTTAAGGGCAAGGAGATCGCCTACTTCGTGAAGATCTACCGCTAGTGAGGTAAGTCCTTCATGGGCGATGTCCATGGTGGGATAGACAAGGTTGCTTCTTCGTGGACCCTTCGTGGGTGGAGCCCTCAGTGGACTCGCGCAACCGTTACCCTACGTGGGTTGAAGTCTCCATCAACGTGGATGTACGATAGCACCACCTATCGGAACCACGACAAAAACATCCGAGTCTCCAATTGCGTTTGAATCCTCCAAACCCTTCCCTTTACATTCTTGCAAGTTGCATGCTTTATTTTCCGCTGCCTATATACTCTTTGCATGCTTGCTTGAATTGCGTGAAGATTGCTTGACTTGTTCAAAAATAGTTAAAATCTGCCAAAGTCTAAAATTGGGAAAAGGTTAAGTTTTTATTTGGTCAAGTAGTCTAATCACCCCCCCTCTAGACATACTTCAAGGTCCTACACCCACCCGCCACCCACTACATAGCCACTGTCGAGGACTTAACCGACGCGCCTGATTACGACTCCGAAGACATCAACGGCATAGACAACGGTGCCGATGAGGAGAAGGGCCAAAACCCGCTGTCCACCGCACGATGGATGGCCACTTCTTCATACGACGTATACATGGCAGATACACCTAAAGAAACTAACAACGATGACAAAGAGGGTCCAGTTGAGGACAAACCTCCTGAGACACAGTCCAGACACCGGCGTCAGCAGCGCCGCTCCAAGCCACGTCGTGCAAAAGACAATAACACAGGCACCAGAAAATACAATACTCGTGATGATGCCAAAGACAATGAAGACCCTATTGGGACAATCTTCGAACAGGATGAACGGGAAGACGGGCACGTTAGCCCCGATGAACAGGCCATACACAAAGAATCAGAGGATAGTAATTACCTTCCGCTCTCCGAGGATGAGGAGAGCCTCGGCAACGAGGATTTCATCGTGCCTGAGGAACCTCTCGAGCTGGAGCGCTTTAACCGCCGGCTAATAGCCACTGCAAGGAGCCTGAAAAAGAAGCAGCAGCGGCTTCAAGCTGACCAAGACCTGCTCAATGATAGATGGACCAAAGTCCTGGCCGCCGAGGAATACGGCCTTAGCAGCCCAGCCAAAAATTACCCGAAGCGCAAATTGCTACTTCAGTTCGGTGACGAGGCGCTGGAGCCCATACCACCATCGAGCAACGCGGCTGACCGACCGCCTCGCGGTCGGGATAAAGTGGCAACTCAAGCCGAACACCAGAACGCCCCACCTCGCCGTAAAGGAAGGGATAAAATAGCTCGGGGTTACACATACGACCTTCGACAAGACCTGGACAGTAGAGCAGGACATACAAGACCGATCTACGGATCGCGAGGACGCGCCTCGCTACGTGACGACGGCTACCTATTCGGATGCGACAAACATAGCCACGCCCGGGCCGAAAACCACAAACGTACTCCATCGCAGGTACATCGCAGTGTGGCCCAATACAGAGGCGCCACACAACCTCTTTGCTTCACAGACGAAGTAATGGAGCACGAATTCCTAGACGGGTTTAAACCCATGAATATCGAATCATACGACAGAACAACCGATCCAGCAGTATGGATTGAGGACTTCCTCCTCCATATCCACATGGCCCGTGGCGATGAGCTCCATGCCATCAAATACCTGCCACTAAAGCTCAAAGGACCAGCTCGATACTGGTTAAGCAGTCTGCCGGAAAACTCCATTGGCAGCTGGGAGGACTTGGAAGACGCTTTCCGTGACAACTTCCAAGGAACATATGTCCGGGCACCAGATGCCGATGACTTAAGTCACATTGTCCAGCAGTCTGGAGAGTTAGCTAGGAAGCTCTGGACTAGGTTCTTAGTTAAAAAGAACCAAATCGTCGACTGTCCGGACGCGGAAGCCCTAGCGGCCTTCAAACACAGCGTCTGAGATGAATGGCTCACCTGCCACCTCGGTCAAGAAAAACCAAAATCCATGTCAGCCCTCACCGCTCTGATGACTCGCTTTTGTGCGGGAGAAGACAACTGGCTCGCTCTTAGAAGCAACAACACCACTGATCCGGGCACCTCCGAGGTCCGAGACGGCAATGGCAAGCCACGACGCAGCAAGCACAAGTGCCGCGATGATAATGAAAGAGCGCGCGATACAGCGGTTAACGCCGGATTCAGCGGTCCCAAACCCGGTCAACGGAAAAAGCCATTTACGGCGAACAGAGACGGGCCATCCAATTTAGACAGGATGTTGGATCGACCCTGCTAGATTCACGGCCACCCCGACAAACCAGCTAATCATACCAACAGAAACTGTTGGGTCTTCAAGCAGGTCGGCAAGCTTAACGCCGAACACAAGGGGAGGAGGCCGCCCAGTGATAGCAATGAAGAAGAGACTCACCAACCAAATACCGGGGTCAGAAGCAATTTCCCCCCGAATTAAAAACAGTGAACATGGCATACGCGACACACACTTCTACAAGGCAGCACATGAAGCACTCCCTTCGTACTAAAGATCATACTGCGGCAACTTCAGTACGAAACGATCTTATCAAACCGAATACTTTGTTGGCCATTAAGCCACCGGTCTCCATTGAACAGGATCGACCAATCCAGGAGCTGAAATAGCGGTTCGGCTTCCGCCGTCCACCTCATATACCTGCGAAATTTGTATCGCGCATACTGATAACCCACAAGTATAGGGGATCGCAACAGTTTTTGAGGGTAGAGTATTCAACCCAAATTTATTGATTCGACACAAGGGGAGCCAAAGAATATTCTCAAGTATTAGCAGTTGAGTTGTCAATTCAACCACACCTGTATAACTTAATATCTGCAGCAAGGTATTTAGTAGCAAATTAATATGATACTAGCGGCAATGGTAGCAAAAGTAAAGATAGCAGTTTTGTAGTAATTGTAACAGTGGCAACGGAAAAGTAACTAAGCAAAGAGCAATATGTGAAAAGCTCGTAGGCATTGGATCGGTGATGGAGAATTATGCTGGATGCGATTCCTCATGTAATAGTTATAACATAGGGTGACACAGAACTAGCTCCAATTCATCAATGTAAATGTAGGCATGTATTCCGAATATAGCCATACGTGCTTATGGAAAAGAACTTGCATGACATCTTTTGTCCTACCCTCCCGTGGCAGCGGGGTCCTATTGGAAACTAAGGGATATTAAGGCCTCCTTTTAATAGTGTACCGGACGAAAGCATTAACACTTAGTGAATATATGAACTCCTCAAACTACGGTCATCACCGGTAGTGGTCCCGATTATTGTCACTTTGGGGTTAACGGATCATAACACATAATAGGTGACTATAGACTTGCAAGATAGGATCAAGAACTCACATATATTCATGAAAACATAATAGGTTCAGATCTGAAATCATGGCACTCGGGCCCTAGTGACAAGCATTAAGCATAGCAAAGTCATAGCAACATCAATCTCATAATACAATGGATACTAGGGATCAAACCCTAACAAAACTAACTCAATTACATGGCAAATCTCATCCAACCCATCACCGTCCAGCAAGCCTACGATGGAATTACTCACGCACGGCGGTGAGCATCATGAAATTGGTGATGGAGGAAGGTTGATGATGACGATGGCAACGGATTCCCCTCTCCGGAGCCCCGAACGGACTCCAGATCAGCCCTCCCGAGAGAGATTAGGGCTTGGCGGCGGCTCCGTATCGTAAAACGCGATGAATCCTTCTCTCTGATTTTTTTCTCCCCAAACATGAATATATAGAGTTGGAGTTGAGGTCGGTGGAGCACCAGGGGGGCCACGAGGCATGGGGACGCGCCCAGGGGGGTAGGCCCGCCCCCACCATCGTGGACAGGGTGTGGCCCCCCTGGCCTTGCTTCTTTCACCAGTATTTTTTATTAATTCCAAAAATATTCTCCGTGAAGTTTCAGGTCATTCCGAGAACTTTTATTTCTGCACAAAAATAACACCATGGCAATTCTGCTGAAAACAGCGCCAGTCCGGGTTAGTTCCATTCAAATCATGCAAGTTAGACTCCAAAACAAGGGCAAAAGTGTTTGAAAAAGTAGATACGATGGAGACGTATCAACTCCCCAAGCTTAAACCTTTGCTTGTCCTCAAGCAATTCAGTTGACAAACTGAAAGTGATAAAGAAAAACTTTTATAAACTCTGTTTGCTCTTGTTGTCGCAAATATGTAAAGCCAGCATGTTTTTAGCAAACATTATGAACTAACCATATTCACAATAACATTTAGATCTCATGTTTACTCATATTAATGGCATAATCAACTAGCGAGCAATAATAATAAATCTCGGATGACAACACTTTCTCAAAACAATCATAATATGATATAATAAGACGGTATCTCGCTAGCCCTTTCTGAGACTGCAAAACATAAATGCAGAGCACCTATGAAGATCAAGGACTGACTAAACATTGTAATTCATGGTAAAAGAGATCCAGTCATAGTCATACCCAATATAAATTAATAGTAATGGATGCAAATCACAGCGGTGCTCTCCAGCTGGTGCTTTTTAATAAGAGGGTGATGACTCAACATAAAAGTAAATAGACAGGCCCTTCACAAAGGGAAGCAGGGATTTGTAGAGGTGCCAGAGCTCGATTTTTGAAATAGAGATGAATAATATTTTGAGCGGCATACTTTCATTGTCAACATAACAAACAAGAGATCTCGATATCTTCCATGCTACACACATTATAGGCGGTTCCCAACAGAATGGTAATTTTATACTCCCCCTCCACCAACAAACATCAATCCATGGCTTGTCCGAAACAATGGGTGCCTCCAACTAACAAAAGTCCTGGGGGAGTTTTGTTTGCAATTGTTCTGATTTGATTTGCTTAGAGCATGGGACTGGGCATCCCGGTGACCAGCCATTTTCTCGTGAGTGAGGAGCGGAGTCCACTCCTCTTGAGAATAACCCGCCTAGCATGGAAGATACAAACATCCCTAGTTGATACATGAGCTATTCGAGCATGCAAAACAGAATTTCATTTGAAGGTTTAGAGTTTGGCACATACAAATTTACTTGGAACGGCAAGTAGATACCGCATATAGGAAGGTATGGTGGACGCATATGGAATAACTTTGGGGTTTAGGGAAGTGGATGCACAAGCAGTATCCCGCTTAGTACAAGTGAAGGCTAGAAAAAGACTGGGAAGCGACCAACTAGAGAGCGACAACAGTCATGAACATGCATTAAAATTAATAAACATTTAGTGCAAGCATGAGTAGGATATAATCCACCATGAACATAAATATCGTGGAGGCTATGTTGATTTTGTTTCAACTACATGTGTGAACATGTGCCAAGTCAAGTCACTCGAATCGTTCAAAGGAGGATACCACCCCATCATACCACATCACAACCATTTTAATAGAATGTTGGCATGCAAGGTAAACCATTATAAACTCCTAGCTAATTAAGCATGGCATAAGAAAGTATAATCTCTAATTGTCATTGCAAACATGTTCATTCATAATAGGCTGAATCAGGAACGATGAACTAATCATATTTACAAAAACAAGAGAGGTCGAGTTCATACTAGCTTCTCTCATCTCAATCAGTCCATCATATATCGTCATTATTGCCTTTCACTTGCATGACCGAACGATGTGAATAGTAATAATAGTGCACGTGCATTGGACTAAGCTGGAATCTGCAGGCATCTGACACACAGGAGAAGACAAGATAATATGGGCTCTTTGTTAAATCAACAATATTGCATATAAGAGCCACTTCAACATTTTCATTATGGTCTTCTCCTCTCGACCCCCAAAGAAAAAGAAATAAAACTATTTACACGGGAAAACTCCCAACAAGCAAAAGAAGAACATGAAATCTTTTTGGGTTTTCTTTTTAATTACTACTACTACAGGCATTGAAGGTAAACTAGCTAAAAAGCTACAACTAATTTTTTGTTTTTCTTACGATTTATCAAACACGCAAGAAGTAAGCGAGAAAAAGAAAATAACTAGCATGGATATAACAGTGAAAAAGTATGAGCACCGACAACTAGATGAGTGTGTGAACATGAATGTAATGTCGGTTAGAAATACGTACTCCCCCAAGCTTAGGCTTTTGGCCTAAGTTGGTCTAGGGCCACAGCTGGCCTCGCGGATATCCAAAGTTGTACTTGGGGTTGTACTGTGATGCAGCAGCTATTGCCTCATGAGCTGCCGCTTTGAGGCGAGCTGTCTCCGTCCTCCTCTTATACTCGTTCGCCTCCTCCCTGGTTATAATAAATCTCCCTTTTGTCTGAAAGTCAAAGAAAGTAGGAGCAGGGAGAGCAACATGGAAAATGCGGCGCCTGTCAAAAATTAGTCGGTACTGGAGAGGTTGTTCATTCCTCTCAATAAACTGATGGTGAACCATAGCCTCATATCCTAGATAAGTGATACGTCCATTTTGCATCATGCTTTTATATCGATATTTATTGCATTATGAGCTGTTATTACACGTTATGTCACAATACTTATACCTATTCTCTCTTATTTTAGAAGGTTTACATGAAGAGGGAGAATGCCGGCAGCTGGAATTCTGGGCTGGAAAAGGAGAAAATATTAGAGACCTATTCTGCACAACTCCAAAAGTCCTGAAACTTCATGGAAGTCATTTTTGTAATTTATAAAAAATACTAAGCGAAGAAAATACCAGAGGGGGCCCACACCCTGGCCACGAGGGTGGGGGCGCACCCTACCCCCCTGGCGCGCCCCCCTGCCTTGTGGGCCCCCTGGCAGGCCTCCGGTGCCCATCTTATGATATATGAGGTCTTTTACCCTGAAAAAAATCGGAGGCAAGCTTTCGGGAAGAAACTCCGCCGCCATGAGGCGGAACCTTGGCGGAACCAATCTAGGGCTCCGGCAGAGCTGTTCTGCCAGGAAACTTCCCTCCGAGAGGGGAAATCATCGCCATCGTCATCACCAACAATCCTCTCATCGGGAGGGGGTCAATCTTCATCAACATCTTCACCAGCACCATCTCCTCTCAAACCCTAGTTCATCTCTTGTATCTAATCTTTGTATCAAAACCTCAGATTGGTACCTGTAGGTTGCTAGTAGTGTTGATTACTCCTTGTAGTTGATGCTAGTTGGTTTACTTGGTGGAAGATCATATGTTCAGATCCATTATGCATATTAATACCCCTCTGATTATGAACATGAATATGATTTATGAGTAGTTACGTTTGTTCCTGAGGACATGGGAGAAGTCTTGCTATAAGTAGTCATGTGAATTTGGTATTCGTTCGATATTTTGATGAGATGTATGTTGTCTTTCCTCTAGTGGTGTTATGTGAACGTCGACACTTCACCATTGTTTGGGCCTAGAGGATGGCACTGGGAAGTAATAAGTAGATGATGGGTTGCTAGAGTGACAGAAGCTTAAACCCTAGTTTATGTGTTGCTTCGTAAGGGGCTGATTTGGATCCATATGTTTCATGCTATGGTTAGGTTTACCTTAATACTTCTTTTGTAGTTGCGGATGCTTGCAATAGGAGTTAATCATAAGTGGGATGCTTGTCCAAGTAAGGACAACACCCAAGCACCGGTCCACCCACATATCAAATTATCAAAGTACCAAACGCGAATCATATGAACGTGATGAAAACTAGCTTGACAATAATTCCCATGTGTCCTCGGGAGCGCTTTTCTCTATATAAGAGTTTGTCCAGGCTTGTCCTTTGCTACAAAAAGGATTGGGCCATCTTGCTGCACTTTATTTACACTTGTTACTTGTTACCCGTTAGAAATTACCGTATCACAAAACTATCTGTTACCGATAATTTCAGTGCTTGCAGAGAATACCTTGCTGAAAACTGCTTATCATTTCCTTCTGCTCCTCGTTGGGTTTGACACTCTTCTTGATCGAAAGGACTACGATAGATCCCTATACTTGTGTGTCATAAAGACTCTTTTAAAGCGCTGTTGTTGCCGGGAGTGAAGCGCCTTTGGTAGGTGGAATTTGGTAAAGAAAAGTTATATAGTGTGCTGAAATTTCTTGTCACTTGTTACTATGGAAAGTAATCCTTTGAGGGCTTGTTCGGGTATCTTCACCCCGACCGATGAAACATATAGTTGCTCCTCAACCTCTGAACCTACTGAAAATGTTTATTTTAAATTCCTTGGTATGATAGAGAAACTGCTAGCTAATCCTTTTGCAGGAGATGGAACATTGCATCCCGATTTACACTTAATCTATGTGGATGAAGTTTGTGGATTATTTAAGCTTGCAGGTATGCCCGATGATGTTATCAAGAAGAAGGTATTCCCTTTATCTTTTAAGGGAGAGGCATTGACATGGTATAGGCTATGTGATGATATGGGATCATGGAACTACAAACGATTGAAATTGGAATTTCATCAGAAGTTTTATCCTATGCATATTGTTCATCATGATCGTAATTATACATATAATTTTTGGCCTCGCGAAGGAGAAAACATCGCTCAAGCTTGGGGGAGGCTTAAGTCAATGTTATATTCATGCCCCAATCATGAGCTCTCGAGAGAAATGATTATTCGAAAATTTTATGCTCGGCTTTCTGACAACAATCGCTCCATGCTCGATACTTCTTGTACTGGTTCTTTTATGATGAAGACTATTGAATTCAGATGGGATTTATTGGAGAGAATTAAATGCAACTCTGAAGATTGGGATCTCGACAAAGGTAAGGAGTCAGGTATAACACCTAAGTTTGACTGTGTTAAATCTTTTATGGATACCGATGCTTTCCGTAAGTTTAGTACTAAATATGGACTTGACTCTGAGATAGTAGCTTCTTTCTGTGAATAATTTGCTACTCGTGTTGATCTCCCTAAGGAGAAGTGGTCTAAATATAATCCTCCCATTGAAGTAAAAGTAGTTGCACCTATTAAAGTTGAAGAAAAGACTATCACTTATAATGATCCTATTGTTCCTACTACTTATGTTGAGAAACCACCTTCCCTGTTAGACTAAAGGATCATGCTAAAGCTTCAACTGTAGTCAACAAAAGTAATATTAGGACACACAAACCCCCTGAGCAAGTCAAAGTTGAACCTAGAATTGCTATGGTTAAGGATCTATTGGCTGATAACATCGATGGGCATGTTATTTACTTCTGTAATGAGACTGCTAGAATTGCTAAACCTTGTGCTAAAGATAAACATAGACCTGTGGTAGGCATGCCTGTTATTTCTGTTAAAATAGGAGATCATTGTTATCACGGCTTGTGCGATATGGGTGCTAGTGCTAGTGAAATACCTCATTCCTCATACAAAGAAATTATGCATGATATTGCACCTGCTGAAATAGAAGAAATTGATGTTACCGTTAAGCTTGTCAATAGAGATACTATTTCACCGATTGGGATTGTTAGAGATGTTGAAGTCCTATGTGGGAAGGTTAAATATCCTGCCGATTTTCTTGTTCTTGGTTCCCCACAAGTTAGCTTTTGTCCCATCATATTTGGTAGACCCTTCTTGAACACTGTTAATGCTAGGATAGACTGCGAAAATGATGTTGTTACTATTGGTTTGGGTGATATGTCTCATGAGTTTAATTTTGCTAAATTTAGTAGACAACGCCGTGATGAGGAATTGCCTAGTAAAGATGAAATTATTGGTCTTGATTCTATTGCCGTGCCTCCTAATGATCCTTTAGAACAATATTTTCTCGACCATGAAAATGATATGTTTATGAATGAAAGAAAGGAAATAGATGCAGTATTCTTTAAATAGGGACCTATTCTGAAACACAACTTGCTGATACGTCTCCAACGTATCTATAATTTTTGATTGCTCCATGCTATATTATCTTCTGTTTTGGACATTATTGGGCTTTATTATTCACTTTTAAATTATTTTTGGGACTAACCTATTAACGAAGGCCCAGCCCCGAATTGCTGTTTTTTGCCTATTTGAGTTTCGCAAAAAGGAATATAAAACGGAGTCCAAAGCGGAATGAAACCTTCGAGCGTGATTTTTGGAGCGAACAAGATCCGGAGACTTGGACCCTCGTCAAGCAACCAACAGGAAGCCACGAGGTAGAGGCGCGCCTACCCTGTGGTGCACCCTCCACCCCGTGGGCCCCTGTTGCTCCACCAACGTACTCCTTCCTCCTATATATACCTAAGTACCCCCAAGCGATCGACACGGAGCCAAAACCTAATTCCACCGCCGCAACCTTCTGCACCCACGAGATCCCATCTTGGGGCTGTTTGAGCTCATGGAAGGGGAATCGATCACGGAGGGCTTCTACATCAACACCATAGCCTCTCCGATGAAGTGTGAGTAGTTTACCTCAGACCTTCGGGTCCATAGTTATTAGCTAGATGGCTTCTTCTCTCTTTTTGGATCTCAATACAACGTTCTCCCCCCCTCTCGTGGAGATCTATTCGATGTAATCTTCTTTTGCGGTGTGTTTGTTGACACCGATGAATTGTGGGTTTATGATCAAGATTATCTATGAACAATATTTGGATCTTCTGAATTCTTTTATGTATGATTGGTTATCTTTGCAAGTCTCTTCGAATTATCAGTTTGGTTTGGCCTACTAGATTGATCTTTCTTGCAATGGGAGAAGTGCTTAGCTTTGGGTTCAATCTTGCGTTGTCCTTTCCCGGTGATAGTAGGGGCAGCAAGGCACGTATTGTATTGTTGCCATCGAGGATAACAAGATGGTTTTTTTATCATATTGCATGAATTTATCCCTCTACATCATGTCATCTTGCTTAAGGCGTTACTCTGTTCTTATGCACTTAATACTCTAGATGCATGTTGGATAGCGGTTGATGTGTGGAGTAATAGTAGTAGATGCAGGCAGGAGTCGGTCTACTTGTCTCGGACGTGATGCCTATATACATGATCATACCTAGATATTCTCATAACTATGCTCAATTCTGTCAATTGGTCAACAGTAATTCGTTCACCCACCATAAAATACTTATGCTTTTGAGAGAAGCCACTAGTGAAACCTATGGCCCCCGGGTCTATCTTCATCATATTACTCTTCCAACACTTAGTTATTTCCTTTGCTTTTTTACTTTGCTTTTATTTTACTTTGCATCTTTATCATAAAAATACCAAAAATATTATCCTATCATATCTATCAGATCTCACTCTCGTAAGTGACCGTGTAGGGATTGACAACCCCTTATCGCGTTGGTTGCGAGGATTTATTTGTTTTGTGTAGGTGCGAGTCCCTCACGCATAGCCTCCTACTGGATTGATACCTTGGTTCTCAAAAACTTAGGGAAATACTTACACTACTTTGTTGCATCACCCTTTCCTCTTGAAGGGAAACCAACGCAGTGCTCAAGAGGTAGCAAGAAGGATTTCTGGCGCCGTTGCCGGGGAGGTCTACGTAAAATTAAACATACCAAGTACCCATCACAAACCCTTATCTCCCGCATTACATTATTTTCCATTTGCCTCTCGTTTTCCTCTCCCCCACTTCACCCTTGTCGTTTTATTCGCCCTCTCTTTTCCGTTCGCCTCTTTTTCGCTTGCTTTTTGTTTGCTCGTGTGTTGGATTGCTTGTTTGTCACGATGGCTCAAGATAGTACCAAATTGTGTGACTTTACCAATACCAACAATAATGATTTCCTTAGCACTCCGATTGCTCCTCTTACCGATACTGAATCTTGTGAAATCAATGCTGCTTTGTTGAATCTTGTCATGAAAGATCAATTCGCCAGCCTTCCTAGTGAAGATGCCGCTACTCATCTAAATAGCTTTGTTGATTTGTGTGATATGCAAAAGAAGAAAGATGTGGACAATGATATTGTTAAATTGAAGCTATTTCCTTTTTCGCTTAGAGATCGTGCTAAAGCTTGGTTTTCGTCTTTGCCTAAAAATAGTATTGATTCTTGGAATAAGTGCAAAGATGCTTTTATCTCTAAGTATTTTCCTCCCGCTAAGATTATCTCTCTTAGAAACGATATTATGAATTTTAAGCAACTTGATCATTAACATGTTGCACAAGCTTGGGAGAGAATGAAATTAATGATACGTAATTTCCCTACTCATGGTTTGAATCTGTGGATGATTATACAAAAAAATTATGCCGGATTGAATTTTGCTTCTAGAAATCTTTTAAATTCGGCCGCGGGAGGCACTTTTATGGAAATCACTTTAGGAGAAGCTACTAAACTCCTAGATAATATTATGGTTAATTATTCTCAATGGCACACTGAAAGATCTACTAATAAAAAAGTGCATGCGATAGAAGAAATTAATGTTTTGAGTGGAAAGATGGATGAACTTATGAAATTATTTTCTACTAAGAGTGTTTCTTCTGATCCTAATGATATGCCTTTGTCTACTTTGATTGAGAATAATAATGAATCCTTGGATGTGAATTTTGTTGGTAGGAATAATTTTGGTAACAACGTGTATAGAGGAAACTTTATTCCCAGGCCTTATCCTAGCAATTCCTCTAATAATTATGGTAATTCCTACAACAATTCTTATGGAAATTTTAATAAGTTGCCCTCTGAATTTGAGACTAGTTATAAAGAGTTTATGAATTCGCAAAAGAATTTCAATGCTTTGCTTGAAGAAAAATTGCTTAAAGTTGATGAATTGGCTAGGAACATTGATAGAATTTCTCTTGATGTTGAATCTTTGAAACATAGATCTATTCCTCCTAAGCATGATATCAATGAGTCTCTCAAAGCCATGAGAATTTCTATTGATGAATGCAAAGAAAGAACCGCTAGGATGCGTGCTAAGAAAGATTGTTTTACGAAAGCGTGTTCTTCAAATTTCTATGAAAATAAAGATGAAGATCTAAAAGTTATTGATGTGTCCCCCATTAAATCTTTGTTTTGCAATATGAATCTTGATAATGATGGGACTGAATATGATCCACCTTTACCTAGAAGGGGTTCCAAAAATTCGGAGTTTTTAGATCTTGATGCTAAAATTGATAAAAGTGGGATTGAAGAAATCAAAACATTAGATGTTAATAAACCCACTATTTTGGATTTCAAGGAATTTAATTATGATAATTGTTCTTCAATAGATTGTATTTCCTTGTTGCAATCCGTGCTAAATTCTCCTCATGCTTATGGTCAAAATAAAGCCTTTACCAAACATATCGTTGAGGCTTTGATGCAATCTCATGAAGAAAAACTAGAGTTGGAAGTTTCTATCCCTAGAAAACTTTATGATGAGTGGGAACCTACTATTAAAATTAAGATTAAAGATCATGAATGCTATGCTTTGTGTGATTTGGGTGCTAGTGTTTCCACGATTCCAAAGACTTTATGCGATTTTGCTAGGTTTCCGTGACTTTGATGATTGCTCTTTAAACTTGCACCTTGCGGATTCCACTATTAAGAAACCTATGGGGAGAATTAATGATATTATTATTGTTGCAAATAGGAACTATGTGCCCGTACATTTTATCGTTCTTGATATAGATTGCAATTCTTCATGTCCTATTATTCTTGGTAGACCTTTCCTTAGAACGATTGGTGCAATTATTGATATGAAGGAAGGGAATATTAGATTCCAATTTCCATTAAAGAAAGGCATGGAACACTTCCCTAGGTATAAAATAAAATTACCATATGAATCTATCATGAGAGCCACTTATGGATTGCCTACCAAAGATGGCAATACCTAGATCTATCCTTGTTATTATGCCTAGCTAAGTGCGTTAAACGATATCGCTTGTTGAGAGGCAACCCAATTTTATTTTTAGTTTTTTTGCTTTTTGCTTCTGTTTAGGAATAAATATTTGTTCTAGCCTCTGGTTAGATGTGTTTTTATGTTTTAATTAGTGTTTGTGCCAAGTTAAACCTATAGGATCTTCTTGGATGATAGTTATTTCATCTTGCTGTAATTTCTAGAAACTTTCTGTTCAGGAAAACAATTGTTAAAAATCACCAGAACGTGATAAAATACTGATTCTAATTGCTGATGATCAATAAAAAAATTTCTAGGTCGTCCTATTTTGGCTGAAGTTTTGGAGTTCCAGAAGTTTGCGTTAGTTACAGATTACTACAGACTGTTCTGTTTTTGACAGGTTCTGTTTTTCGTGTGTTGTTTGCTTATTTTGATGAATCTATGGCTAGTAAAATAGTTTATAAACCATAGAGAAGTTGGAATACAGTAGGTTTAACACCAATATAAATAAAGAATGAGTTCATTACAGTACCTTGAAGTGGTCTTTTGTTTTCTTTCGCTAAAGAAGCTCACAAAATTTTCTGTTAAGTTTTGTGTTGTGAAGTTTTGAAGTTTTGGGTAAGAGATTTGATGGATTATGGAACAAGGAGTGGCAAGAGCCTAAGCTTGGGGATTCCCATGGCACCCCCAAGATTATCTAAGGCCACTAAAAAGCCAAAGCTTGGGGATGCGCCGGAAGGCATCCCCTCTTTCATCTACTTCCATCGGTAACTTTACTTGGAGCTATATTTTAATTCACCACATGATATGTGTTTTGCTTGAAGCGTCTTGTATGATTTGAGTCTTTGTTTGTTAGTTTACCACAATCATCCTTGCTGTACACACCTTTTGAGAGAGTCACACTTGATTCGGAATTTATTAGAATACTCTATGTGCTTCACTTATATCTTTTGAGCTATATAGTTTTGCTCTAGTGCTTCACTTATATCTTTTAGAGCACGGTGGTGGATTTGTTTTATAGAAACTATTGATCTCTCATGCTTCACTTATATTATTTTGAGAGTCTTAAAATAACATGGCACTTAGCTTTAATTAATATCATAAAAAATTTGATGCTTGATAATTGTTTTGAGATATAAAGGTGGTAATATCATAGTTGTGCTAGTTGAGTAATTGTGGAATTGAAAAATACATATGTTGGACTTTGTGATTCCCGTAGCATGCACGTACGGTGAACCGTTATGTAACAAAGTCGGAGCATGAAGTATTTGTGGATTTTCTTCCTTTGTGTGGCGGTCGGGATCGCACGATGGTTAACTCCTACCAACCCTTCCCCTAGGAGCATGCGTAGTAGTACTTTGCTTCGAGGGCTAATAAATTTTTGTAATAAGTATATGAGTTCTTTATGACTAATGTGAGTCCATGGATTATATGCACACTTACCTTTCCGCAATTTTCTAGCCTCTTGACTGCAGCATTGCCCTTTCTCACCTTGAGAGTTGGTGCAAACTTAGCGGTGCATCAAACCCGTGATATGATCGCTCTTTCACACATAAACCTCCTTATATCTTCCTCAAGACAGCCACCATACCTACCTATGATGGCATTTCCATAGCCATTCCGAGATATATTGCCATGCAACTTTCCACCGTTTCATTTATCATGACACACTCCATCATTGTCATATTGCTTTGCATGATCATGTAGTTGACATTGTATTTGTGGCAAAGCCACCGTTCATAATTCTTTCATACATGTCGCTCCTGATTCATTGCATAACCCGGTACACCGCCGGAGGCATTCATATGGAGTCATATTTTTTTCTAAGTATTGAGTTGTAATTCATGAGTTGTAAGTAAATAAAAGTGTGACGATCATCATTATTAGAGCATTGTCCCAAGTGAGGGAAGGATGATGGAGACTATGATTCCCCCACAAGTCGGGATGAGACTCCGGATGTCGGTGTACTAAAGTAGGGGTACCTTAGTACCCCGAACCTGTCTGCAGGCGATCATGGCGTCCCGTGGCAAGCCTTGCAGGCGTCTGCCAAAGATCTCAGTGGCTCCTTTGGAGCCATTCAAAACAAGTGATCAAGGCCCGGCGAGAGGAGCTTGCGGGAGGCGACTCAGGACTCGAAGAAACAAGGCCCGGCAAGAGGAGCTTGCGGAAGGCAGTGAGCGACAAGCCCCAAGCGCGACAAGGTTCCTGCCACGGCAAAGGCGCTTGCCGGGCGGGCGACCTCTCTTCATCTCCGCTCCAGCTCACCCGTAGCGTGTCACCACGGGCTCTCCCAAGCTGCAGCGTGTCGACGGGCTGTGCAGCCAGCGGGGAGTAGCGATAGCGGCGACAAGCTACCATCGTGGCAAACGGAGGCGCACTTGCGGTCCCTGTTACCTTTGTTGAGGCGGATCGAGGCGGGCATTGATGACTCTTGTCCCTTGCCGTCGAGTTAGGTATAGATTCTGTACACTGCATGCAGGCGGTGTACCAACCTATGTTTTTACTATCTTACCCTTGTCTACTTGCCACATGTGGTGACCCCTTGTGCCTATAAAAGGAGGCCCAGGTGCAACGTAGAAAGGGTTCGGTTCAGCTCCGGCTTAGTTCATCCTACTCATACGAGACCACACACTCAGGCCAGGTTTTGTAGCTCCCGTGCTCCCTAGCAAGAACACAAGATAATCCACTAAAGCAACAGTAGGAGTATTATCTCTCCGGAGAGCTCCGAAGCTGGGTAAACCCGCTCGTGTGCATCGCTTCGATCCGCTCTTTGTGCAATCTCCGCCCCCCTCCGAACCACAAGGGACCCAGGTCCCGTAGGTGTTCGTGGGACACGATCAGCTCTCCCCCGACATCTTTGGCGCGCCAGGTAGGGGGCGTCGAGGCTGTGCGAACCCGATCCGGCGCTCACACGAGCAATTTCTTCATCGACATCTTCATCAACATGGCACCGAAGAAGAAGTCTTCGGCAGCAGCAGAGCCGTCCGCGTCGAACCCACCACCACCGAAGCTGTCAGGTGGTGGGGAAGCGGCAAGCGGAGGAACGGCGTCGGCGAGAGAGCCCTAGCGCCGCCAGGTCCAAAGACAAGGCAGCACAGGCGTCGGCGTCCGGATCTTCACCGCGTCCTTCTCAGGAGGCGCGGGACAGACATCGTCGTGATGTTCGCGGCACCATACGCTCGTTGGATCAAGGCCAAGCTGGGGGATCCCGAGGCCCTCGAGACCCGCATGCACCCCAGTATGCTGGTACGAGCGGAGTACGGTCGCTTGGGCGGGATGCTGCTCCTCCTAACTTGGTTAGGAGTCCGAGCACCTCCCGTTCTTCGCTCCGTACGCCGTTGCCGCCAACCACACCAGCGGAAGCCTTAGCAAGAGCTCAATTACTTCTAGATTACCCTCCAACGGCCGACAAGGTCGACGAATGGAGGGCCACAATTCAGAGTCTCATCGGCTTCGCCAACGGCGACGTCCCGCGGCAACCGAGTGCCTCGCAGCCGCGGCAAGGCGACAAGGCACGAGCTGATGGCGATGAGACTTATGGGGGAGCAGCCACCGTGCACTCACCTTCCCGAAGGCCAAGATCGCCGACTCGCCGGATCCACCTCGACAGCGACTCCACAGCGTCGTCGGATCCGTGAGCTCGTCGCGACCAGCGCCAAGTTCTCCGAGAACGGCAAGAAGAAGACGCTCGAACCCGTATCGAGCACCGAAGAGAAGCGCGCCGTCAATCTGACCAACGCGCCGGGCCCACCGTCGACATGCATGCGCCAGGGGAACCAAGCGACTTACCGTACGCGGTAGGTTGCCCTGCGTTCACCCGTGAGCTGCGGCAAGTCCGGTGGCCCGACAAGAAAAATTTCAAACCAGATGTGCCGGAGAAGTATGGCGGCAGGACACACCATCGGAGTTCCTCGGCATCTACACCATCGCGGTGCAGCGCGAGGGGGCGAGACGACAAGATCTCGCCAACTACTTTCCCCGGTGCTCAAGCCAAGCGTCAGATCTGGCTCATGCACTTGCGGACAGCTCTATTTCTTCTTGGGCAGATTTGTGCCACCGGTTTGTTGGCGCCTTCACGGTGACCACAAGCCTCATGGCTGGAGAGTGACCTCCACCTGCTTGCCCAAAAGGAGGAGAGTCCTGCGCAAGTTCATCGAGATTCGATCGAGTGCACTACAACATCCGAGACGTCCACCTGCTGCGATGTCGGTGCATTTCATCGAATGTCTGAAACCGCAGGATGAGGAGGAGATGGCGATGTGCAAAGTGAAAGACGTCGTGAGCTCATACGGCGACAAGTGTGCCTTATTTGAAGAAGGAAGAAGACTCCCAGGAGAGAATGTGGGAGCAGAGTCTGACAGTGAGGAGATCGCCCCGGCAAGAAAGAGCCGGCGGCGAAACAACAGGAGGAAGAAAAACCAAGTACTAGTTGTCGAGCAGTCCGGCAAGGATGGTGCCGCCAACAAAACCAAGGCTAGTGGCTCCGGCAAGGAGGTTGCCGTAGATGCTGACCGCCAAGCTATGGCGGCCGCTGACAAGCCTGACAGCTCCAACAAGCAGTACTGTAAGATCCACCGCACCAAGGGCCACGACCTCCAGAGCTGCAAGAAAGTCGAGCAGCTTGTTGAGCTACAGAGGGCTGAATACGAGCGGCGAGACAAGGATAAGGCCCAAGAAGGTGCAGGTGCAGCAAATAAGAAGAGACCCGGCCGGGGAGGACGCCGCGGCAAGGCCAAGCAGCGGCAAGGAGACAGACCTCCCCGCGGGCGCGACAAGGAAGAAGACGAAGATGAAGAGGACGAAGACATGGAAGACACCATCGAGCTCCACCGGCAAGTGCAAGAAGACGATGGCAGCTCCGCCGAAGATCAAGAAGATGCCCGCCAAGGAGGACGGCACTGGTGGTACCTTCACCATCAGTGCCACGCTTGATCCTAAATAGGAAGGCGAGCTCGTTGCTTTCCTGCGGGCGAATGTCGATGTGTTTGCATGGCAACCATCTGACATCCCCGGTGTTCCCAGGAAAGTAATTGAGCACCACCTAGCTGTGTGTCCTCATGCGCGACCCGTCAAGCAAAAAGTTAGGAAACAGGCAGTGGAGCGCCAAGAGTTCATAGCAGAAGAAATCAAGAAGTTAGAAGCAGCAGGGCTTATCAGAGGAGTCCTCCATCCCACGTGGTTGGCCAATCCGGTAGTGATGCATAAGGCTAATGGGAAATGGAGACTTTGTATTGACTTCACCGATGTTAATAAAGCTTGTCCCAAAGACCCATTTCCCTTGCAGCGTGTCGACCAGTTGTTGACTCCACGGCTGGATGTGATCTGCTTTCATTTCTTGATGCATATTCGAGGATATCATCAGATCTTCATGGCGAAGAGGATGAAGAAAACCGCATTCGTTACACCATGTAGCGCGTCTTTGCTTTATACGGAAGGCTTTCGGTTTGAAGAATGCTGGTTCAACCTTTGCAAGGGTAGTCCATGATGCCTTTGAACCACGAGATACGAAATGTAGAAGCATACATGGATGACATAGTGGTCAAGAGCAAGGACAAAGCAACTCTGGTTCAGGATTTGGATGAAACATTTGCAAATCTGCGCAAGATCAACCTCAAGCTCAACCCGAGAAGTGCGTGTTTGGAGTCCCTTCCGGCAAGCTTCTCGGGTTCTTTGTGTCTCGTGGGAATTGAAGCCAATCCCGACAAGATCAAGGCCATTGAGCGGATCGAAGCACCAAAGCGCGTCAAGGATGTCGGAAGGCTTACGGTTGCGTGGCTGCTCTCGGCGAGTTCATCTCTAAATCTGCTGAACAGCGCCTGCCGTTTTCAAGATTTTGAAAAAGGCAGGTCAATGAAATGGACTCCCGAAGCGGAGGCTGCGCTGCGGACTTGAAGAGATACCGTCCTCCGCTCCAATACTTGTCGCACCTAGGCCACAAGAGAAGTTGTTGCTGTATATAGCAGCGACTAATCAAGTGGGTAGTGCTGCGTTAGTAGCGGAGAGGAGGCGGATGATGAGCCGCAACCGAGGCGATTGCATCCAGCTACTGGCGGGGGCTTCACCGTCAAGCTCTGGTCCCGACAAGAACAGATCAGCGCAGGTTACGACAAGATCTGAGAAAAAAGATGGTGCAGCGCCCGGTCTACTTTGTCAGTTCCCTTCTGCAGGGGGCTAGATCAAGGTACTATGGTGTGCAAAAGCTGCTTTTCGGCCTCCTCATGGCCTCAAGAAAGCTGCACCATTACTTCCAAGCACACGAGATAACAGATTGTCACTCGCTTTCGGCTGAAGAGGATATTGCAAAATCCGAAGCAACGAGCAGGATTGTCGAGTGGGCCTTTGGAACTATCAAGCTTTGGTCTCAAGTTTGAAAGCACTTCAACTATCGAGAGCGAGCATTGGCGGAATTCATAGCTGAGTGGGCGTAGCGCAAGATGAAGAAATTCCAGAGCGAGCATCCCGTCAAGGAGGCAAATAAAGAGTGGCTGATGTACTTTGGCGGTGCCTTCTCGCTGCAAAGGCGCCCGGTGCGGCGTCTGCTTATCGCACCCACCGGAGAGCACCTCAAGTACATAGTCCGGATGCATTTTCCCAAGGAACAAGCAACAAATAATACTGCAGAGTATGACGGTTTGCTTGCGGTCTCGAGATTGCGGTAGACCTTGGGATCAAGAAGCTCATTGTCGGGGACTCGCAACTTGTCGTCCGCCAAGTAAATAAAGATTATCGAGTCCATTGATGGAAGCCTCGTCGACGAAGTGAGGAAGCTGGAAGAGCACTTTGAAGGCTGCAAATGGAACACGTTCAAAACGCGAGCGATATAGCTGATGGCCTCTCCAAATGTGCCGCACTTAAGTTACTGTGGAACCAGGGATTTTTGTGCTCAAGCTAACTCAGCCAACCGTAACACCATCAACAGACGAGCAAGAAGAGAAAATTGGTTTCGGCGACTACTTTCCGGCAGAGCTCCTGAAGCGCTGCCAAGAAGGTCCCTAAAACCAGCATAAGTATCACCGAGGAGCAGTATGCTCCGACAAACCATCAGATTTGTATCGTTGAAGCAAACGCTCCGACAAGTTTCGCTCCGGCAAGCTTGCCGGGATCATCAAACTCCGGCAGACCCACGAGTTCTTGCCGCAGGCTGATGTTCCCGCATGATGGATGAGCCTTTAGTCCTTGTTGTCGAGCCACGAGGCTCCGGATGGGCACAACAAATCGTCCATTTCCTCTGACGGAGAACTTCCGAAGAGCAAGAAGAAGCGGAAAAAGTAGCCCGGCGGTCAAGTATGTACCAGTTTGTTGATAACATCCTGCATGAAGAAGACTCAGCGGTGTGAAATTGAAGTGCATTTGCGGGAAGATGGATGAAGCTGTTGGCGGAGATACATGGAGGCATATGTGGTCACCACATTGGCGCAAGAGCACTTAAGCAAAGCTTTCCGACAAGGTTTCTTCGGCGAAGCCCTCCGGGATGCAAGCGCACAAGTAACCAAGTGCGAAGCGTGCAGTTCCATTCCAAGCAGATACACCAGCCAGCTCAAGCTCTCCGGGCGATCCCTTTATCCTGGCCCTTCTCGATGCAGGGGCTCGACATCCTCGGCCCTTTCCCCGAGCAATCGGAGGCTTTGAGTACTTATGCGTCGCAATCGACAAGTTCACAAAGTGGCGAAGTGGAACCAGTGAGGAAGGTAACAGCACGATCGGCGATCAAGTTCTTCAGTCAATTGTTTGCCGTTTTGGGATTCCTAACGGGATCATCACCGACAACGGCACACAGTTCACGAGCCGCACCTTCATGCGATCGCCCAAGATCTTGGCGCCAAGATCTGCTTTGCTTCATTGCTCATCCGAGAAGCAGCGGTCAAGCGAGAGAGCGAACGCTGAAGTCTTTGTGGGGACTCAAGACCAGAACTTTCGACAAGCTGCGCAAGTGTGGAAAAAGCTGGATCGAGGAGCTGCCGGTGGTTCTTTGGTCGATCGGGGCGGCGCCAAATCGAGCCAGCGCCGGACACCTTCGCTCTAGTCTACGGAGCGAGGCAGTTCTCCCCACGGAACTCATATGCGGGTCACCTCGAGTGCTCGCCTATGATGAGCTTGAGCAAGAGCAGCTGCGACAAGATGACGCGCTGCTCCTCGAGGAAGATCGTCTTCAGAGCTCTTTGTCACGAGTTGCTCGTTACCAGCAAGCTTTGCGTCGCTACCATAGCCGCAAAGTTAATGCCGAAGTTTCGAGGAAAGCGACCTTGTTCTTGGCGCATTCAATCCGCCAAGAATTCCAACAAGTTGGCCTTGAAGTGGGAAGGCCCTTATCGGGTGAAAGCGAGTCACTAGGCCGGCGCTGTCCGCTTTGAGACCGAAGATGGCGTTCGGTGAGCAATTCTGGAACATAGAGCATCTTCGCAAGTTCTACCCATAAGGCGCGGTTGCCGGAACGATAATGGTGTGGCCGCTAAGCGTCGCTCGAGAAGCTGTCGCCTTGCCGGAAAATGGACAACGAAAAGCTAAGTTGCCAAAGTTTGAGCATTCGATTCTTTTTAAAGTTATTTTCCTTGAGCGACCGCGCTTTGTATGGAAAACACCTCAGCGCGAAGGAACCAAATCGTGACTGGTGGCGCCCTTACTTTGTTTCGAGTCCGCTCAACAACTTAAGTGAGCTGCGGCTAGTCGCGACAAGGTTGCTTGTCGGTGGCGACCCGCCAAGAGTTCTTGAAGTTCCGCTTTTCGCGCTTTCATGACAAGGGTGCTGCACCGCAAGTTTCCACTGAAAGGCGTGGGGCAGTAACATACAAAGCCAAGAGTCGAGTAAAGGAAGTAACATAGCAAATATTGCCCACAATAAAGTTATATTACAAAATAACTTATTGCGGCATTAGCTAAATTGTTCTCGAACTGAAATAACAGTGAAGAGGAGAAGAAGGGCGCACAGCACCCAAGCCCCGGCAAGCCAGGGTTGCCGGGGGCTGCGGCAAGCCAGAGTTGCCGAGGCTGCGGTATCAGATAAGCCTTTCGTCCCTTTTCAAACATCCATTTTTCATTAAAACATCCTACTCGGATACAGTCCGTGGAGAATGAAAAACATGAAAGAGAGGATTACAAGTTTTAAATGCGAGATAAGGCCCAAGGCTTACAAATTAAAAAGATAAGATGCCCGTAATCCTTTTCTGTCCCTCTCTTGGGAGGAAGGTCAAAGAGGTGAGAAGGGCAAGCGGAGGCGCCTAAGCGAGCTACAGGTGCGAAGGCACCAAGAGAACATCCGGAGGAGAACCGCGGCGGAGGCGGAGGCAGCCGCCGCCCGTCCGCCTCTTCCCCGAGCTCCTCGACCTCGGCCGCGACCTCGCCCCTCCCTCTTCCCTTGTGGCTGGCTCTGCCACCCAGGCGTGGGGTTGGGAGGGTGCGCTGTCTAGCGGCAACCCTCGCCGCCACCGATGAAGAACCAAGTTTCCCTTTCTCCATGACGAATGAGAGAAAGGGGAGCGGCGAGAAAGGAAGAGATGGGAGAGTGCGGCCTGCGCTCCCCTTCCGCCCTTCTAAAAGAAGCAAAGTGGGGCTCGGCCGCCCGCTCAGTGAATCAAGGCATAGGAAGAGCAGGGAATCGGGCAGACCTGCTGCCTCTGCCATGAACTTGGCCCAGTTCCCACTTCCACCGTCCGTGACCCCAAGAGCATGGGAACCACGTGGCGAGATCAGAACCGAGGCGACAGATGAGGCGACCTCGCGACGCTGCCCACTTCCCCACGACACGCAATTGACGCGTGCGTTCTGAGGGAGCGGCGGATCTGAGTGGATTTGGTTTGGACCCAGGCGCGCGTGCCGTGCCTGTTTGGGGCTGGCCCAACAGCTTCGGCACCGTGTATGGCCCAGACCGGGGGCTCCTGTCGGTGTACTAAAGTAGGGGTACCTTAGTACCCCGAACCTGTGCACGGGCAGTCGCAACGTCCCCGTGGCAAGCCTTGCCGGGCGTCTGCCAAAGATCCTCAGCGGCTCCTTTGGAGCCATTCAAGAACGAAGTGATCAAGGCCCCGGCGAGAGGAGCTTGCCGGGAGGGCCACTCAGGACTCGAAGGAAACAAGGCCCCGACAAGAGGAGCTTGCCGGGAAGGCTTGGTGAGCGACAAGCCCCCAAGCGCGACAAGCCCCCAAGCGCGACAAGGTTCCTGCCGCGGCAAGGTGCTTGCCGGGGCGGGCGACCTCTCTTCATCTCCGCTCCAGCTCACCCGCCAGCGTGTCACCAGGGCTCTCCCAAGCTGCAGCGTGTCGACGGGCTGTGCAGCCAGCGGGGAGTAGCGATAAGCGGCGCGACATGCTACCATCATGGCAAGCGGAGGCGACTTGAGCGGTCCCTGTTACACTGTTCGGGCGGATCGAGGCGGGCATTGGCGACTCTTGTCCCTTGCCGTCGAGTTAGGTATAGATTATTGTACCTTTATGCTGAGCGGTGTACCAACCTATGTTTTTACTATCTTACCCTTGTCTACTTGCCACATGTGGTGACCCCTTGTGCCTATAAAAGGAGGCCCAGGTGCAACGTAGAAAGGATTCGGTTCAGCTCCGGCTTAGTTCATCCTACTCATACGAGACCACACACTCAGGCCAGGTTTTGTAGCTCCCGTGCTCCCTAGCAAGAACACAAGATAATCCACTAAACAGCAGTAGGAGTATTATCTCTCCGGAGAGCTCCGAAGCTGGGTAAACCCGCTCGTGTGCATCACTTCGATCCGCTCTTTATGCAATCTCCGCCCCCCTCCGAACCACAAGGGACCCAGGTCCCGTAGGTGTTCGTGGGACACGATCAGCTCTCCCCCGACACCGGACTAAATAAAAAAAGAGGCCATAAAAAAAGAGAAAAGGCCCAAATAAAAAAATTAGAGAAAAAGAGAGAAGGGACAATGTTAATATCCTTTTACCACACTTGTGCTTCAAAGTAGTACCGTGATCTTCATAATAGAGAGTCTCTCATTTTGTCACTTTCATATATTAGTGGGAAATTTCATTACAGAACTTGGCTTTTATATTCCAATGATGGGCTTCCTCAAATGCCTGAGGTCTTCGTGAGCAAGCAAGTTGGATGCACACCCACTTAGTTTCTTTTTGAGCTTTCATACACTTATAGCTCTAGTGCATCCGTTGCATGCCAATCCCTACTCCTCGCATTAACATCAATTGATGGGCATCTCCATAGCCCGTTGATTAGCCTCGTTGATGTGAGACTTTCTCCTTTTTTGTCTTCCCACATAACCCCTACCATTATACCTTATTCCACCATAGTGCTATATCCATGGCTTGCGCTCATGTATTGCGTAAGAGTTGAAAAGGCTGAAGCGTGTTAAAAGTATGAACCAATTGCTTGGCTAAAACTAGGGGTCGTACATGATATGAATATTTTGTGTGGGGAAGATGGAGCATAGCCAGACTATATGATTTTGTTGGGATAACTTGCTTTGGCTATGTTATTTTGATAAGACACAATTGCTTAGTTAATATGCTTGAAGTATTATTGTTTTTATGTCAACACTAAACTTTTATCTTGAATCATATCGAATTTGAACATTCATGCTACAATAAGAAGAATTACATTGAAATTATGCCAAGTAGCATTCCACGTCAAAAATTCTGTTTTTATCATTTACCTACTTGAGGACGAGCAGGAATTAAGCTTGGGGATGCTTGATACGTCTCCAACGTATCTATAATTTTTGATTGCTCCATGCTATATTATCTTCTATTTTGGACATTATTGGGCTTTATTATTCACTTTTATATTATTTTTGGGACTAACCTATTAACCGGAGGCCCAACCCAGAATTGCTGTTTTTTCCCTATTTCAGAGTTTTGCAAAAAAGGAATATCAAACGGAGTCCAAACGGAACGAAACCTTCGGGAACGTGATTTTTGGAATGAACAAGATCCAGGAGACTTGGACCCTACGTCAAGCAACCAACAGGGAAGCCACGAGGTAGGGGGGCGCGCCTACCCCCCAGGGCGCACCCTCCACCCTCGTGGGCCCCATGTTGCTCCACCGACGTACTCCTTCCTCCTATATATACATACGTACCCCCAAACAATCAGATACGGAGCCAAAAACCTAATTCCACCGCCGCAACCTTCTGTACCCACGAGATCCCATCTTGGGGCCTGTTAGAACTCATGGGAGGGGAATCGATCACGGAGGGCTTCTACATCAACACCGTAGCCTCTCCGGTGAAGTGTGAGTAGTTTACCTCAGACCTTCGGGTCCATAGTTATTAGCTAGATGGCTTCTTCTCTCTTTTTGGATCTCAATACAATGTTCTCCCCCTCTCTCGTGGAGATCTATTCGATGTAATCTTCTTTTGCGGTGTGTTTGTTGAGACCGATGAATTGTGAGTTTATGATCAAGATTATCTATGAACAATATTTGGATCTTCTGGATTCTTTTATGTATGATTGGTTATCTTTGCAAGTCTCTTCGAATTATCAGTTTGGTTTGGCCTACTAGATTGATATTTCTTGCAATGGGATAAGTGCTTAGCTTTGGGTTCAATCTTGCGTTGTCCTTTCCCTGTGACAGTAGGGGCAGCAAGGCACGTATTGTATTGTTTCCATCGAGGATAACAAGATGTTTTTTTTATCATATTGCATGAATTTATCCCTCTACATCATGTTATCTTGCTTAAGGCGTTACTATGTTTTTATGAACTTAATACTCTAGATGCATGCTGGATAGCGGTCGATGTGTGGAATAATAGTAGTAGTAGATGCAGGCAGGAGTCGGTCTACTTGTCTCAGACGTGATGCCTATATACATGATCATACCTAGATATTCTCACAACTATGCTCAATTCTGTCAATTGGTCAACATTAATTCGTTCACCCACCGTAAAATACTTATGCTTTTGAGAGAAGCCACTAGTGAAACCTATGGCCCCCGGGTCTATCTTCATCATATTAATCTTCCAACACTTAGTTATTTCCTTTGCTTTTTACTTTGCTTTTATTTTACTTTGCATCTTTATCATAAAAATACCAAAAATATTATCCTATCATATCTATCAGATCTAACTCTCGTAAGTGACCGTGTAGGGATTGACAACCCCTTATCGCGTTGGTTGCGAGGATTTATTTGTTTTGTGTAGATGCGAGGGACTCGCGCGTAGCCTCCTACTGGATTGATACCTTGGTTCTCAAAAACTGAGGGAAATACTTACGCTACTTTGCTGCATCACCCTTTCCTCTTCAAGGGAAAACCAACGCAGTGCTCAAGAGGTAGCACTTGCCTGTTGAAATCCTAGGGGATCCTCCTCCACCTAAGGGTGATCCCATGTTTGAGCTTAAACCGTTACCTGATACTCTTAAATATGCTTATCTTGATGAAAAGAAGATATATCCTGTTATTATTAGTGCTAACCTTTCAGAGAAAGAGGAAGAGAAATTATTGAAAACTCTGAAGAAGCACCGTGCTGCTATTGGATATACTCTTGATGATCTTAAGGGCATTAGTCCCCCTCTATGTCAACACAAAATAAATTTGGAGAAAGACGCCAAACCAGTTATTGATCACCAACAACGGTTAAATCCTAAGATGAAAGAAGTGGTAAGAAAGGAAATATTAAAGCTCCTTGAGGCAGGTATAATTTATCCCGTTGCTGATAGTTAGTGGGTAAGTCCTGTTCATTGTGTCCCTAAGAAGGGAGGTATTACTGTCGTTCCTAATGATGAAGATGAATTGATTCCGCAAAGAATTATTACATGTTATAGGATGGTAATTTATTTCCGCAAATTAAATAAAGCTACTAAAAAATATCATTACCCTTTGCCTTTCATTGATCAAATGCTAGAAAGATTATCCAAACATACACATTTTTGCTTTCTAGATGGTTACTCTGGTTTCTCTATAATACCTGTGTCAGCTGAGGATCAAGAAAAGACCACTTTTACTTGCCCTTTTGGTACCTTTGCTTATAGACGTATGCCTTTTGGTTTATGTAATGCACCTGCTACCTTTCAAATATGCATGATGGCTATATTCTCTGACTTTTGTGAAAATATTTGTGAGGTTTTCATGGATGATTTCTCCGTTTATGGATCCTCTTTTGATGATTGCTTGAGCAACCTTGATCGAGTTTTGCAGAGATGTGAAGAAACTAATCTTGTCTTAAATTGGGAGAAATGCCACTTTATGGTTAACGAAGGTATTGTCTTGGGGCATAAAATTTCTGAAAGAGGTATTGAAGTTGATAAAGCTAAAGTTGATGCTATTGAAAAGATGCCGTGTCCTAAGGACATCAAAGGTATAAGAAGTTTTCTTGGTTATGCCGATTTTTATAGGAGGTTAATTAAGGACTTCTCAAAAATTTCTCGGCCTCTGACTAATCTCTTACAAAAAGATATTCCTTTTGTCTTTGATGATGATTATGTAGAAGCATTTCAAATACTTAAGAAAGCATTAATCTCTATACCTATTGTTCAGCCACCTGATTGGAATTTACCTTTTGAAATTGTGTGTGATGCTAGTGATTATGCTGTAGGTTCTATTCTAGGGCAAAGAGTTGATAAAAAATTAAATTTTATTCAATATGCTAGTAAAACTCTAGACAATGCCCAGAGAAATTATGCTACTACTGAAAAAGAATTTTTTGCAATTGTTTTTGCTTGTGATAAGTTTAGACCTTATATTGTTGATTCTAAAGTAACTATTCACATTGATCATGATGTTATGAAATACCGTAATAGAGAGCTCAAATTAATTTTGCAGAAGACTGTTAATAGATCTAGAAAGAATTGGTCCAAGAAACTTGATGATGCATTATGGGCCTATAGAACTACATATAAAAATCCTATCGGTATGTCCCCGTATAAAATGGTCTACGGAAAAGCATGTCACTTACCTCTCGAACTAGAACATAAGGCATAATGGGCCATTAAAGAGCTCAATTATGATTTCAAACTTGCCGGTGAGAAGTGTTTATTTGACATTAGCTCACTTGATGAATGGAGAACCCAAGCCAATGAGAATGCCAAATTGTTTAAAGAAAAAGTTAAAAGATGGCATGACAAAAGAATACAAAAGCGTGAGTTTAATGTAGGTGATTATGTGTTGCTATTCAACTCTCGTTTAAGATTTTTTGCAGGAAAACTTCTATCTAAATGGGAAGGTCCTTACTTATCGAGGAGGTCTATCATTCTGGTGCCATAAAAATCAATAACTTCGAAGGCACAAATTCGAAGGTGGTGAGCGGTCAAAGAATCAAACATTATATCTCAGGTAATCCCATAAATGTTTAAACCAATATTATTGAAACCGTAACCCCGGAGGAATACATAAGGGACACTTTCCAGAATGTTTCAGACTCCGGAAAGGAATAGGTACGTGGTACGATAAGTAAACCGACTCCAAAACAGTTCTAATGGCAATTTTTCTCCGTTTTCGAATATTTAAGAAAATAGGAAAATAAGAAGTAGTCCGGGAAGGACACGAGGCTTCCATGAGGGTGGGATGCGCGCCCCACCCTCTGGGCGCGCCCCTGCCTCGTGGGCACCTCGTGCGCTTTCCGGACTCCATTTTCTTGCACGCTACTTCTTTTGGTCGGTAAAAATTCATTATATAATCTCCCGAAGGTTTTAACCACCATAGCACGCAAATATCCTCTATTTTTGTTTCGAGCTGTTTTCTGCCGCAGATTTGGAGCAAGATGTCATCTTAGGAATACGACAGGGAGAGCTATGTCTCACACCTCATTGCTGACCCAAAGACCTATGGGGATCTATCTCCTTGTGGTCGAACTACGGATGAGGAGGAGGATGCTCATTTGATGAGGATCAACGATTCAAGTTCAGAGGAGGAGGATGTCCCTCTATCTCAACCTGGGGATATGCACGTGAAGTTCAAGAAGTCTAGTCTCCCTAAGAGGGCTAAACTATCTAACAATCGATCTATTCCTTCTCGTTTTTGGCAGAAAAGCAAAGGAGATTTATGTGACAAGATCTTGAAGCTGGAGTCGGAGGTCGATGATTTAAAGGAGGAAATTGCTCTCCTCAATTACAACATGAAGAAGCTGAAAGCACAATTTACATCATCAACAACTCCATCATCGCCACCTCCGAAGAAGGAGACATAATCACATGGGTATGGGCACTCCCCTGGGCAATTGCCAAGCTTGGGGGAGGTGCCCCGGTATCGTATCACCATCACACTCTTATCTTTACCGTTTTTCTTAGTTTGATCCTTTTAGTAATATCTTCATCTAGTAGAATAAAGTTTTAATATGATTTAGTTTTGAGTTTTGCCTTATGATCCCTCTATGTAATCGAGTCCGTGAGCTATATATAATAAAGATTAGTGTTGAGTCAAGGGCTTGATTACTATGCTTTGATCTTGAGGGAATAAAAGAAAAAGAAAGAATAAAAAGGAACAAAGAGATCATATTGATCTTATGGAGAGTAATGACTTCACATATAAAGGGTATGATGAATAAAAGTTGTTGAGAGTTGACAAACCCAGTTTTGGTCATCGTTGCAATTAATAGGAAGTAATAAAGAAAGAGAGGTTTTCACGTATAAATACACTATCTTGGACATCTTTTATGATTGTGAGCACTCATTAAAATATGACATGTTAAAGAGTTGATGTTGGACAAGGAAGACAACGTAATGGGATACGTTTTCTTATATCTGAAATAAAGTATATTGTCATGGATCATCCAACATGTTGAGCTTGCCTTTCCCTCTCATACTAGCCAATTCTTTACACCAAGTAGAGATACTACTTGTGCTTCCGAATACCCTCAAAACCAGTTTTGCCATGAGTGTCTGACGGTGTCCTGGACTGGGGGGTACTCGCCATGTCATCTCCCGATCTGTTAGATTGGGCCGAGGACCCCCATGGCCGTATACTCATTGGCCAGTTCAGAGAGCTGCCGCATACAAGGAAGATTCCACTAGACTTGGCGATCAAGACAAGGACTCCTCCCCACCGGCGTATTCGGCTAGGACTCTTGTTATCCTAGGCCTCTGGTGCATTATATAAACCGAGGCCAGGCTAGTCGATGGAGGATATATAACAACAATCATAATCATAGGCTAGCTTCTAGGGTTTAGCCTCTACGATCTCATGGTAGATCAACTCTTGTAATACTCATATCATCAAGATCAATCAAGCGAAGTAGGGTATTACCTTCATCGAGAGGGCGAACACAGGTAAACATTGTGTCCCCGCCTCCTGTTACCATCCGCCTTAGGCGCATGCAGTTGGGACCCCTACCGAATCCGCGGTTTGACACCGACATTGGTGCTTTCATTGAGAGTTCTGTTGTGTGATCGGCAAAAGGATCAATGGCTCGACTGCTGATTAACTGCGATGTCGGCTTCTTCGTCACCGGCTCGGCTGGTTACCTTGGCTGGACCGAGGACTGCACCCTACCTCCAATCATCATGTTCAGATGAGGGCCTTCATAAACATCAACTCCGATCTCTATCAAGATCATGGAGGAATCATCCAGGGAGCCCGGGGCCTCAACGTCAACATTGCCCTCGGGCAACCGTGCTATTTTTCTGGACAGCGAACTTGTATCCGCCGCCACCGCCTCCTCAAGTGTCGTTTTAACGATTGCTTCGGTGGAATAGTGCGGAATTACGTCTACAACAGCCATGCAAAATTTCGTCGAGTTCCGATGGAGGAATCTCCGACAATCTAGGATATACCGGAGCCCTGTCAAATCTGGACGGGAATCTGGACGAGTTTAGGGCGTGGTCTCCAGGGCCCAGCTCGGAGGTCCTTTGGAAGATCCAACCGTTCATCTACTGCGGAATTCCCATATCTACCACCCCTCCAAATTTCAGCTCGATCCGACGGTTCAAACTCCGGGAGCCTTCCGATGAGTGGACCAATTTTCGGATCTGTTTTCTGCGCGAATACGGATCCGACCCGAATTCATGTTTCTTTATGAACGTGATATTGGACAACCTTTTTAAAGGAATTCTCTTCTAGGGTATTGTGCGTCGTTTTTAAACACGTGCCCCTAAAATTTTAAGCCTCCCGTGAGGTCGTATTCATCATCATGCTGGTGTCAAACCAGTCCGGCAATATTGCTCCAGGGCTGCCGACCTGCGCTAGACACGTCGTCGCTTTGCTGAGCCAAGCTCAACTTCTTCGGATCATCATCTCGGCAAGCCGAAGAAGAGTTCAACATCGCGAAGGATAAATCATTACCAACATCACCGCCCCACGGATTACACGGTGCGGGCACACCGGCATCGCCGCACAGTCACTTCACCGCGAAGGATAAATCATCACCAGCATCGGCAGGGCCGCACTGTTGCTCCTTCAAGCCGGTGTCCATCACGCGGACCTACTTCGACTCATCGGCTGACACCGAGGCTTCGACATCTCGGCTGGACCGGGGGCTTCGCCATCTCTTCATCAACCTACTCCGGAGACTTCGGCGTCACTAGCCGACCAGCTCCGTCACGTTAGCTGGACGGAGGGATTTGCCTCGGCGAGCCAACCTTTGCCAGCATCGCCATGTCGTCGCTTTATCGCCCATCAGGCAATGGGTGTGCGGATCGAGTCCCAGTTTTGGGAATCACCTTTCTTCGGATTGCTACAACAAATAAACCAGGTGCTATTAATTCTAGTATTTTTTTGCTTGTTTGGGTTCATTTCCCAAGGAATTATTACTCTGGTTTGTCCATCATATGTACGCAGGTCTATCAAATGGTGTCCGCATTAACGACGGTCGCATGGTGGTTCGGTCAATTTCCGTACATAGTCCGGCGAACGCCGCATCCGGAACTCGAACCGACCTGTGAATTCAGGCTTTGCCACGCCTTTACCGCATCACGCCGATGCCCTGCACCCTGCTTGATTGTGACAGTCACTTTTCTATTATTACTATTATCTCTGGTTTGCACTATTTTTTGTGCACAGGAAAATGATCCGGGTTGGGCAGTATCGTCAACTCGGCGTACTGACATACCACGTCACCTCGGCTGGACGGGGGGCTTCGTCAACACTTCATTGCCCCATGCCGGGGACTTCGGCATCACTCTGCCGGCCTGCATTGATCGTGATATGTCACCACTTTGGAGTGCCGAGCTCTTTGCTCCACCACCTCGGGACCGGCTTGGGGGATGGAACCTTGTCCCGCATCAAGCTCGGACCGCGTCATCAATACCGAACACATTAACCAGCTAAGTTGCCTTCATGCTCAAAGTTTTAAATTTTTAACTTGTGTTCGGTTCGACCAAGCATTATACTTTTTTGGAAAAAAGTTGCTTGTAAAAAATCTCCTTGTCAAAACTTTGTTTGTGACACACAAATTCAAATACCCCGTTTACTTGGGGGCTTCCTTTATGAAGCCTTTACTCTTGCAAATGATTACACTTGTACGGCTTCGTTCCTTGTTAGTGTATTACATACAATATGCACCATGTTGACTTAAGCGATTTGCAGGTGGGTTGCCTCGCTCTGTGTTTACCCCTCGTTCCCGATTGTTCAGCTAGGGAGTAAAGGAGCACCTCTGCGATTATCACGATTGGGTCATCCGAGCGGACCTCGGTGGATGAAGCGAAGCTAAGCGCTCTTATTGTTTTCAATTATGGTCGGCACACAACGGAACTCATGAGTATAAAAAATCTATTGCACAAGTCTCATAGTAGCAATGAGCAACCGAAGAAAGGTATTGGTGGGGTGTAGCGACCAGACCTCAAACAGTCCGATCTCTGTGCTCAAGTGTCATCCCTGGATCAGTAATGCTGACACCACACAGTACTCGAAGGATTTATAACAGAGTAGCAATCACACACTTATTACACCCAATGTCTCAAGAGAGAACTTAACAAAATAAATATGGCTTAAGGCCATCTAATAACGATAACAGCGGAAGGCTTGGAAGAATAAGCGAGTCCATCAACTCCAACGGCATCACTGAGTATAGAACCACGACCTAAGCACCTTACTCGTCGTCTGAAAAGTCTGCAACATGAAACGTTGCAGCCCGAAAATGGGTCAGCGCATGGAATATGCTGACAATGTAACACATAGAGAATAATGAAAGAGTAAGCCTATACTACATGCATATATGGTTGGTGGAAAGCTCTATAGTTCTGATTTTGCGTAAAGCCAATTTTCCCTCTTGCAAAGGAATAAATTATTTAACTATCATGGTGATTGTTGAACATTGAGAATGGTTGACAGCATCCTCAACCCCAATTAAAAGTACTCATTAACAACCCAACAATATTAATTAGAGTAACATGATGAGATTCACATGATATCCAAGTACTAGATACTCAAGATGTCCATAACCGGGGACACGCTAACCATGATTAGTTTATACACTCTGCAGAGGTTTGTGCACTTTTCCCCACAAGACTCGATCTCCTCCGTTTGATTTCTCGCACTACATGGTGTTTGAGAAACGGATGACCGAGACATAGTCTTTCAGAAGCGCTAGCACCTTACGTTTGGGTAGACCGTACCAACCTACAACACCTACATCAGCTAGTCCACCCGTAAGAGTTCGCACAACTTAGTCAACTATGCTAGAGCCCATAGTGGCATGTGGCTGCACACGGAAGTTTCTAGCATGAATAATCTCATGATCCCTTTGAGCCTGGGTGGCGGTCCGAAGAAAAACAGGCAAGTCCTGATGGAAACCAGGTGCCTCAATCCACCCAGATATGTGTTTAAGTTGCCACCTTAAATAAACCATTAATTAACAATCTCACATCTTTCATGGATACACTCACCCAATCCACGTCTACTAGCATAGCATGGCATAATAAGCAAACGTAGAAGTAACTCCCAAAGGTTTGAATATAAATCAGGTAATAGGTACTGCCTCATCTACTTCCCATCCCACAATTTAATTAGATCCTAATCATGAAATGTTTGAGGATTGATCTAATGCATAAAAACTGGGTATGAAAAGTATATGATCAAAGTGTTACTTGCCTTAGCGATGATCCATGAAACCTAGAGACTCGAAGTAACAGGCGGCGCACTCCGGTACTCTATCGCGAGACAAACAAACAAGCATACAATAAGTACTCATCTAATGCACAGGTAAAATTCAAACAAAAGATCTAACCAGAAAGTTCAACTTAAGAACTCCGGTTTGCAAAAGAATCAAATCAAGCGAAACAGCGAAAGTCAAGCGGCGAAGAAAACAACTCCGTTTTACTAATCTGGATCTAAGTCAAATTTTACAGAAGCAAAAACTTGTTTAAGTTGGTTATTCAGAAAGAGGGTTTGAGGCGAAACTCCAGCGCGAGAATCGCCTGATTCCGATAAGCAGCGAAAAGTTATACTAAAAGCGAAAATCAGATCGAAATCGCGATCGGAAAAATCGCGGATTAAATCCGAGAAAAAGAAAAAGCAGCGAACAGGTTAGCGAGCGGACGTTCGTTAACTAGAACTAATCTGGCGAAGATGTTCGTTAAACAAGCGAGCAATGACGCTCGCTATTTAACGAACGAAAATAATAAACCGATCTAATAAAAAAGCGGAAACTAAAAACCGTGAAAACAAAAAACCGATCGGCTTTTATAAAAAACCGCGCGGAAAAGCAGCGGTGGCGAACCTCGGCGGGTCGGTGGCTCGTGGCGGCTCCGTGAAAAGACGGTGATCGATCGGGCGGCGGGGTTAGGAGTTAGGGTTTGGCGCGGTGGTGGCGTGAGGTGGGCGGTGGCTCGAGGCGGGGTGTGGTGGTGGTGAGGCGGCTCGGGGGCGCTATTTAAAGGCTGCCCGGTGAGTCCCTTCAGTCTGACCCGATAAGTCGGTTCGTTTCTTTTAAATAATTTCGCGTAGAAAAACAAGCGAAAGAAATACTAAACGAACTCCAAAAATCCCGAAATAAATTTTCCCCGTCTTCTAAAATCAAGCCGGACTAGATGAGCATTTATTTGGGGCCTAAATGCTATTTTGAAAAACACATATTTTTCCTAAATTCAAATAAAATGGCGAAAAACTCCAAAATAAAATCGTATTTGATTTTATTATTAAATCCTCATTATTTCTTTATTTTGGGAAAGTCATTTTATTCCCTCTCTCATATTTTTGTAATAGAAATAGTTGAAGATAAAATTAAAATCAAATGATCCTATTTTCAAAATTTGAGAAAACTCAAATATGAAAATAACGAAATCCCCAACTCTCTCCGTGGGTCCTTGAGTTGCGTAGAATTTCTAGGATCGAGCCAAAAATGCAACAAAAATATGATATGCAATGATGATCTATGTATAACATTCCAAATTGAAAATTTGGGATGTTACATGGGGGTACTATTTTCCTCGAAGATGCTTCTTACACTTCATCAGTAATATAGCATAAGTTCCCTGGAGCGCTTTATGCATTACTGCCTTATGTCCTGATTGCCTGGTTATCAGAAACACCATCGATATTCTCGACATGTGGAGTACATAACACTTTTCGGACCTTGACCGAAGAGGGAGACGCCGACGGTAGGTTAAGACGCGTTTAAAGTTCGGGTGAACACATATATGATATAAGTACTTAGGTACATAGAATCATTTTACATAAAATTCTTTTACCCAAGTCACTTGGGGACTCTTAAATTTATATGAGCCGTTTTATAATAAGTATTCTTTTTCTTAGTCGTTGAGGGAGTCCTGGATTAAGGGGTATCCGGACAGCCGGACTGTATACGACGTCCGGACTATTGAAGCGTGAAGATACAAGACTCAAGACTTTGGCCCGTATCCGGATGGGAATTTCCTTGGCGTGGAAGGCAAGCTTGGAGATCCAGATATTATATTTCCTTCCTTGTAACTGACTCCGTGTAAACCCTAGCCCTCTCCGGCGTCTATATAAACCGGAGAGGTTGGTCCTTAGATGGCCGATCACAATTACAATCATACCATCATAGGCTAGCTCTTAGGGTTTAGCCTCTACGATCTCGTGGTAGATCTACTCTCGTACTACCCTTATCATCAATATTAATCAAGCAAGAAGTAGGGTTTTACCTCCATCGAGAGGGCCCGAACCTGGGTAAACATCTGTGTCCCTTACTTCTTGTTACCATCAGCCTTGCCTTACAGATCGGGACCCCTACCGAGATCCGCGGTTTTGACACCGACATTGGTGCTTTCATTGAGAGTTCCTGCGTGCGTCGCCGTCGGGCTCGATGGCTCGTCTTATCGTCAAAGACAACATTACTTCGGAGGGGGCTCTGGCTGTAGGCCAGACGCTCCGGCTTGGTGGCTTTATCATGGCCGCCCCATCGGCAGTGGCACCGACGATGACTTCTTGGGTCGTCAATCATAACCTCCGCGTCAGTTTGGAATTTGCCGAACATATGGATCCAATGGAGCTCTCCTCCCTTAACGAACTCTTGGATCGCATCACCGCTCTGGGAGTCGCTACAGACTATGACCGGATTGGGCTTAAACCCGACCCGAGGGACATCAGGTCCCCGCCGGCCACCCACGAGATAGCGATAGTGGAGGAACCACACGCGGATTGCCCCTCAACTTTGAGGACAAGCTGTATTCGGATCACCAAACTCCTTGAGCCAAATACCTGCTCAAAGGAAAACCTAACCCAGGTCTCGGACTTAGAATCGGCCATCGGGTCGAAGAGATTGGGCACCCCAGATCCTGAGCTGTTTAGCTCGGGACCGCCCGCGCCCTTGGGCGTTAGATCGGATAAAAATCCGGACTTTAGGCTAGACCTAAACTGTCTCTCCCGCATCAGGAAAGAGCCCCAGGAAGCCGTACGTCGCTACTGGGCCAGATTCCTCCTTGCGCTTAACAGGGTCAGGGACTGCTGCGAAGAGGACATGGTCTCACTTTTCTGCAAAAACTGCACGGACAAAGGACTCCTCAATGCTATAAGCCGCCGCGACATAGTACGCTTAGCAGACTTGGCAACCATAGTACAGAAGTACTGTGTGATGGAGAGCGCTTGGAAGACCCAAACAGAATTTTGGGATAGTACTGCTCTCACCAAAACCTTTGTCCGAACTAAACGGACGAACTCTCGTAAGTCGTTCGACCCAATCCCCAAGAAACCGAAGCCCACTCAGGGGCAGAGATCCGTATTGGAAGTTTGGCTCGACGGGCAATGTAAGCTCCACAGCACTCCGGATACACCACCTACTCATAGCCTTAAGGCATGTTGGATACTCCGGCGGGTGGCAAAAAGTGGTGAGGATCTTCTTATGGGCCACACAACGGGACAACGTCTTGCCAGCGAACACATTATGGTACTAACAGTCTTCGAGACTTTTGCCTCGAACAATAGGCGCAAGCGAGCTCGTCGAAGCTCCGCTGAAATTTACCATGTGGCCAAAATAAACCCTTGGAACGACACTGCTATAACTTTTAACGCCAGTGACGAACCTCGATCCCAGACTGTCCGGGCACCGGCCGCTCTGGTTCTTAGCCCAATCGTGGACGGATTTCGGCTCACCAAAGTGCTCATGGACGGTGGAAGCGGATTAAATCTGATCTATGAAGAGACACTCAGCAAGATGGAAATTGACAAAGGTCGTATTGAACAAAGCGGTACAACCTTCAGGGGAATTATCCCTAGTCGGGAAGCACGGTGTGCGGGAAAAATCACACTTGACGTAGTGTTCGGCACCCCGAAGAATTATAGGTCCGAGGAAATCACATTCCAAGTAGCCCCCTTCTGTAGCGGATACCACGCCCTTTTAGGGCGGGACGCGTTTGCAAGCTTTCAAGCTATACCCCATTACGGGTACATGAAGCTTAAAATGCCCGGGCCCAATGGAATCATCACTCTAGCGAGTGACCCAGACGTCGCACTTCGCGCCGAAAATAAAACCGCGGCACTAGCCCTGGAGGCACTATCCGAGGCCCTAGCAGCCGAAGAGTTGGCAACACTGCGGGCTACCGTGGACAGGGACGACGTGATACTAGACAAGCGACCCAAGTCCACCTCATTTAAACCTGCAGACAAGATAATAAAATTCCAAGTCCATCCAATGGACCCCACGAAGACAGCTTCCATCGGGACACAGCTGAGTCCCTCGATTGACGCCTTTGCTGCTGCGAATTTCTTCTGCGAGAATTGGGACATTTTACTTTGGCACCCATCGGACATGCCGGGCATCCCGCAGTTGGCGAACACAGCTTCAACATTACGAAGGATATAAACCAGTCAAGCAAACCCTAAAGCGATTCTCGAGCCCAAGCGGCGAGCAATGGGGGAAGAGTTAGCCAAGTTACTCGAGGCGGATTCATCAGAGATATCAAACATCCGGAGTGGGTGGCAAATTTGGTGATGGTACCAAAGAAGGAGAAATCCTGGTGCCTATGCGTCGACTTCAAAGACCTCAATAAGGCTTGCCCCAAGGATCCCTTTCCCCTCCCTCGCATCGATCAAATCATCGATGTCACAGCAGGACACGACTCGCTGTGTTTTCTCGACACATACTCTGGATACCATCAAATAAAGATGACAGAGTCTGACCAAGCTTCAACAGCTTTTATAACGCCATATGGCCCTTTTGCTTCAACACTATGCCCTTCGGGCTCAAGAATGCCGGCGCAACATATCAACACATGATTCAAATATGCCTGGAAAAACAAATTGGCAAAACAGTAGAAGCATATGTGGACGACGTGGTCATAAAAACTAGACATGTCGAAACCCTGATAGATGACCTGAGACTCACATTCGAAAACCTCCGGACATACGACATCAGGTTGAATCCAGAAAAGTGCGTCTTTGGCGTCCCATTAGGGAAACTGCAGGGCTTCATCGTTTCCAACAGAGGAATTGAGGCGAATCCGGCAAAAACCCGAGCTCTGTCACAGTTGGCTATACCAACAGACCTCAAGCACATCCAAAAGCTAGCCGGATGCGTGGCTGCTCTCAGCCGCTTTATCTCCAGGTTAGGAGAAAAGGCACTACCGCTCTATCGCCTTCTTCGGTGCACCGAACACTTCATATGGACGGAGGCAGCCGCGGCTGGACTGGATGAAATAAAGACCTTATTGGCCAGTAATCCAGTGTTAACAGCGCCGAAGATCGACGAACCTATGCTGTTGTACATAGCTGCAACGCATCAAGTCGTAAGTGCGGTGCTCGTCGTCGAACGAGAGGCCGGTGACACAAATACCGCTCGAAGCTGGTCTACTACGTGTCGCGGTCCTAACCCCATGCAAATCCGATACCCACACTATCAAAAAATAGCATCGCGGTGTTCATGGCATCCGGGCTACAACACTACTTTCAAGAGTGTTCGATTACGGTGGCCTCTGAAGTACCACTCAATGACATAATAAATAACGCGATGCTACGGGCGGATTGCCAAGTGGGCTATTGAGCTCCTTCCGTTCGACATAACATACAAACCACGGCGGGCCATCAAGTGCATAAGTGTTGGCTGACTTAAATGGCGAATGAATGAAGCCGAACTCCCTAAAAGTGCGGCGCATACTCAAACTGGATCATGCACTTGACGGCTCTAAAATGCTGGCTGGATTGGGAGCAGGGTAGTCCGACATCTCCCACCGGCGACACGGTCGATCGTCCTCCAAATATTATACAGACTCCAACAATGCAGCCGAATCTGAGGCTCATTGCACGAGTCTTCGGATGGCGGTCTCTATGGGCATTCAACGCCTAGAAGTGCGCGGGGACTCGAACCTCGCAATATCACAGATAAACGGAGATTTTTATGCCAAGGACCCGAAAATGGCGGCCTACCGTAATGCCGTCCTCAAAATGTCAGCTCGGTTCGAGGGGCTTGAATTCCACCATGTGTCTCGAGAAAACAATCAAGCGGCGGATGTCCTTGCTCGCATCAGCGCTAAACGCGACCCTGTCCCACCTAACATATTCTTGGAACGGCTGTTCAAGCCATCCGTAGTATGAGAAGGGGAGTCCGGCAACACTAGCACGGACCCGAATACACCCCTGGATTCCGAATCATCAGACACAGTCGGAGGTTCTACCCCCGAAATAACGTCCTCGGCCCACGAAATCATGGTTGTAATCGCCCCATGGACCGAGCCCTTCTTGGCCTACCTAAATAGGCAGGAGCTCCCGAAGACCAAAATGAAGCACGCTGCGTTGTCCGGCGCTCTAAAGCTTACAAAGTCTCTGAAGGGAACTCTACAAGAAAAGCGCTACCGAGTACTTCAAAGATGCATCTCCGAAGAGGAAGGCGGCAGCTCTTGGCTGAAATCCATGCCCGGCCTGGCGGGCACCACCTTGTGCTCGGGCATTAGTCGGCAAGGCCTTCCATATAGGTTTCTATTGGCCCGGCCCAAGCAGACGACAGGACCTTGTCCAACATTGCGTCGGTTGCCGACTCTTGCCAATCAGTCATGTGCCCCTACCGCTCTACAAACAATCCCCATAACTTGGCCCTTTGCGGTGCAGGGGCTGGATATGGTCGGACCTCTTAAAGGGAAGCCATAAGAAAAAATACTTACTGGTCATGGTGGACAAATTCACCAAATGGATAGAAGCTAAACCAGTCAAAGCGAGTGAATCCGGACCGATAATGGACTTCATATCCGGGTCGTACACGATCGGTGTCCCCACAGCATCATCGCGATAATGGCTCAAATTTCACGGTGACAAAGTGAAAACTTGAGTGCGCAAAAATGGGCATCAAGCTCGATTACGCTTTTGTCTACCATCCACAAACTAACAGCCGGTAGAAGCGGGCAAATGGTCTCATTATGGCGGTATCAAACCCGAATAGTGCGATCCTTGTGAGTCGGATCGCCTTTGGGTGGAAGAGCTTCGACTCCGTACTCTAGGGGCTACGGACCACGCCAAATCGCACCACGGATACACACCATTTTTATGGTGTGCGGCGCGAAGCAGTTTTACCTGCGACATAGTACATGATTTGCCATGCGTGCGCATGTCGAAGAGAAGGAAGCCAAGTTAGATCGGCGGGATAATTTGGATGCCACGGAGGAGGAGCGATGATGTCACGAAGCCCGTTCCGCATTCTATCGCAGCAGGCTCGGCGATACCAAAGCAGAGAAGTGCGGGCCAAAACTTACAATATTGGCGAGCTCGTTCTCGACTACCGGAGAAGAAGAAGGACAAACTCAAACCCAAGTGGGAGGGTCCGCCGTCATTGACAAAGTTCTCACCGGAGGGCGTGCCGCTTCGTAATGCATCCGATAATAGACTCGAGCGAACCCATGGAGCAGCGGCAAGACTACGGAGATTCTCGCCTAGCGCCCGAACAAAGTGTTCGTCTCCTAACCCCTCCCTTTGAATTATGCCCCATCTCTTTTTCCTTTCTCGACCTTTTTCTATCTTCACACAAAGTATTCAATACAGGACGGATTTTGGATCGCTCGGCCGCACTAAGTGTGTAAGCAATACACAGGGGCTTCCTATCACGGAAGCTTAAAATGATTACTCACATGGCTTTTGCCCGTCGCATATGCATTCTTTTTCCATATGTGCCTTTTCTTCACCATTATATGCATCGATATGACTTAAGATGTTGCCAAGCTGGGTTGCTGGCTCTTGTGTTTATGCCCCTCGTTCCGTTAATTCGGCTAGGGCATAAGGGGAGCACCTCTGCGATTATTCTGCGGTTCAGCGGATGTGTACCTCGGTGGGTGAAGCGAAAGCTAGCTTCCTTAAGAGAATATTCGGTCGGTGAACAAAAGATGTATTCGTTTATTATAACATGAATCCCCAGAAGTCTTGCATTCTGCGCCATCGTTCGCAGTCCGGACATGTGCATTGTCGCATGCGTACCCAGGGAAAGGAACCCCTAACGGAACTATTCTCTCTGGAAGATGTTTCTTACTATCCATGTAATATAACCACTAGTTGGGTACTTGTCTGTTCAAGCACTTATGACCCCTACGCCTTGTTTCCACGCATACCCCGGTTTGGCATAACTGAGTGGGTATTCGGACACACCCCAGACTATAGGGTCCGGGGGCTCAAGCGAAAAGGTCCGCCATGACAAATGATTTTAATCCGGCTAGGGGCTAATCATGCCCATTAATTCACACAGTCATTTGGACTGATTACATTCCTCTTCTATACCATCCAACATGCTATCTAGCTTACAATCCTGTTGAGAATACTTAGCGGCTAACGCTACTTGGTCATACACCAGACTAACGGGAATTTCTTGCCCATCGGGCCCCGCCGGTCCCACTTCGGCCATATGGTTTGGGTCCAGCTTGGTGTAGCGTGTCTTCACCATTGCCCAGGCTTCTCTTGCTCCTTTCCGGCATGCCGATATCTTCCATAGACGGAAGCACCGCCGGGATCCTTGCAGCAGGTCCACAAGTTCCCCCATGCCATTCGGCAGTAGGCTTGATGGCCACAAAGCCTGAGCAACACCCTACATCACTTGCCGAGCTCGCTCGTGCAGTCGCGAAAGGTCTTGTAGTAAATCATTTGCAGATGAGGGCATCTCCTCCTCGGGGCGACCCGTTAACATTCCTGCACGCAAAATTCTTTCAATATACTTCCTCGCCGAACTGTACAACAGTTCGTCAAGGCACTTACTGTAAATGCCGCGTCGAAGCCTCTTGTTCTCCTTCATGGAGTCCGCCAGCTGAGCGCGGAGATCTTTTAACTCCATGTCCAGCTGGACTTTGGCATCTTGTAGATCGTTCTTCTCCCGCCTAACTCACGTAAGAATGCGCTCGCTTGACCTCTAGCTGCTTTTTGAGATCGTCGTCCTCTCCTCGCCCTCGGATTCACCCGGGATTATGCAGAATTTTACATTAGACTTGAAATATTTACTCACTTGGTGCATCTTCGCTGGTGTGATAATTACCAGATGAGGGCCTTTGGGGTTCCTCTAACTTGGCAACCGCGGCCTCAGTTCGGCCTTGCAGTCCTTCAGCTCCCGAAACAATTGCTCGTTCTTCTCTACAAGGACCTGCACATAAATTGATCCTTAAAACAGTTGTTTCAACCGTTTCAAGTCTCAGGGGCTACTGCTATACATACTTATCAAAATTTCTCACCCGTATGTCTTTGGTATACTGGTTTGTCGCTTGGGCGAGCCCGCCCCGAGCAGCTTGGACGTACGCGTCCGCCGAATTGAAGGCATTAAACGCCTCTATGGAAAAGGTGTTGTTCCGAAGTACGGCTCGTCGGTGCCTGTGATTCATGGCGCTCTCTACTTCGGAATTCGTGGCTGAGAGCATGTCCGCACTCTCTGTTGGAGAGCCATGCGGTGCTGGCCCCGTGTCCGCATCCACCCCTAAAGCCGGTTCTGCAACCCGGCTGGTGGAAGCGTGATTGTTAGGGTCTCCGGATATAGTCCGGTCATTCTTCTTCCTTCCAGACACAAAGGGCGTTGTCATACTTTAAATTGTATAATTATAGGACAGGTTATTGTTTTACCTCTGTAGCGGTGTGTCAACCCTCACCGCCTTCCTCTTGAGCCTGCCCGATCTGGATGCCCGTGGTTGACGAGCCCCTAGGGGCTCGGCCCCTCGTTCCGTTCGTCGTTTCTGCAAATAGAACGACGCCTCAAAGGTAAATTATGACACCTGGGGGAGTCCTCTTTGAAGGATAGGGCTTTCTAGTTCGGCTTACACATGAGGCGGGGAGCAGTCCAGGGTAGTCGGCCGTAATGGCCACTAGGCGCCATCAGCTCGCTGATAAAATACCCGTTAGCGAGCTCCACGGTGATATCCGGATCCACTTTAAGTCCCGGATCTAGGGCCCTTCGAGGTCCTCACAGTTGAGGAGGGCTGAAGATTCCTTCTCGACCCTCCTTAATTCCTGCCGAAGCATTGATGCAAGTAATCTTAGCGAAGAACGCTAGAGCAAAGCGGGGAAAAGAATGGCAACTTACCCACGCTGGGGGTTGTACATGGAGAATCCTTCCAGCGTTTTCAGATGAAGAATTCCTCCTCTTCCCTTTGTATAGATCGGACAATATCCTTGCGGGCGGCAGCGGAGTCCGGACCTCTGACGCAGCGGGTGGCGTCGTCTTCCCGTTGAAATGCCACATGGGCTTCCCCGATGTTGGGCGGATGCACTCCCGTCTTATGCATATTGCCATAACCTCAATTATCGTCGATCCGGTTTGGCGATAACTTTATCCTGTCCATCGGGAGAATATTTCCCTCGTGTCCTCTTCTTGAGGGCCGGGGCACCAACTTAAGCGTGCCCTTGGTGGGCGTTCTGAACTTGTGGAGACCTGTCGGACTGGATCCGGAAGGGGACATCGTTTATATAAAACCACTCTGAAGGCCAGTTTTCGGTGCCTTCTTAGGAGTGCGGAAAGGTATCCGGTCTCGGCGATCGCCATACTTGCCCCGCCCACTTGGCATAGGGACTCCCCACAGGTGCGGGGGCGAGTAGAACAACTTCGCCATAATCCAAGTGTGGTTCGCATCCTAAAAACAGCTCGCACAGAGCAACATACCCCGCTATGTGCTGAATAGAGGCATGGGTAAGATCGTGTAACTGGAGGCCATAGAACTCCAGGAGCCCGCGAAGAAACGGGTGGATAGGGAACCCGACGCCCCTCAGCAGATGAGGGATCAGACATACACGCTCCTCCGGAGATGGGTTAGGAGATCCCTCAGCTTGGTCTCCCCCGTCATAAGTGGCTATTCCAGCTCGGACGGAGACCATGAACGCCGGTGGGAGAAATCCTTGGGTTTGTAACTTTGTCAAATGGCTATAAGGAACTGAACACTCCCCCAATCCCCCGACTTGGAAAGAGAAGGGCAAGCAGATGAGCTGCGACGGCCGGCCATGTTGGAATGGCTTTTAGCGGAGCACTCTGTTGGATGCTGGCTCTGGGAGGGAGAGTGAGGTTTGGATCTGAGAATCCCCGTCCCTTCAAATAGATGGTTCGCCTAGAGGATCGAGGGTGGCAAATGCAAAAATGCCTCGACTCCTCACATTCGCTCGACACGTGGAGATGGTCATTACTGAGGCATCGAAGCCGAGGAGCACAACATTGATTGGAGGTCGGACACTATTCGTCATAACAAACACTTTGGAGTATTCGGAGAAGGAACCCGCCTGGCAATGCCGAAGACAATACTGTGCGTCGGACTCATCGTCATTGAAGCCTTGGTTAGGGGCTACTGAGGGAGTCCTGGATTAAGGGGTATCCGGACAGCCGGACTATATACGACGTCCGGACTATTGAAGCGTGAAGATACAAGACTCAAGACTTCGGCCCGTGTCCGGATGGGACTTTCCTTGGCGTGGAAGGCAAGCTTGGCGATCCGGATATTATATTTCCTTCCTTGTAACCGACTCCATGTAAACCCTAGCCCTCTCCGGTGTCTATATAAACCGGAGAGGTTGGTCCTTAGATGGCCTATCACAATTACAATCATACCATCATAGGCTAGCTCTTAGGGTTTAGCCTCTACGATCTCGTGGTAGATCTACTCTCGTACTACCCATATCATCAATATTAATCAAGCAGGAAGTAGGGTTTTACCTCCATCGAGAGGGCCCGAACCTTGGTAAACATCTGTGTCCCTTACTTCTTGTTACCATCAGCCTTGACGCACAGATCGGGACCCCCTACCCGAGATCTGCCGGTTTTGACACCGACAGTCGTTGCAAAGTTTATTATTATTATTATTATACTATTATTATTATTATTATTATTATTATTATTATTATTATTATTATTATTATTATTATTATACTATTATTATTATTATTATTATTTTTTTTATCACTCCTTTTTTCGACACGAGTGTGTGGTCACTAGCCGGGGAGCCTAATTTCTCTCTCAAAGCCGCTAGAGTTTAGTTTGCTAAACTAGCCTAATGAGAAGTACTCCGCCTTCAGGATAGGAGGTTGAAGCCGTCAGCTAACCCGCTTGAAGTCTTGATATAGGATGTGTCATGTTAAAGCACGACAGAAGCACCTTTTTTTTTTCTAAAGTCCAATTTTCAGATTGGCACCGAACACTTGATCTTGTTCGGACGTCAGGTTTTCACTGACGTTTTTTGGTTTTCCAAGCCTATGGCACTTTTAAACTATTTGTGTGTTTCCAGCATTAGTCTCGTAGTGCAACGCTGGACACCTTTAGAGATTCGGCAAAAACATTCTCGGATATTGCTATATATGCATTGGTTTCGAATTGTGTCTTTGGTCAATAGTTGGGTTGCCCGGCTCCTGTGCTTGCCTCCTACGTTCCACTTTGTTCGGCTAGGTGTGGAAAGGGAGAACCACTGCGATTGTGCTTCCAGCTCATATGGTTAAGCACCTCAGTGGAGAAAGCCAAAAACTGACTGTCACAATAAGTGTAAACTGGTCAGCGATCCGATGACTATGTTAAATGATGGGCCATTCATAACATTGGCCGAAGTGTTTACAGCTTGACCTCGGATGTCGCCGAACACTAACCAAGGGCTCATAGCTAGCTTCCCCAGTTTAAAGCTCCTATGACTAAGCGAAAGTTATAAAGCCCGCATATCTGATTGCCTCGTTTCCGCTAACACAACCGCCTACGGGCACCGAGACGTCGGCTAAGGGTTCTCTTGTTATTGCAGAAACACCCTGCGTAGTATCTACAAAGGGGTAGAAGCCGACGATGGGCCACTTTCCACTGATAAACGGTCGCAATGGAGTCAAAATAATGATGTAAAATACTTGGATACATAGAATCATTACACATACCTGTGATTTTACTCTGGATATCGATCCTTAATTCGGCCACCCGTGCCCACATTAAGGCTCGGGGGCTACTGGGCTTTGCGCTCTTTATTTACAAATATTAAAGGGGCACATCGATCCCCTGATTTGGTGTTGCCACCCGACCAGTGTCTCGGGGGCTACTGCATTGCCTATTTCAATGCAGAAAATTCCAACTGCCAAGTGTTCGGCTTGACCAAACTATGGGCAAACGTGTCTTCGGATAACAATAGGTACCATTTGGACCTATTCGGCGTCAAGCTAAAAATATTACGGCAACTTTTCAAGACCCTCTCTCAAGGGCCCATTCGCCGATCACTATTATCTCTAATATATTACACTACGTTTCTATTCCTACGTGTGCTACCGAGCTAGGAGTTGATCCTCAGGCCGATTTCGCGCATCGACCTGAGTCTTAGGGGCTTCTAGGATCAGCGGTTTCATGTTTTCCTTCAGGTGCATCTCAGGTTTTAGACCGACACACACCTTGAGGGCTACTAGTTAGACATGTTGACAGCTAATAAATTTCGCGCATCGAAATAAAATCCATAAACAATCAGCCCAAGCCGGTGGTGCACCACCTTGGAGGTAGTCGACATAAAGCTTCGGTTTGAATGGCTGGCTCCATAGAGGCATTTTCGGCATTAAGCTCGGCTAAACTCCTTCAACTTTTTTGAACCAAGGTGATCTATCTCACCTCGGATATAGTCCGGCGTTGGAGCTCGGATACAGTCCAGCGTTGGAGCTTGGACACAGTCCGGCGTTGGTGCTTGGCTACAAAGGATACCTCAAATGCAGTCCGGCGTTGGGGCTCGGATGCAAGAGGACACCGCCGCATGGGAACAAATTCAAACCCGAGGCGTGGCATAAACATAACAAGGCATTGATAAAGGCCGAAGACTTAAAGGGCTCTTCGGATACCCGACGTATAAACTCGTCAGATTTAGCTCGGCAATCCTCAAGACAGATGATGGGAAGATTTGTTGAACCAGTTTTCAAGACCGACGACCGAAGATGAAGAACAATTCGGAAGAATCAAGGAGCGTCCCTAACTTGAAGACCGGTTCAGGGGGCTACTGACGGTGTCCTGGACTAGGGGGCACTCGCCACGTCATCTCCCGATCCGTTAGATTGGGCTGAGGACCCCCATGGCCGTATACTCATGGGCCAGTTCGGACAGCTGCCGCATACAAGGAAGATTCCACAAGACTTGGCGATCAAGACAAGGACTCCTCCCCACCGGCATATTCGGCTAGGACTCTTGTTATCCTAGGCCTCTAGTGCATTATATAAACCGAGGCCAGGCTAGTCGATGGAGGATATATAACAACAATCATAATCATAGGCTAACTTCTAGGGTTTAGCCTCTACGATCTCGTGGTAGGTCAACTCTTGTAATACTCATATCAATCAAGTAGGAAGTAGGGTATTACCTCCATTGAGAGGGACCGAACCTGGGTAAAAATTGTGTCCCCCGCCTCCTGTTACCATCCGCCTTAGACACACAGTTCGGGACCCCCTACCCGAGATCCGCCGGTTTTGACACCGACAGTGTCCACCATATCTACCTATGGATTGAGTAAGATCCTTCAAGTAAGTTGTCATCGGTGCAAGCAATAAAAATTGCTCTCTAAATATGTATGATTTATTAGTGTGGAGAAATAAGCTTTATACGATCTTGTGATGTGGAAGAAATAAAAGCGACAGACTGCATAATGAAGGTCCATATCACAAGTGGCAATATAAAGTGACGCTCTTTTGCATTAAGATTTCATGCATCCAACCATGAAAGCGCATGACAACCTCTGCTTCCCTCTGCGAAGGGCCTATCTTTTACTTTTACCTTATGCAAGAGTCATGGTGATCTTCACCTTTCCTTTTTACATTTTATCCTTTGGCAAGCACATTGTGTTGGAAAGATCCTGATATCATCGCCATCGTCATCACCAACGATCCTCTCATCGGGCGGGGGTCAATCTTCATCAACATCTTCACCAGCACCATCTCCTCTCAAACCCTAGTTCATCTCTTGTATCCAATCTTTGTATCAAAACCTCATATTGGTACCTGTAGGTTGCTAGTAGTGTTGATTACTCCTTGTAGTTGATGCTAGTTGGTTTACTTAGTGGAAGATCATATGTTCAAATCCATTATGCATATTAATACCTCTCTGATTATGAACATGAATATGATTTGTGAGTAGTTACGTTTGTTCCTGAGGACATGGGAGAAGTCTTGCTATAAGTAGTCATGTGAATTTGGTATTCGTTCGATATTTTGATGAGATGTATGTTGTCTTTCCTCTAGTGGTGTTATGTGAACGTCGACTACATGACACTTCACCATTGTTTGGGTCTAGAGGAAGGCATTAGGAAGTAATAAGTAGATGATGGGTTGCTAGAGTGACAGAAGCTTAAACCCTAGTTTATGTGTTGCTTCGTAAGGGGCTGATTTGGATCCATATGTTTCATACTATGGTTAGGTTTACCTTAATACTTCTTTTGTAGTTGCGGATGCTTGCAATAGGAGTTAATCATAAGTGGGATGCTTGTCCAAGTAAGGACAACACACAAGCACCGGTCCACCCACATATCAAATTATCAAAGTACCGAACGCGAATCATATGAACGTGATGAAAGCTAGCTTGACGATAATTCCCATGTGTCCTCGGGAGCGCTTTTATCTATATAAGAGTTTTTCCAGGCTTTTCCTTTGCTACAAAAAGGATTGGCCATCTTGCTGCACTTTATTTACACTTGTTACTTGTTACCCGTTACAAATTACCTTATCACAAAACTATCTGTTACGATAATTTCAGTGCTTGCAGAGAATACCTTGCTGAAAACCGCTTATCATTTCTTTCTACTCCTCGTTGGGTTCGACACTCTTACTTATCGAAAGGACTACGATAGATCCCCTATACTTGTGGGTCATCAATAAGTGGGATGCAATTCCGTATCATTTTCATGTATGGGTATCCCAAGAAAATTAGCCACACGGGTTGCATAAATTCCACCAAACAAGTCTCCACTTAAACCATTATTATGCAACCTCCGTGCAACAATGGCCCCCAAGTTATATTATTTATCTCCTAAAACAACACTCTTGTGAACACTAAGATCAGGGACACACATGTGACATGCTTCATCCTTACCATTTATGCACCTACCTATGAAGAGACCAAAATAATGTATAGTGGGAAAATGAATGCTCCCTATGGTAGCTTGTGTTATATCTCTAGATTCCCCACTGTAATACTAGCAAGAAAATCTCTAAACTAAGATTTGCGAGGTTCGCTAGCACTACCCCATTGTGGAAGTTTGCAAGCAGTATTAAAATCCTCTAAGTCCATAGTATAAGACTAGCCATAGATATCAAATAGGACAGTGTGAGAATTACGTGAAGATGAAAATTTGAACCTTCTCACAAAGGAATTAGTTAGGTGATAATACCGAGGGCACTTATCTAGCATGAAGCCCTCGAGTTCAGCATTACGCACATATGCGTCAAATTCCTCCTTAATTCCTGCTTGGACCATGAAATCTTCTGACGGCCATTCACAAGGCCGCACTTGAGCTTCTCTTGGTGGTTCATGGTCCGGCTCAAGCATTGCGGGCCTGGGTCCTTTCTTCCTTGAAGAACCACCTTGGTACATTTTCCTAAACATATTTCTTCCTCTAAAAATTTTTAGTAACTTAAAATAAAAGTGAACCAAACTCAACAAAATTGATAGCAACTACTCCCACAAGTGCCTGGAGACTATATCATGCATTAGAACTACTTGGGACCATATAAATTTGACATGCAAGCTCAAGAACATGGTCACCTAGGCAGCGAAAATTTGCAATGAATAAAGCACTAGAACAAAAACTAATTGGACCATCGGAGGAGTCACATACCAAAGAACAATCCCCCAAAGCAGTTTTGTGAATGGAGCTTTGAGCAAGGAGATCGAAAATGGCAGCAAGATGAGCTAGAACTCGTGCTTGAGCTGGTTGGTGATTTTTTTGGGAGGAAGGAGTGTGTGGTGGCTAGAATAAGTGGAGGAGAGCCACCACGGGCCCACGAGGCAGGGGGCGCGCCCAGGGGGTGGGCGCGCCCTGGACCCTCGTGGCCAGGTGCTTGCTCCCCCTGATGTGTTCTTAGTGCCAGATATTCTCAAATATTCTAGAAAAAATCATATTTCATTTTCGGGGCATTTGGAGAACTTTTATTTTCGGGGTATTTTTTATTGCACGGATAACTCAGAAAACTGGCAGAAAATACTATTTTTGCTTTATTTAATCTAAATTACAGAAAGTAAAAGGAGGGTACAGAAGGTTGTGCTTTCTAACTTCATCCATCTCATGCTCATCAAAAGGAATCCACTAACAAGGTTGATCAAGTCTTGTTAACAAACTCATTCCGAATCGCATGAAACCGGAGAAATTTCGAATAACACTAGGTTACCTCAACGGGGATATGCACATCCCCAACAATAAGTATATCATATTTCTTCTTGACAGTAGGAAGAGGAAATTCAAAACCTCCAATAGTAATAGATGAAAATTTTCCAATAGAATTGATACTGTGGACCCGAGGTTGTTTCCTCGGAAAGTGTACCGTATGCTCATTACCTTAACATGAAAAGTGACATTTCCTTTGCTGCAATCAATAACAGCCCTTGCAGTATTCAAAAAGGGTCTACCAAGGATAATCAACATACTATCGTCCTCGGGAATATCAAGAATAACAAAGTCCGTTAGAATAGTAACATTTGCAACCACAACAGGCACATCCTCACAAATACCGATAGGTATAGCGGTTGATTTATCAGCCATTTGCAAAGATATTTCAGTAGGTGTCAACTTATTCAAATCAAGTCTACGATATAAAGAGAGAGGCATAACACTAACACCGGCTCCAAGATCACATAAAGCAGTTCTAACATAGTTTCTTTTAATGGAGCATGGTATAGTTGGTACCCATGGATCTCCTAGTTTCTTAGATATTCCACCCTTAAAAGTATAATTAGCAAGCATGGTGGAAATTTCAGCTTCCGGTATCTTTCTTTTATTTGTAACAATATCCTTCATATACTTAGCATAAGGATTCATTTTAAGCATATCAGTAAAACGCATACGCAAGAAGATAGGTCTAATCATTTCAGCAAAGCGCTCAAAATCATCATCATCCTTTTTCTTGGATGGTTTAGGAGGAAAAGGCATGGGTTTCTGAACCCATGGTTCTCTTTCTTTACCGTGCTTCCTAGCAACAAAGTCTCTCTTATCATTGTTGGGGAACGTAGTAGAAATTCAAAATTTTCCTACGTGTCACCAAGATCTATCTATGGAGAAACCAGCAACGAGGGGAAGGAGAGTGCATCTACATACCCTTGTAGATCGCTAAGCGGAAGCGTTCAAGAGAACGGGGTTGAAGGAGTCGTACTCGTCGTGATCCAAATCACCGGAGATCCTAGTGCGAGCAGACGGCACCTCGCGTTCAACACACGTACAGCCGGTGGCGTCTCACGCCTTGATCCAGCAAGGAGAGAGGGAGAGGTTGAGGAAGACTCCATCCAGCAGCAGCACAACAGCGTGGTGGTGATGGAGGCGTGGCAATCCAGCAGGCTTCGCCAAGCACCAGGAGAGGAGGAGGAGGAGAGGCAGGGCTGCGCCAATAGAGGGAGAAAACTCATGTGTTAGGCAGCCCCAAAACCTCCACTATATATAGGGGCAAAGGGGAGGGGAGGCGCCCTAGGGTTTCCCCTAAGGGGGGCGGCGGCCAGGGCAGATGGGATCTCCCCCTTGGGTGACTTGGCCCCCAAGCCAGGAGGTGGGAACCCTAGATGGGGCGCCCCAAACCCCCTGGTCACGTGGGAATAGGTGAGGGGGGCGCACAGCCCCTTAGTGGGCTGGTTTGCCCCCTTCCCTTGGCCCATGAAGCCCCCCAACACTTGCCGGGGCTCCCGAAACACCTTTCAGTCATGCTGGTCATCACCCGGTACCTCCGGAACACATCCGGACTCCAAAACCCTTCGTCCAGTATATCAATCTTTACCTCCGGACCATTCCGGAACTCCTCGTGACGTCCGGGATCTTATCCGGGACTCCGAACAACATTTGGTAACCACGTATATCTATTCCCTATAACCCTAGCGTCACCGAACCTTAAGTGTGTAGACCCTACGGGTTCGGGAACCATGCAGACATGACCGAGACGTTCTCCGGTCAATAACCAACAGCGGGATCTGGATACCCATGTAGGCTCCCACATGTTCCACGATGATATCATCGGATGAACCACGATGTCGAGGATTCAATCAATCCCGTATTCAATTCCCTTTGTCTAGCGGTATTGTACTTGCCCGAGATTCGATCGTCAGTATCCCGATACCTTGTTCAATCTCGTTACCGGCAAGTCTCTTTACTCGTTCCGTAACACATCATCCCGTGATCAACCCCTTGGTCACATTGTGCACATTATGATGATGTCCTACCGAGTGGGCCCAAAGATACCTCTCCGTTAACGAGTGACAAATCGATCTCGATTCATGCCAACCCAACAGATACTTTCGGAGATACCGTAATGAACCTTTATAGCCACCCGATTACGTTGTGGACGTTTGGTACACCAAAGCATTCCTACGGTATCCGGGAGTTGCACAATCTCATGGTCTAAGGAAATGATACTTGACATTAGAAAAGCTTTAGCATACTGAACTCGATCTTTGTGCTAGGCTTAGGATTGGGTCTTGTCCATCACATCATTCTCCTAATGATGTGATCCGTTATCAATGACATCCAATGTCCATGGTCGGAAACCGTAACCATCTATTGATCAACGAGCTAGTCAACTAGAGGCTTACTAGGGACATGGTGTTGTCTATGTATCCACACATGTATCTGAGTTTCCTATCAATACAATTATAGCATGGATAATAAACGATTATCATGAACAAGGAAATATAATAATAACTAATTTATCATTGCCTCTAGGGCATATTTCCAACAATCATAACATTGATTCATTGATTGTGGGTTATCAAGATCAACAGCAGGTTCAATTTCTACATCATTGTTATTGCTAGGTTGAGCATCAACATGAACATCATCATTAACATTATCACTAGGTTCGTGTTCATCACCAGATTGCGTTTCAGCATAAGAGATAGAAATATATTGGGATTCTCAGGTGTGTCAACAACAGGTTCACTAGAAGCATGCAAAGTCCTATCATTTTTCTTTTTCTTCTTTTTAGAAGGACTAAGTGCATCAACATTAGTTCTCTGAGAATCTTGCTCAATTCTCTTAGGGTGGCCTTTAGGATACAAAGGTTCCTGAGTCATTTTACCCCCTCTAGTCATAACTCTAACAAAATTATCATTTTTCTTATTATTTAATTCATTGAGCAAATCATTTTGAGCTTTAAGCACTTGTTCTACTTGAGTGGTAACCATAGAAGCATGTTTACTAATGAGTTTAAGTTCACCTTTAACTCTAGACATATAATCACTCAAGTGTTCAATCATATAAGCATTGCGTTTCAATTGTCTACCAACATAAGCATTGAAGTTTTCTTGTTTAAAAATAAAATTATCAAACTCATCTAAGCATTGGCTAGCATACTTATAACGAGGAATATCACCTTCATCAAATCTATAGAGAGAATTTACCTTTACTACCTGTGTTGGGTTATCAAGACCATGTATTTCTTCAACAGGCGGCAAACTAAGACCTTGTATTTCTTCAATAGGTGGTAAATTCTTAACATCTTCAGTTTTCATACCTTTTTCTTTCATAGATTTCTTTGCCTCTTGCATATCTTCAGGACTGAGAAATAGAATACCCCTTTTTTTCGGAGTTGGCTTAGGAGTTGGTTCAGGAAGTATCCAATTATTTTCATTATTGAACATATTATTCAATAGCAATTCAGCTTGATCAACTGTTCTTTCCCTGAAAACACAACTAGCACAACTATCCATGTGGTCTCTGGAGGCATCGGTTAGTCCATTATAAAAGATATCATGTATTTCATTTTTCTTGAGAGGATGATCAGGCAAAGCATTAAGTAATTGGAGAAGCCTCCCCCAAGCTTGTGGGAGACTCTCTTCTTCAATTTGCAAAAAATTATATATTTCCCTTAAAGCAGCTTGTTTCTTATGAGCGGGGAAATATTTAGCAGAGAAGTAATAAATCATATTCTGGGGACTACGCACACAACCAGGATCAAGAGAATTAAACCATGTTTTAGCATCACCCTTTAATGAGAACGGAAATAATTTAAGGATATAGTAGTAGCGAGTTTTCTCATCATTAGTGAATAGGGTGGCTATATCATTTAATTTAGTAAGATGTGCCACAACAGTTTCAGGTTCATAGCCATAGAAAGGATCAGATTCAACCAAAGTAATTATCTCGGTATCAACAGAGAAATCATAATCCTTATCGGTAACACAGATAGGTGAAGTAGCAAAAGCAGGGTCATATTTCATTCTAGCATTCAAAGATTTTTCTTTCAGCTTAGCTAATAATTTCTTAAGATCATTCCTATCATTGCAAGCAAGAAAGTCTCTAGCAGTTTCTTCGTCCATAACATAACCCTCAGGCACAACAGGCAATTCATATCTAGGGGAAAATCTTCATCATCACTTTCATCAATATTACTAGTTTCAATAATTTCATTCTCTCTAGCCCTAGCAAGTTGTTCATCAAGAAATTCACCTAATGGCACAGTAGTATCTAGCATAGAAGTAGTTTCATCATAAGTATCATGCATAGCAGAAGTGGCATCATCAATAGCATGCGACATATCAGAATTAATAGTAGAAGCAGGTTTAGGTGTCGCAAGCTTACTCAAAACAGAAGGTGAATCAAGTGCAAAGTTAGATGGTAGTTCCTTACCTCCCCTCGTAGTTGAGGGAAAAATCTTAGTTCTTTTGTCTTTCAAGTTCCTCATAGTGACCAGCAGATATAAATCCCAAGTGACTCAAAGAATAGAGCTATGCTCCCCGGCAACGGTGCCAGAAAATAGTCTTGATACCCCACAAGTATAGGGGATCGCAATAGTTTTCGAAGGTAGAGTATTCAACCCAAATTTATTGATTCGACACAAGGGGAGCCAAAGAATATTCTCAAGTATTAGCAGTTGAGTTGTCAATTCAACCACACCTTGATAACTTAATATCTGCAGCAAGGTATTTAGTAGCAAAGTAATATGATAGTAGCGGTAACGGTAGCAAAAGTAACGATAGCAGTTTTGTAGTAATTGTAACAGTGGCAACGGAAAAGTAACTAAGCAAAGAGCAATATGTGAAAAGCTCCTAGGCATTGGATCGGTGATGGAGAATTATGCCGGATGCAATTCCTCATGTAATAGTTAAAACATAGGGTGACACAGAACTAGCTCCAATTCATCAGTGTAATGTACGCATGTATTCCGAATATAGTCATACGTGCTTATGGAAAAGAACTTGCATGACATCTTTTGTCCTACCCTCCCGTGGCAGCGGGGTCCTATTGAAAACTAAGGGATATTAAGGCCTCCTTTTGATAGAGTACCGGACCAAAGCATTAACAGTTAGTGAATATATGAACTCCTCAAACTACGGTTATCACCGGTAGTGGTCCCGATTATTGTCACTTCGGGGTTAACGGATCATAACACATAATAGGTGACTATAGAGTTGCAAGATAGGATCAAGAACTCACATATATTCATGAAAACATAATAGGTTCAGATATGAAATTATGGCACTCGGGCCCTAGTGATAAGCATTAAGCATAGCAAAGTCATAGCAACATCAATCTCAGAACATAATGGATACTAGGGATCAAACCCTAACAAAACTAACTCGATTACATGGCAAATCTCATCCAACCCATCACCATCCAGCAAGCCTATGATGGAATTACTCACGCACGGCGGTGAGCATCATGAAATTGGTGATGGAGGAAGGTTGATGGTGACGATGGCAACGGATTCCCCTCTCCGGAGCCCCGAACGGACTCCAGATCAGCCCTCCCGAGAGAGATTAGGGCTTGGCGGCGGCTTCGTATTGTAAAACGCGATGAATCCTTCTCTCTAATTTTTGTCTCCCCGAACGTGAATATATAGAGTTGGAGTTGAGGTCGGAGGACCAGGGGGCCCACGAGGCAAGGGGGCACGCCCAGGGGGGTAGGCGCGCCCCACCCTCGTGGACAGGGTGTGGGCCCCCTGGCCTTGATTCTTTCGTCAATATTTTTTATTAATTCCAAAAATATTGTCCATGAAGTTTCAGGTCATTCCGAGAACTTTTATTTCTGCACAAAAATAACACCATGGCAATTCTGCTGAAAACAGCGTCAGTCCGGGTTAGTTCCATTCAAATCATGCAAGTTAGAGTCCAAAACAAGGGCAAAAGTGTTTGGAAAAGTAGATACGATGGAGACGTATCACATACATCACTATGCACTTAAGATACCCTGGGCATCGGCGGAAGCACAATACGGACAAGCCTGCAGGCATTTCTGTAACACTTTTTTCCTCTAAATTACTCTTTCTTTCTTCATTATTAAAAAAACAGGTGACACAAAGGACAAACATCTAACTGATTCTATCCGAGTCCGGATCCGTACACTCACCTAGGGCGCTACTTCCGTCAAGGAATCCCCTCGCCGAGGACAGGCGGCGCAGACGTGCGACAGGAGGTCCAAAATAACTATTTGTAGACCGCACTCTTTATTTCGAGCCTGTAATATGCCTTTTTCCTCCGCCTTCGACCCCGGGCATGTCAGATAGTCGGGGTTGTGGTCTTTTTATCTATAAAGTAACCATTGGCATATCACTCAGGTCCCAGTAAACATAATCCGCATTCAGCATTCGTTTCTTTTTCGGCGTATCTTGCTAGGGGCTCAGTATGGGAACAAATGAGTTGCCGACAAAGTCCGAACAATTCTATAGCGTACTTCGGCGTCGCGAGTTTGGCCTTATATGCATCAGCTCCGAATCATGTCTTGGGTCAATAGTTGGGTTGCCCGGCTCCTGTGCTTGATACCTTACGTTCGGCTCTATCGGCTAGGGTAGTAAAGGGAGAACTACTGCGATTGTGCTTCCGGTTCATCTGGTCAAGCACCTCAGTAGAGAAAGCCGAAAACTGTGTGTCATGATGCGGCGAGAGCTGGTCAACCACTCGATGACTTATCGAAATCTTTCGCGATTCCCTCCGTATTATACGAAGGACCTTTTTTCAGGTCATATATGTAACGCACCGTATTGGAATAAGCCGTACACATACAAGGGGCTATATCGTAGCCCCCCCCCCCCCCCCACCGATAAAACTCCTATGGCTAAGTGAAAGTGTTAACGCCCTATAGTCCGATTGCCTCGTTCACTACATTGACACCTCCTTCACGGACCAAGACGTTGGGTCAAGAGTGCTTAGATGCTTTTCCGAACACCCCCGTATTTCCTACGAGGGGGCTGAAGCCGACGACTGGAAAACTTTCAGATCATATACAAACGGGCGCACGGGAGGAACAAAAGCCTTTTAGGCAAAACTAAAATATAGACTGATTATAAAAATTGTCTTTTACAAATCGCATACACTTCACTCGAATATTATGTATTTCGAACATTGACCCTCTATCAAGCGGGCAGCCTCTAAGACATCCTCAATGCTGCATGATGGTCCTTGCCCTTGGGTGGACCCCTCGCCGCAACTGATACGTCTCCAACGTATCTATAATTTTTGATTGCTCCATGCTATTTTATCTACTGTTTTGGACAATGTTGGGCTTTATTTTCCACTTTTATATTATTTTTGGGACTAACCTATTAACCGGAGGCCCAACCCAGAATTGTTGTTTTTTGCCTATTTGAGAGTTTCGAAGAAACGGAATATCAGACGGAGTCCAAACGGAATGAAACCTTCGCGAACGTGATTTTCTCACCGAACGTGATCCAGGAGACTTGGACCCTAACTCAAGGAAGCTTCGAGGAGGGCACGAGGTAGGGGGGCGCGCCCACCCCCAGGGCGCGCCCTCCACCCTCATGGGCCCCACGTTGCTCCACCGACGTACTTCTTCCTCCTATATATACCTACATACCCCCAAACGATCAGATACAGAGCCAAAAACCTAATTCCACCGCCGCAACCTTCTGTACCCACGAGATCCCATCTTGGGGCCTGTTCTGGAGCTCCGCCGGAGGGGGCATCCACCACGGAGGGCTTCTACATCAACACCATAGCCCCTCTGATGAAGTGTGAGTAGTTTACCTCAAACCTTCGGGTCCATAGTTAGTAGCTAGATAGCTTCGTCTCTCTTTTTGGATCTCAATACAATGTTCTCCCCCTCACTTGTGGAGATCTACTCGATGTAATCTTTTTGCGGTGTGTTTGTTGAGATCGATGAATTGTGGGTTTATGATCAAGATTATATATGAACAATATTTGAATCTTTTCTGAATTCTTTTATGTATGATTGGTTATCTTTGCAAGTCTCTTCAAATTATCAGTTTGGTTTGGCCTACTAGATTGGTTTTTCTTGCTATGGCAGAAGTGCTTAGCTTTGGGTTCAATCTTGCGGTGTCCTTTCCCAAATGTGATGAGGGGCAGCAAGGCACGTATTGTATTGTTGCCATCGAGGATAACAAGATGGGGTTTTTATCATATTGCATGAATTTATCCCTCTACATCATGTCATCTTACTTAAGGCGTTACTCTGTATTCTTGAACTTAATACTCTAGATGCATGCTGGATAGCGGTCGATGAGTGGAGTAATAGTAGTAGATGCAGGAAGGAGTCGGTCTACTTGTCTCGGACATGATGCCTATATACATGATCATACCTAGATATTCTCATAACTATGCTCAATTCATCAATTGCTCAACGAAGAATTTGTTCACCCACCGTAGAATACTTATGCTCTTGAGAGAAGCCACTTGTGAAACCTATGGCCCCCGGGTCTATCTCCATCATATTAATCTTCCATCACTTTATTTATTGCCTTTGCCTTTTACTTTTCTTTTATTTTACTTTGCATCTTTATCATAAAAATACCAAAAATATTATCTATCATCTCTATCAGATCTCACTCTCGTAAGTGACCGTGAAGGGATTGACAACCCCTAATCGCGTTGGTTGCGGGGAGTTATTTGCTTTAATGTAGAGTGCGAGGGACTCGCACGTAGCCTCCTACTGGATTGATACCTTGGTTCTAAAAACTGAGGGAAATACTTACGCTACTTTGCTGCATCATCCTTTCCTCTTCAAGGAAATCCAACGCAGTGTTCAAGAGGTAGCAAGAAGAATTTCTGGTGTCGTTGCCGGGGAGTCTACGCAAAAGTCAACATACCAAGTACCCATCACAATCCCTTATCTCCCGCATTACATTATTTGCCATTTGCCTCTCGTTTTCCTCTCCCCCACCTCACCCTTGCCGTTTTATTCACCCTCTCTTTTCCGTTTGCCTCTTTTTCGCTTGCTTTTTGTTTGCTCGTGTGTTGGATTGCTAGTTTGTCATGATGGCTCAAGATAATACCAAATTGTGTGACTTTACCAATACCAACAATAATGATTTCCTTAGCACTCCGATTGCTCCTCTTACTAATACTGAAATCTTGTGAAATCAATGCTGCTTTGTTGAATCTTGTCATGAAAGATCAATTCGCTGGCCTTCCTAGTGAAGATGCCGCTACTCATCTAAATAGCTTCGTTGATTTGTGTGATATGCAAAATAACAAAGATGTTGATAATGATATTGTTAAATTGAAGCTATTTCCTTTTTCGCTTAGAGATCGTGCTAAAGCTTGGTTTTCGTTTTTGCCTAAAAATAGTATTGATTCATGGAGTAAGTGCAAAGACGCTTTTATCTCTAAGTATTTACCTCCCGCAAAGATCATCTCTCTTAGAAACGAATTATGAATTTTAAGCAACTTGATCATGAACCTGTTGCACAAGCTTGGGAGAGGATGAAATTAATGATACATAATTGCCCTACTCATGGTTTGAATTTGTGGATGATTATACAAAAAATTTATGCCAGATTGAATTTTGCTTCTAGAAACCTTTTAGATTCGGCCGCGGGAGGCACTTTTATGGAAATCACTTTAGGAGAAGCTACTAAACTCCTAGATAATATTATGGTTTATTATTCTCAATGGCACACTGAAAGATCTACTAATAAAAAAGTGCATGCGATAGAAGAACCAATGTTTTGAGTGGAAAGATGGATGAACTTATGAAATTATTTGCTACTAAGAGTGTTTCTTCTGATCCTACTGGCATGCCTTTGTCTACTTTGATTGAGAATAATAATGAATCTATGGATGTGAATTTTGTTGGTAGGAACAATTTTGGTAACAACGCGTATAGAGGAAACTTTAATCCTAGGCCCTATCCTAGTAATCCCTCTAATAATTATGGAAATTCCTACAACAAATCTTATGGAAATTTTAAGATGCCCTATGAATTTGAGACTAGTGCTAAAGAGTTTATGAATTCGCAAAATAATTAATGCTTTGCTTGAAGAGAAATTGCTTAAAGTTGATGAATTGGCTAGGAACGTTGATAGAATTTCTCTTGATGTTGATTCTTTAAAGCTTAGATCTATTCCTCCTAAGCATGATATCAATGAGTCTCTCAAAGCCATGAGAATTTCCATTGATGAGTGCAAAGAAAGAACCGCTAGGATGCGTGCTATGAAAGATGCCTTTATTAAAGCGTGCTCTTCTAGTTCCTATGAAAACAAAGATGAAGATCTAAAAGTTATTGATGTGTCCCCTATTAAATCTTTGTTTTGCAATATGAATCTTGATAATGATGGGACTGAATATGATCCACCTTTACCTTGAAGGCGTTCCAAAAATTCGGAGTTTTTAGATCTTGATGCTAAAATTGATAAAAGTGGGATTGAAGAAATCAAAACCCTAGATGTTGATAAACCCACTATTTTGGATTTCAAGGAGTTTAATTATGAAAGTTTCTGTTTGATTGATTGTATTTCCTTGTTACAATCCGTGCTAAATTCTCCTCACGCTTATAGTCAAAATAAAGCGTTTACTAAACATATCGTTGATGCCTTGATGCAATCTTATGAAAAAAAAACTTGAGTTGGAAGTTTCTATTCCTAGAAAACTTTATGATGAGTGGGAACCAACTATTAAAATTAAGATTAAGGATCATGAATTTTATGCTTTATGTGATTTGGGTGCGAGTGTTTCCACTATTCCCAAAACTTTGTGCGATTTGCTAGATTTCCGCGATTTTGATGATTGCTCTCTAAACTTGCACCTTGCGGATTCCACGATTGGGAAACCTATGGGAAGAATTAATGATGTTCTTATTGTTGCAAATAGGAATTATGTGCGCGTATATTTTATCGTTCTTGATATAGATTGCAATCCTCCATGTCCTATTATTCTTGGTAGACCTTTTCTTAGAACGATTAGTGCAATTATTGATATGAAGGAAGGGAATATTAGATTCCAATTTCCATTAAAGAAAGTCATGGAAAACTTCCCTAGGAAGAAAATAAAATTACCATATGAATCTATCATGAGAGCCACTTATGGATTGCCTACCAAAGATGGCAATACCTAGATCAATCCTTGCTTTTATGCCTAGCTAGGGGCGTTAAACGATAGCGCTTGTTGGGAGGCAACCCAATTTTATTTTTAGTTTTTTGCTTTTGCTTCTGTTTAGGAATAAATCTTAGATCTAGCCTCTGGTTAGATGTGTTTTTATGTTTTAATTAGTGTTTGTGCCAAGTTAAACCTATAGGATCTTCTTGGATGATAGTTATTTGATCTTGCTGTAATTTCCAGAAAATTTATGTTCACAAAAACAATTGTTAAAAATCACCAGAACGTGATAAAATACTGATTCCAATTGCTGCTGATCAACAAACAAATTTCCTAGGTCGTCCTATTTTGTCTTAACTTTTGGAGTTCCAGAAGTTTGAGTTAGTTACAGATTACTACAGACTGTTCTGTTTTTGACAGATTCTGTTTTTCGTGTGTTGTTTGCTTATTTTGATGAATCTATGGCTAGTAAAATAGTTTATAAACCATATAGAAGTTGGAATACAGTAGGTTTAACACCAATATAAATAACTAATGAGTTCATTACAGTACATTGAAGTGGTCTTTTGTTTTCTTTCGTTAACGGAGCTCACGAGATTTCTGTTGAGTTTTGTGTTGTGAAGTTTTCAAGTTTTGGGTGAAATCTTTTGATGGATTATGGAACAAGGAGTGGCAAGAGACAAAGCTTGGGGATGCCCATGGCACCCCCAAGTTAATCTAAGGACACCAAAAATTCAAAGCTTGGGGATGCCCCAGAAGGCATCTCCTCTTTCGTCTACTTCCATCGGTAACTTTACTTGGAGCTATATTTTTATTCACCACATGATATGTGTTTTGCTTGGAGCGTCTTGTATGATTTGAGTCTTTGTTTTTTAGTTTACCACAATCATCCTTGATGTACACACCTTTTGAGAGAGCCATACATGATTTGGAAATTATTAGAATACTCTTTGTGCTTCACTTATATCTTTTGAGTTATATAGTTTTGCTCTAGTACTTCACTTATATCTTTTAGAGCATGGTGGTGGATGTGTTTTAAAGAAACTATTGATCTCTCATGCTTCACTTAGATTGTTTTGAGAGTCTTAAATAGCATGGTAATTTGCTTAAATAGTCCTAATATGATAGGTATCAAAAATAGTAATTACTTTCTTATGAGTGTGTTGAATGCTAAGAGAAGTTTGATGCTTGATGAATGTTTTGAGATATGGAGGTAATAATATTAAAGTCGTGCTAGTTGAGTAGTTGTGAAATTGAGAAATGCTTGTGTTAAAGTTTGCAAGTCTCGTAGCATGCACGTATGGTAAACGTTATGTAACAAATTTAAAACATGAGGTGTTCTTTGATTGTCCTCCTTATGAGTAGCGGTCGGGGACGAGCGATGGTATTTTCCTACCAATCTATCCCCCTAGGAGCATGCGCGTAGTGCTTTGGTTTTTGATGGCTTGTAGATTTTTGCAATAAGTATGTGAGTTCTTTATGACTAATGTTGAGTCCATGGATTATACGCACTCTCACCCTTCCATCATTGCTAGCCTCTTCGATACCGTGCATTGCCCTTTATCACATTGAGAGTTGGTGCAAACTTCGCCGGGGCATCCAAACCCCGTGATATGATACGCTCTTTCACACATAAACCTCCCTATATCTTCCTCAAAACAGCCACCATACCTACCTATTATGGCATTTCCATAGCCATTCCGAGATATATTGCCATGCAACTTTCCACCATTCCGTTTATCATGACACATTCATCATTGTCATATTGCTTAGCATGATCATGTAGTTGACATAGCATTTGTGGCAAAGACACCATTCATAATTCTTTCATACATGTCACTCTTGGTTCATTGCATATCCTGGTACACCGCCGGAGGCATTCATATAGAGTCATACTTTGTTCTAGTATCGAGTTGTAATCATTGAGTTGTAAATAAATAGAAGTGTGATGATCATCATTTTCTAGAGCATTGTTCCAAGTGAGGAATAAAAAAAAAGAAAGGCCATAAAAAAAGAGAAGGCTCAAAAAATGAGAGAAAAAGAGAGAAGGGACAATGTTACTATCCTTTGCCACACTTGTGCTTCAAAGTAGCACCATAATCTTCATGATAGAGAGTCTCTTGTTTTGTCACTTTCATATACTAGTGGGAATTTTTCATTATAGAACTTGGCTTGTATATTCCAACAATGGGCCTCCTCAAGTGCCCTAGGTCTTCGTGAGAAAGCAAGTTGGATGCACACCCACTTAGTTTTCTTTTGTTGAGCTTTCATACATTTATAGCTCTAGTGCATCCGTTGCATGGCAATCTCTACTCCTTGCATTAACATCAATCGATGGGCATCTCCATAGCCCGTTGATTAGCCTCGTTGATGTGAGACCTTCTCCTTTTTTGTCTTCTCCACATAACCCCCATCATTATATTCTATTCCACCCATAGTGCTATGTCCATGGCTCGCGCTCATATATTGCATGAAAGTTTATAGGTTTGAGATTACTAAAGTATGAACCAATTGCTTGGTTTTTCATCGGGGTTGTGCATGATGAGAGCATTCTTGTGTGACGAAAATGGAGCATGACTAAACTATATGATTTTGTAGGGATGAACTTTCTTTAGCCATGTTATTTTGAGAAGACATAATTGCTTAGTTAGTATGCTTGAAGTATTATTATTTTTATGTCAATATGAACTTTTGTCTTGAATCTTTCAGATCTGAATATTCATACCACAATTAAGAAGAATTACATTGAAATTAGAGAGAATTCCTTATTTGGCCCTCTCTTAAAATTTGGTTCCCTTTTTGGCCTTAAAAGAAAAAAAAATCCTTTTTGACACTCAAACTTCATTTTGTTCCCTCTATGACATTTCCGCCAGTTTTGCCAACTAACACCGTTAAATACAACGTGAAAAGTCCATTTTACCCATGGTGTATTTTGTGACCAAAATGGAAGTCAAAATAGTGGCAATATGAACTGGAATATGTACAGGACAGTACACACATGCACAAATTTCAATTGAAAATTTGGACAGAGCCTCCCTTGTATTTTGTACTGGACCACTACATGAGCAAATCCACTGTACAGTTTCAAAATTAACATGAGGAACTGGAATATATTACCAAATGCATATCCCTTGTACAGTACACATATGCACAAAAAAACACACATAATTGCTCCAGGTTCACATATATGCGAACATCCCACATATTTGGTCATCTACACACATTCAGGTTCATATAAAAGTGACATACAATAGTCCAGGTTCACATAAAGGTGACATAATAGTCCAGGTTCCCAACAGGTCGCATATAGCATGTAAAGAGCCCAGTTCCACACATATATCACATAAACAACTCAGTTTTCAAAATGAAACATGATACGGAAAGTAATGACATGAGAATCATAAACTAAGTCTCCTTTTGCTTCGTGTGCTCATTGCAGGGCTAGCAGGGTTGAATTTCTTGCTGCGTGTACCCATTGCAGGGCTGTCAAGTGGCACCATAGGAAGGTGTGGAATAATTTCAGCAACCTCTTTGCTTTTTCTTTTGGAATGTACCTTCACAGCAACATGTGTTTTCTTTTTGGCGACATCATGTTCGCCACAAATGGGTTGTGTTCTTGATCTAGACATACACATACATGACATATAGTAGCCCAAGTTAACAATAGAACAATGCATAACATAACATTAGAACTGAACTTCGAAACTACCATAGGATACCTTTTTGCTCCTCCGGATCCAGATTTATCACCTTTCCCTTTTTCCTTGGTTGTTTTCTCCAAGATTTGGCTATGGTGAGAAGAATGCACTTAGAACATAAAGGCACAATTAATTATATTTAATTATGAGCATGGTTGTTGCTAACCTTGGCGGAAAACGCATGGCTGATGGAGCATCATCCTCGCAAGGTACAATTGATGATTGAGCTGATTTGGTGGTCTTTGTCCTCTTCTTTGGTGGTCCTCTACATGGGCAACAAAAAAGTAGTTAACATGTATGGTTTTTATAAAAAAAATGCAAGTGATGCAATATACAATAAAATTCATTATCTCACAGCTAAAATAGCAGCAATGTCATCTGGGTTACCCTTCTTGCATTTGTGCCAATGATGCCCATAGTCCTTGCAAATAGGGCATAAGTGTTGGAAGATTTTTCTTTTATTCTCACTGTAGCCTTTATACCCCTCAGTTTTAGGCCTACCCGATGTGGCTTGTAGTAGTGGTGGAAACATGAAGAATCCATGGTCTGATTTAGGCCACTTGTCGTGGCATTGTCACGGCAGATGTCCTCTTGCAAGGACTTAGTTGTGGAGCCATCGCAACTAGGAAGCTTAAAGGGGTTAATCGGGACAAAGGACACGAGAGAGTTTATACTAGTTCGGCCCCTTACGGTGAAGGTAAGGCCTACGTCTAGTTGGGTTGATATTGCTAGGGTTTCGATGACCAGGGAGCAAGATATGCTATGCCCAGTTCTCGAGGAGTTGTTTCTTTCCCTAAGCCGCCAACGGGTCGTCCCCTTATATACACGGGGATACGCCCTGCAGCCTACAGAGTCCCGGCCGACTCATAAACAGTGTCCGGCTCGGTGACTAGTTAACTCTATCTTATGATACAAGTCATGCTATTACGGCGGTTTACTACTACGGGCCTTAAGTCGCCTGTGGGCTTTTAGACCCTTTATTGAACCGCCATCTTCATGCTTGATCTTGGGCTTCTTCTGATAAATCCTTCTTTGCATAACTCGGCCCCTCACGGGCGGCTTACGCAAATAGTTATATCCCCAACATTAGGCCCCAGATTGATTTGAACCAGTTCATATCAATCTTAAAATATCTTAATAACAAGCCTTTCTGTCTTCTGTCTGTGCAAATGTTATAACCCGCCGTGATGTCATCTTCTGGATCCGTGATAACCCGTCGTGACATCATCTTCCAGTAAATTCTTATTTTATTTTGTCACATCTTGAACAGATCTCTTTCTTTATTGACCATCCCAAAAACCGAGGCGTCGGAGCCGTTGGATAATGATACCTTGCCTCCTCGTTTCTCGCGCCTTCCCAGTCAACCTCTCCTTATAAATAGGCACGACCTAGGTCTTTCCGTTCTCCCTCCTTCGGTCGTCTTCCTCCTTTCGATGTTTCGCCGCCACACGAGCTCCGCCGCCGCCGCCGCCGCCGAGCTCCTCGTCTTCTCCAACTCAGGCCGTTGCATCAACCTGTCTTGACCAGAGAAACGCGACGAACCGCTGCCGCAGTCCTGCATCTGTAAGTCCCTTTCCTTTCCTGCCTTAGATCTGCATTACAGCTTCTCGAGTTCGTCAGTGTTCGTTGCCACCCGTTGCAAACCCTTGATAGATTTCACCTCTAACGCCTTTTTCTGATCGTCAAATAGTGTAGAACTGTTGCGGCGACTGTTTTGCACCCATTTCGAATGCAAATAGGTCCCTTTTCCTTTGTTCCAGGGCTTCCTTCAAGCGTATGAGCTTCTCTGCACCAATTTTAGGTCTAGAAATTTTTCTTTTCAGAGCGACCATTTGATCCAAAACAATAACTGCAGTTTGCGAAACCTGTTTGTTCCATACTTAGCCAAAAAACTGCATCTATTAAATCTGTTTTAATATCGACAGTCTGTATAACCGGTTTAAAAATACAACACTGATTGTCAGCCTTGCTTGCTTCCGGCGACTTAAGATAATTAAACTACTTCTGATACCTGTAACGGTTTAAGCATCACTGCACAATTAGCCATATGTCATTAGGCCCCATCTTAAGCCGCCATCTTGAATAGGCTTAAAAATATTTTCTTCCGGGTTAAAGTTGAACCGGAAATTCTTATTTTGTTATAGGCTTCCACTTGCATAATGGCACCTAAGGCTCCCAAGCTCCTCGACACATGTAACGGGTCAAGTCCACTATTACGGAAAGCACTTTGTCTGAGTTCGTTAAGACCGGCCATCTACCCGAGAAGGAGGTCATGTCTTATCGTGCTCCTGACCCGTCAGAGGAGAAACCTCAACCCAAGGAGGGGGAAGTGATCATTTTTACTGATCATATGAGCCGGGGATTTGCTCCACCCGGTTCAAAATTCTTCACGGATGTTTTGCAATTTTTTAACCTCAGACCTCAAGACATCGGGCCCAATTCCGTGCCAAATATTTGCAACTTCAAGTCTTCTGCGAGGTGTACCTTGGAGAAGAGACCAACTTACTTTTGTTCAGAGAATTGTTTTACTTAAACCGGCAGAATGAACGTGCCAACGGGCCCAGTCTGGAACTTGGCGGCATCTCAATTCAGCGGCGGAGAGACTGCCTTTTCCCTTATGCTGAACTGCCAAGCCACCCAAAGGATTGGAACCAGACGTGGTTCTACTGCCAAGACACTTCTCCGGCTGATGAAAACCCGCTGCCCGGCTTTCGTGCTCTGCGCCTTGAATCCAATCATCCGCTGCCAAACAAGCTAACTGTTGTTGAACGTCTACCACTTGCACACACTATCAAGAAAATCAAAGCTCTCTTGGGGAACGGCTTAGATGGCATCGACTTGGTCCGAGTCTGGATTTCTTGGCGGGTGATTCCGTTAAGCCGCCGCCCGACAATGTGCACTTACTCAAAGAGAAGGATGACCCATCTGCGTCATAGTCTGACGACTTACCGGATGATATGGTTGAAGCCACGACTCAATCTTTATTGAAAGAGGGCTCGGTGGTTAGTAATGCCTTCGGCTTACTTCCTTTCTGCAAGAAGAACCCGGCCCCTGCAGTAAGTCATTATCCTCCATAATTACCTTTATTGTATTATATCCTGTTTTTCACTCATAACCATGTGTCAATATTTACAAGCCGATGACAACTTCTGGAAGGTCAAATATGACCATGAGGCTGCCAAACAAGCCAGAGCGGCCAAGAGAGCCAAGAGAAAAGCCGCCAAGACAGGAACTTCAAGGAAGAAGAAGCCAAGTGCTTCAGATATGTTAAAACTGGATGATACTGATGACGATGAAGAAGAGGTAACTCTTAACCCCACTGGCTCTTTTATCATCACCTTATTGACATTAATTCCTTTCAGGAGGACACGGGAAACAACCAAGCCGTTGAGGAAGAGGTAACTATAATCTCCTCCGACTCCGAGCCTTTGCCGCGGCAGAAAATCCGAAGAGTGACCCGAAAAGTAAGATTTTCACATCCTTTAGCTTACCAAGATCCTCAATTTCTTTTGAAGCGGCAGATTTATGAGAGCCGTAGGCAGACCCGGGCAAGCAAAGACGTGGAACTCTCCTCCGGCTTACCTGATGTGACCAGGAAACGCAGGCCTGAGGTTATCTCCGACTTACGTCCTCTTTTACCTTGGGCGGGTCTCATTCGTCAACCTCTCAATTCATCTGACTCCAACTATCAGGATACTTCACCTTCCTTTGGCGAGTCTATGCAATCAAATATGTCGTCTTTCAAAACCGCACCAGGGTAATGACCACTTACTTACCTTATGTTTACCTTACTCATACTCTTGTATTAATTCCTCTGACTTGTCCACGGTGTACAAGTAAAGCCCAGTAAGAGGGCAAAGAAGACTAAACCGTCCAAAGAAACGGTTGTAACTGAACCGGAGCTTGGAACGGCCGCTCCCGATGTCTCTGCCCATGAGCTGCCGTCTGAACCATCTCATGAAGTTCCAACGCCTACCTCTGACCCGCCTGCCGAACAAGCCCTCGACGGCTCTGTCAACCCGGAGATTCCTAGCCCGGCCAAGGCAGATGACCCGGAAGTTGAGATCACCAAGACTCGGTTTATTGAACCGGGACAGCCCACTGTTCTTGCCAAGTGCTCTGCCAAGGAGGAACTTTTGGAGCGCCGAAAGACCAAGCTGGACATTACCTATTACACTCATCTGAGCATTGGAGAGATTGTCTCAGCTACATACGCCAAGTGCACAACAGTCGTGACCTGGAGATTGACATGGTGAAACAAATCCATCAAAAATCTGAGGTATCACTTTTGTTACTTTCCTTGCTCATACTTACTGTACCAGCCCCCAAGTCTATTGCTTATAAGAAAATATGCTGTAGACTTAGAATCTGCTTATCATTATCAAACATCCGGCTTATCTCAAAGGCCGGCTATAGAACAAGATATTTAACCCGGTGTAATATAATACTTTTGAACTTGCAATACGCATTAGCCCCCAAGTGCCAAGTATCTTTACTTGCAAAGTGCTTGGGACTTAACTTTCATGAGCCGGAGTAGTAATTTAGAGTTCTTCAGTATACATTAGCCCCCAAGTGTCAAGTATCTTTGCTTGCAAAGTCCTTGGGACTTAATGTCATCTGATAATAATTCTGATTATAACCCGGTATTGACCTTGAGCCACCATAAGCCAATTTGAGTCGGAGATTGTTGACTGAAGAACCGCCTGGCAGCTCAAGAAATTGAAATCCAAAAGGCCAACTCCAAGTTTGAGTTCAGCGTGTCTGAACAAGAAAAGCTGAAGAAAAGCTTTGAAGCAGACAAGAAAACCTGGGCTGATGAAAAGGCCTCTTTGTCACTCTGGCCGAGAAAGCAGAGGCGTCGCTTGCAGAAGCAACAGCCGAGCTATCCGGCTTAAAGCGCCAAATATCCCAAATGGTCTCAGCCATCTTCGGTAAGCTACTTGTGCAAACATTGAATACTGCAAACCTTCTTTCGATGACTATTGCAATTGTTACCTCCGTCTCACCTGATACTTGTTAACATAGGCCCCATGAGCTCAAACCTTAATCAGAGCATGTTGATCAAGTTAAAGGCGGTTTATACTCTAGTGGAGCAACTCTATGCCGGGTCACAACGTGCTTTGGCCGTTGTGGCTTTGTCAAATGACGTTCCCCATCTCCTGGCTGACATGTTATAGCGGCTTGCTGTGCTACCTCAACGGATCCAAGAGTTAAGGCGGAGCCATAACTCCATTGAGCCGTGCCAAAGCTTTTATGCCAGAACTAGACCCGGCTGACATCACTCTTGGATACCCAAGTTTAAAGGAGGATGGTACCGTGTTTGATGAGAAGGATTTCGCCCTGTGTCCACGCTTATTGGGAATGACACCGACCTTACCAAATATCAGTCGGGTTATGACAGCGAGAATCGGAGACTCCCAACGCCTCACTACGATGAAGTCAGCCTGATCCCTCCAATTCGTAAGCATACTTTTGCCCCTGAAGTCGACCCAGCCGGGTTAATAGATGATGAAGCTGAGTTTGAAGCTTTGAGTGGCATTGACTGGGCATCATCAACCTTCCAGGACAGGGCAGCCGACAGAGGAGCGGAGAAGGATAACCCGGACACGTCAGGTCAACCAATGGAGTGAACCATCAGGCGTCGTATGTTTATATCTTGTGGAAAAACAATGCTTCATTATTCAGACCCAAAGAGTCTTGTAACAGGGTAGAAAAAACACTTGATTTTTGCCATGCCTTCGCGCATGTTTGCGGTACTCAACACTTTCTTAAGCTGCCGTCATTATATGCTTCCGGCTTATATCAGTCTTCTGCTTCCTTTATGTTTAAAAGAAATTGCTTGCTTCGCCCTGCGTACAGAACAAACACAAGTCCCTTGGCGACTTACCGCATAGGAGGTCACATAATGTGTTGATAACCCGTACTATGAATCAAAAAATTATAAAAGCTGGTTCTCGATTATATCCTTGAGATACAATCGTAACAGCATACCTGTGATCCTTTGATTACCTTGCCAGCTTATGTGACCCGGACAATGAGGATAAATCTTATTAATCCTGAAACCTGGCACATATAATGATTGTTTATGCACTAACAGTTTTACTTGATCAATATTAAACCGGTGGAATACAGACCACCCCAAAAGAGCTTTCAAAATGATCTCACAATAATCAAATACTTGTGATTGCAAAGGGTGATGAACAATAAACAAAATTTAAAGGCTTCTGATTCGAATACGATCAGAAAACCGTTCCAAAGGGGTTAAGCTAAGATTTGGATACGATCATATAGCCCCCAGTGGCTTTGGCAATGCCGATCAAGTGGGTATCGACAGCTATGTTCTCTTTGGTTCGAATATGATCCATGTTTGAACAGGAAGCCCCCAAGTGACCATAAGAGTTGTTTAATGACGCTGATTCGAATACGATCCACATCAGACCCAAAGGGGTTAAGCTATGATTCAGATATGATCAAGAAGCCCCCTAGTGGGTTTGGCAGTATGCCGATCAAGTGGGTATCGACAACTATGTTCTCTTTGGTTCGAATACGACCTATGTTTGAACAGGAAGCCCCCAAGCGACCATGGCTAAACTCAGATATGAGCATAAGCCGGACCAAAGGGAAAGCCGGATTCAGACATGATCCGCTCCCTGTTGGTTGTTTCAACAACATGAGAAGAAAGACATGTAAACTTTTATGGGTAGAAAAAAGGACAGAGGTCCTGCTTTATTGCTTTTCATAATATATACATCGTCAAAATATGTACATCCTGAGAACCAGTGGCTCAAGTATAATAAGGCCGAAGATGAGCGATATTCCATGGCCGACGGGTCTCCTCCTCCGACTTACGTGAGTCTTTGTGCTCTCGAACATCGATAAGGTAGTATGACCCGTTGTTCAGATTCTTGCTGACCACAAAGGGTCCTTCCCAAGGGGGGGGGGATAGCTTGTGCATATCAGACTGATCCTGGATGAGCCGGAGCACTAAGTCGCCTTCCTGAAAGGTTCTGGATCTAACCCAGCGGCTGTGGTAGCGGCGCAGGTCTTGCTGGTAAATCGCCGAGCGGGCTATTGCCAAGTCTCGCTCTTCATCCAACAAGTCAAGTGCATCCTGACGAGCTTGTTCATTGTCAGTCTCAATGCAAGCCGCCACTCGGGGCGAGTCATGACGGATGTCACTTGGCAGGACCGCCTCTGCTCCATACACCATGAAAAAAGGTGTATAGCCCATAGATCTGTTAGATGTAGTGTTGATGCTCCAAATCACAGAAGGTAATTCCTCTACCCAACAACCCAGCGTCCGCTGTAAGGGGACCAAGAGCCGGGGTTTTATACCTTTCAAGATCTCCTGATTGGCTCTTTCTGCTTGACCATTGGATTGAGGGTGAGCAACTGCTGAAACATCAAGCCGAATATGTTCTCGTTGACAGAACTCTTCCATGGCACCTTTGGAGAGATTAGTGCCATTATCAGTTATGATGCTATGTGGAAAACCAAAACGAAAGATCACCTTTTTCATGAACTGAACCGCCGTGGCTGCATCACACTTACTGACCGGCTCTGCCTCAACCCACTTTGTAAATTTATCCACTGCCACCAGGAGGTGTGTCTTTTTATCCTTACACCTTTTGAAGGGCCCGACCATATCAAGCCCCCAGACCGCAAACGGCCAAGTAATTGGAATCATCCTCAATTCTTGAGCCGGCACATGAGCTTGTCATGAGAATTTCTGACAACCGTCACATTTACTGACCAGATCCTCCGCGTCAGCGTGAGCCGTCAGCCAATAGAAACCGTGACGGAAAGCCTTGGCCACGAGAGATTTTGACCCGGCATGATGACCGCAATCCCCTTCATGGATCTCACGAAGTATTTCCTGACCCTCCGCAGGTGACACACAACGTTGAAATGCCCCAGTGACACTCCGATGATGCAACTCACCATGAACAATTGTCATGGATTTAGATCGCCGGATGATTTGTCTCGCTGAGGTCTCATCCTCAGGCAACTCTCCCCGGGTCATGTAAGCCAAATATGGCACTGTCCAATCCGGGATAACGTGAAGAGCCGCCACCAACTGTGCTTCTGGGTCTGGAACAGCTAAATCTTCCTATGTGGGTAACTTAACCGAAGGATTATGCAAAACATCCAAAAAGGTGTTAGGTGGCACCGGCTTACGCTGAGACCCCAGCCGTCTTAAAGCATCAGCCGCCTCATTCTTCCTTCGATCAACGTGCTCCACTTGATAACCCTTGAAGTGCCCAGCCACAACATCAACTTCATGACAGTAAGCCGCCATGAGGGGATCCTTGGAGTCCCACTTGCCTGACACCTGTTGAGCCACGAGATCTGAGTCGCCCAAGCATCTTACCAGGCTCAGATTCATCTCTTTGGCCATCCGAAGACCATGGAGCAAGGCCTCATATTCAGGTGCATTATTAGTACAAGGAAACATGAGTCGGAGCGCATAACAAAATTTATCACCTCGAGGGGAAGTTAAAACGACTCCAGCCCCCGAGCCTTCCAATTGCCTGGACCCATCAAAGTGAATAGTGAAATATGTGTTATCCGGCTTCTCCTCAGGTGTCTGCAGCTCTGTCCAGTCGTTGATAGAGTCCACCAGGGCTTGAGACTTAATAGCAGTACGCGGCATGTACTTCAAGCCATGAGGCCCAAGCTCGATGGCCCACTTGGCGACTCGTCCTGTGGCCTCTCTATTCTGGATGATGTCTCCCAAGGGGGCAGAACTTACCACGGTGATAGGGTGACCTTGGAAGTATTGCTTCAGCTTCCGGCTTGCCATGAACACCCCGTAAACAAGCTTCTGCCAATGTGGATACCTTTGCTTAGACTCAATGAGCACCTCACTGATGTAGTAAACCGGCCGTTGAACCGGATGCTCCTTGCCGGCCTCCTTGCGCTCCACTACGATTGCAACACTGATAGCACGTGAGTTAGCAGCCACAGATAATAGCAAGGGCTCTCTATCAATGGGAGCCGCAAGGACCGGCGGCTCAGATAGCTGTCTCTTTAAATCTTCAAAGGCAGCATTAGCAGCCTCACTCCAGACAAAAGTGTATGTTTTCTTCATCATCGACACGATGGCAAGGCCTTCTCCCTAACCGCTTATGAAACGGCTTAAGGCAGCAACACGACCCGCCAATCGCTGAACATCATTGATGCACACCGGCTTAGCCAAAGAGGTAATCGCCTTGATCTTCTCCGGATTAGCTTAAATACCTCTGTTGGAAACCAGAAAACCCCAAAGCTTACCCGCTGGCACGCCAAACACACACTTGGCCGGGTTAAGCATCATCTTGTAAACCCGGAGACTGTCAAAGGTCTCCTTTAGATCAGCTATCAAGGTTTCCTTCTCTCTGGATTTAACCACTATATCATCCACATAAGCATGAACATTGCGTCCAATCTGATCATGGAGACAGTTCTGTACACACCGCTGATAAGTCGCCTGGGCACTCTTGAGCCCAAATGGCATAGATACATAGCAGAAGGCTCCAAACGGAGTGATGAAGGCCGTCTTCACCTGGTCCTTAACTACCATCTTGATCTGATGATAGCCAGAGTAAGCATCCAAAAAGCTCAAACGATCACAATCCACCATAGCATCAATGATTTGATCAATACGGGGGAGAGCAAAGGGATCAGCCGGACAAGCCTTATTTAAGTCTGTGTGATCCACACACATTTGCTAGGTTCCGTTCTTATTAAGCACAAGCACCGGGTTAGCCAACCACGCAGGGTGAAAAACTTCAACAATAAACCCGGCCGCCAAGATCCGGGCCACCTCCTCACCAATAGCTTTCCGTCTCTCTTCGTTGAATCGTCGAAGAAACTGCCTGACCGGCTTATATTTTGGATCAATATTAAGAGTATGCTCAGCGAGTTCTCTCGGTACACCCAGCATGTCAGAAGGCTTCCATGCAAAGATGTCCCGGTTCTCACAGATGAACTCGATGATCGCGCTTTCCTATTTAGGATCCAAATTAGCACTGATACTGAACTGCTTAGACGAATCGCCTGGAGTGAAATCAACAAGCTTGGTTTCAGCAGCCGACTTAAACTTCATCGCCGGGTCATGCTCTGTGGTTGGCTTCTTCAGGGAGGTCATATCCGCCGGGTCAACATTATCTTGATAAAACTTCAGCTCCTCTGCTGCACAAACAGACTCAACATAAGCCGCATCACCTTCTTCACATTCCAGGGCTATCTTTCGGCTCCCGTGAGTGATGGTGCCCTTGTGACCCGGCATCTTAAGCTGCAAATAAACATAACACCGCCGAGCCATGAACTTGGCATAAGCCGGCCGCCCAAACAGAGCATGATATGGACTCTTAATTTTGACCACCTCAAAGGTTAGTTTCTCAGCCCTAGAATCGTACTCATCTCCAAAGGCCACCTCCAACTCAATCTTACCGACTGGGTACGTGCACCGTCTTGAGCTTGCGTTGGTTTTCCCCGAAGAGGAGAGGATGATGCAGCACAGTAGCGTAAGTATTTCCCTCAGTTTTTGAGAACCAAGGTATCAATCCAGTAGGAGGCCACGCGCAAGTCCCTCGTACCTGCACAAAACAATAGCTACTCGCAACCAACGCGATTAGGGGTTGTCAATCCCTTCACGGTCACTTACGAGAGTGAGATCTGATAGAGATAATATTTTTGGTATTTTTGGTATAAAGATGCAAAGTAAAAAGTAAAAGCAAAGAAAGTAAATAAATTGATGGAAATTGATATGATGAGATAGACCCGGGGGCCATAGGTTTCACTAGTGGCTTCTCTCAAGAGCATAGATATTCTATGGTGGGTGAACAAATTACTGTTGAACAATTGACAGAATTGAGCATAGTTATGAGTATATCTAGGCAATTATCATGTATATAGGCATCACGTCCGAGACAAGTAGATCGAAACGATTCGCATCTACTACTATTACTCCACTCATCGACCGCTATCCAAAGATGCATCTAGAGTATTAAGTTAAAACAGAGTAATGCCTTAAGCAAGATGACATGATGTAGAGGGATAAATTCATGCAATATGATAAAACCCCATCTTGTTATCCTCGATGGCAACAATACAATACGTGCCTTGCAACCCTTTACACTTTGGGTAAGGAACCGCAAGATTGAACCCAAAGCTAAGCACTTCTCCCATTGCAAGAACTACCAATCTAGTTGGCCAAACCAAACGGATAATTCGAAGAGACTTGCAAAGATAACTCAATCATACATAAAATAATTCAAAGAAGATTCAAATATTATCCATAGATAAGCTGGATCATAAACCCACAATTCATCGGTCTCAACAAACACACCGCAAAAAGAAGATTACATCAAATAAATCTCCACGAGAGAGGGGGAGAACATTGTATTGAGATCCAAAAAGAGAGAAGAAGCCATCTAGCTACTAGCTATGGACCCAAAGGTCTGAAGTAAACTACTCACACTTCATCGGAGGGGCTATGGTGTTGATGTAGAAGCCCTCCGTGGTGGATGCCCCCTCCGGCGGAACTCCGGAACAGGCCCCAAGATGGGATCTCGTGGATACAGGAAGGTGCAGCGGTGGAATTAGGTTTTTGGCTCCTGTTCTGATCGTTTGGGGATACGAGGTATATATAGGAGGAAGAAATACGTCGGTGGAGCGTCAGGGGCCCACGAGGCGGGCGCGCCAGGCGCGCCCCACCTCGTGACCGCCTCGCACTTCTTGGAGTAGGGTCCAAGTCTCCGGATCACGCTCGGTGAGAAGATCACGTTCGAAGGTTTCATTCCGTTTGGACTCCGTTTGATATTCCGTTTCTTCAAACACTGAAATAGGCAAAAACAGCAATTTCGGGCTGGGCCTCCGGTTAATAGGTTAGTCCCAAAAGTAATATAAAAGTGGAAAATAAAGCCCATTATAGTCCAAAACAATAGATAAAGTAGCATGGAGCAATCAAAATTATAGATACGTTGGAGACGATCATGCATCCCCAAGCTTAATTCCTGCTCGTCCTCTAGTAGGTAAATGATAAAAGAGAATTTTGATGCAGAGTGATACTTTGGCATAATTTCAATGTAAATCTTCTTAATCATGGTATGAATATTCAGATCCGAAAGATTCAAGAAAAAAGTTCATATTGACATAAAAATAATAATACTTCAAGCATACTAATCAAAATAATCATGTCTTCTCAAAATAGCATGGCAAAAGAAAGTTCATCCCTACAAAATCATATAGTTAGGCTATGCTTCATTTTCGTCACACAAAGATGTTCCCAACTTCTATACCCCCGATGACAAGCCAAGAAATTGTTTCATACTTAAATAATCTCAAAAAATTTCAACCTTCACGCAATACATGAGAGTGAGCCATGGATATAGCACTATGGGTGGAATAGAATATGATGATGGGAATTGTGTGGAGAAGACAAAAAAGGAGAAAGTCTCATATTGACGAGGATAATCAACGGGCTATGGAGATGCCCATCAATTGATGTCAACATGAGGAGTAGGGATTGCCATGCAACGGATGCACTAGAGCTATGAATGCTCAACAAAAGAAAACTAGTGGGTGTGCATCCAACTTGCTTGCTCATGAAGACCTAGGGCACTTTGAGGAAGCCCGTCGTAGGAATATACAAGCATGAACAAGACAACTTATGAGACTCACTATATGAAAAACATGGTGCTACTTTGAAGCACAATATATGAGACTCACTACATGAAGAACAAGGTGCTACTTTGAAGCACAAGTGTGGAAAAAGAGATAGTAGCATTGCCCTTTTTATTTATTTTCTTTTTTTGGCCTTTCTTTTTTTCTTTGGCCTTTCTCTTTTTTTTGGGCAATGCTCTATTGAATGATGATCATCACACTTCTATTGATTACAACATAAGGATTACAACTCGAAACTAGAACAAGGTATGACTCTATATGAATGCCTCCGGCGGTGTACCAGGATGGTGCAATGAATCAAGAGTGACATGTATGAAAAATAATGCATGGTGGATTTGCCACAAATACGATGTCAACTACATGATCATGCAATGGCAATATGACAAAAGTAAAGTATGTCATGATGATGATGATCGGAACGGTGGAAAGTTGCATGGCAATATATCTCGGAATGGCTATGGAAATGCCATAATAGGTAGGTATGGTGGCTGTTTTGAGGAAGATATAAGGAGGTTTATGTGTGAAAGAGCGTATCATATCACGGGTTTGATGCACCGTGAAGTTTGCACCAACTCTCGAGGTGAGAAAGGGCAATGCACGGCATCAAGAGGCTAGCAAAGGCGGAAAGGTAAAAGTGCGTATATTCCATGGACTCAACATTAGTCAAAAGAACTCATATACTTATTGCAAAAATTTAGAAGTCATCAAAATCAAGTACTACGCGCATGCTCCTAGGGGGATAGATTGGTAGGAAAAGACCATCGCTCGTCGCGACCGCCATCATAAGGATGCACAAGCCGGTACACTTCATGTTTCAAATTTGTTACACAACTTTAACCATACGTGCATGCTACGGGATTTGCTAACTTCAACACAAGCATTTCTCAAATTCACAACTACTCAACTAGCATGACTTTGATATTATCACCTCCATATCTCAAAACAGTTATCAAGCATCAAACTTATCTTAGTATTCAACGCACTCAAAAGAAAGTTTCACATATCTTGAATACCAAGTATATTAACATTAAGCAAATTACCATGCTATTAACGACTCTCAAAATAATCTAAGTGAAGCATGAGAGATCAAGTTTCTTTAAAACAAATCCACCATCGTGCTCTAAAAGATCTAAGTGAAGCACTAGAGCAAAAATTATCACGCTCAAAAAGATATAAGTGAAGCACTATGAGCAAAACTATCAAGCTCAAAAGATATGAGTGAAGCACATAGAGTATTCTATCAAATTTCAATTCATGTATGGCTCTCTCAAAAGGTGTGTACATCAAGGATGATTGTGGTAAACTAACAAGGCAAGACTCAAATAATACAAGACGCTCCAAGCAAAACACATATCATGTTGGTGAATAAAAATATAGCTCCAAGTAAATTACCGATGGAGGTAGATTTAAAGAGGGATGCCTTCCGGGCATCCCCAAGCTTTGACTTTTGGTGTCCTTGGATTATCTTGGGGGTGCCATGGGCATCCCCAAGCTTAGGATCTTGCCACTCCTTGTTCCATAATCCATCAAAAGAATTCACCCAAAACTTGAAAACTTCACAACACAAAACTCAATAGAAATCTCGTGAGCTCTGTTAGAGAAAGAAAACAAAAGACTACTTCAAGGTACTGTAATGAACTCATTATTTATTTGTATTGGTGTTAAAACTACTGTATTCCAACTTCTCTATGGATTGTAAACTATTTTACTAACCATAGGTTCATCAAAATAAGCAAACAACACACGCAAAACAGAATCTGTCAAAAACAGAACAGTCTGTAGTGATCTATAACTAACGCAAACTTATGGAACCCAAAAAATTATACCAAAATTAGACGGCCTGGAAAATTTGTTTATTGATCAGCAGCAATTGGAATCAGTATTTTATCACGTTCTGATGATTTTTAACAATTCTGGCACTGAGCACAAAGATTCTGGAAATTATAGCAAGATCAAATAACTATCATCCAAGAAGATCCAATAGGTTCAACTTGGCACAAACACTAATTAAAAGATAAAACCACATCTAAACAGATTCTAGATGGATTATTTATTCCTAAACAGAAACAAAAACAAAAAACACAAAATAAAATTGGGTTGCCTCCCAACAAGCGCTATCGTTTAACGCCCCTAGCTAGGCATAAAAGCAAGGATAGATCTAGGCGTTGCCATCTTTGGTAGGCAATCCATAAGTGGCTCTCATGATAGATTCATATTGTAATTTTATTTTCTTTCTAGGAAAGTGTTCCATGCCCTTCTTTAAAGGGAATTGGAATCTAATATTTCCTTCCTTCATATCAATAATTGCACCAATCGTTCTAAGGAAAGGTCTACCAAGAATAATAGGACATGAAGGATTGCAATCTATATCAAGAACGATAAAATCTACGGGCACATAATTCCTATTTGCAACAATAAGAACATCATTAATTCTTCCCATAGGCTTTTTAATAGTGGAATCCGCAAGATGCAAGTTTAGAGAGCAATCATCAAAATCACGGAAATCTAGCAAATCACACAAGGTTTTGGGAATAGTAGAGACACTAGCACCCAAATCACACAAAGCATGAAACTCATAATTTTTAATTTTAATTTTTATAGTAGGTTCCCACTCATCATGGAGTTTCCTAAGGATAGAAATTTTCAACTCAAGCTTTTCTTCATAAGATTGCATCAAGGCATTAACAATGTGTTCGGTAAAAGCCTTATTTTGACTGTAAGCATGAGGAGAATTTAGCACGGATTGCAACAAGGAAATACAATCAATTAAAGAGCAATTTTCATAATTAAATTCCTTGAGATCCAATATAGTGGGTTTAGCAACATCTCGATTTCTATTTCTTTCAATCCCACTTTTATCAATTTCATCATCAAGATCTAAAAACTCCGAATTCTTAGAACGCCTTCTAGGTAAAGGAAGATCATATTCAGTTTCATCAAGATTCATATTGCAAAACAAAGATTTAATAGGGGACACATCAATAACTTTTAGATCTTCATCTTGATTATCATATGAATTAGAAGAACACGCTTTAATAAAGGCATCTTTGGAAGCACGCATCCTAGCGGTTCTTTCCTTGCACTCATCAATGGAAATTCTCATGGCTTTGAGAGACTCATTGATATCATGCTTAGGAGGAATAGATCTAAGCTTTAAAGAATCAATTTCAAGAGAAATTCTATCAACGTTCCTAGCCAAATCATCAACTTTAAGCAATTTCTCTTCAAGCAAAGCATTAAAATTCTTTTGTGAATTCATAAAATCTTTAACACTACTCTCAAATTCAGAGGGCATTTTATTAAAATTTCCATAAGAGTTGTTGTAGGAATTTCCATAATTATTAGAAGGGTTACTAGGATAAGGCCTAGGATTAAAATTTCCTCTATACGCGTTGTTACCAAAATTATTCCTACCAACAAAATTCACATCCATAGATTCATTATTATTCTCAATCAAGGTAGACAAAGGCATATCATTAGGATCAGAAGAAACACTCTTAGTAAATAACTTCATAAGTTCATCCATCTTTCCACTCAAAACATTGATTTCTTCTATAGCATGCACTTTTTATTAGTAGATCTTTCAAGATGCCATTGAGAATAATTAACCAGAATATTATCTAGGAGTTTAGTAGCATCTCCTAAAGTGATTTCCATAGAAGTGCCTCCATGCGCCGAATCTAAAAGATTTCTAGAAGCAAAATTCAATCCAGCATAATTTTTTTGTATAATCATCCACAAGTTCAAACCATGAGTAGGACAATTACGTATCATTAATTTCATTCTCTCCCAAGCTTGTGCGACATGTTCATGATCAAGTTGGTTAAAATTCATAATATCATTCCTAAGAGAGATAATCTTAGAGGGAGGAAAATACTTAGAGATAAAAGCATCTTTGCACTTGTTCCAAGAATCAATACTATTTTTAGGCAAAGATGAAAACCACACTTTAGCACGATCTCTAAGCGAAAAAGGAAATAGCTTCAATTTAACGACATCATTATCGACATCTTTTTTCTTTTGAATATCACATAAATCAACGAAGCTATTCAGATGAGTAGCGGCATCTTGACTAGGAAGGCCAGCGAATTGATCTTTCATAACAAGATTCAACAAAGCAGTATTGATTTCACAAGATTCGGTATTGGCAAGAGGAGCAATCGGAGTGCTAAGGAAATCATTATTATTGGTATTGGTGAAGTCAGACAATTTGGTAGCATCTTGAGCCATCGCGATGAACAAGCAAACTAACACACGAGCAAACAAAAGGCAAAGGAAAAGGCAACGGAAAGAGAGGAGGAGATTGGGAAAGAGAGGGCAAATAAAACGGCAAGGGTGAAGTGGGGGAGAGGAAAACGAGAGGCAAATGGCAAATATGTAATGTGAGAGATAGGGATTGTGATCGGTACTTGGTATGTTGACTTTTGCGTAGACCTTCCCGGCAACGGTGCCAGTAATCCTTCTTGCTATGTCTTGAGCTTGTGTTGGTTTTCCCCGAAGAGGAGAGGATGATGCAGCACAGTAGCGTAAGTATTTCCCTCAGTTTTTGAGAACCAAGGTATCAATCCAGTAGGAGGCCACGCGCAAGTCCCTCGTACCTGCACAAAACAATAGCTACTCGCAACCAACGCGATTAGGGGTTGTCAATCCCTTCACGGTCACTTATGAGAGTGAGATCTGATAGAGATAATATTTTTGGTATTTTTGGTATAAAGATGCAAAGTAAAAAGTAAAAGCAAAGCAAGTAAATAAAGTGATGGAGATTGATATGATGAGAATAGACCCGGGGGCCATGGGTTTCACTAGTGGCTTCTCTCAAGAGCATAGATATTCTACGGTGGGTGAACAAACTACTGTTGAGCAACTGACAGAATTGAGCATAGTTATGAGTATATCTAGGCAATGATCATGTATATAGGCATCGCGTCCGAGACAAGTAGATCGAAACGATTCTGCATCTACTACTATTACTCCACTCATCGACCGCTATCCAGCATGCATCTAGAGTATTAAGTTAAAAATAGAGTAACGCCTTAAGCAAGATGACATGATGTAGAGGGATAAATTCATGCAATATGATAAAAACCCCATCTTGTTATCCTCGATGGCAACAATACAATCGTGCCTTGCAACCCTTTACATCCTTTGGGTAAGGACATCGCAAGATTGAACCCAAAGCTAAGCACTTCTCCCATTGCAAGAACTACCAATCTAGTTGGCCAAACCAAACGGATAATTCGAAGAGACTTGCAAAGTTAACTCAATCATACATAAAAGAATTCAGAGAAGATTCAAATATTATCCATAGATAAGCTGGATCATAAACCCACAATTCATCGGTCTCAACAAACACACCGCAAAAAGAAGATTACATCGAATAGATCTCCACGAGAGAGAGGGGGAGAACATTGTATTGAGATCCAAAAAGAGAGAAGAAGCCATCTAGCTACTAGCTATGGACCTGAAGGTCTGAAGTAAACTACTCACACTTCATCGGAGGGGCTATGGTGTTGATGTAGAAGCCCTCCATGGTGGATGCCCCCTCCGGCAGAGCTCCGGAACAGGCCCCAAGATGGGATCTCGTGGATACAGGAAGGTACGGCAGTCGAATTAGGTTTTTGGCTCCTGTTCTCATCGTTTGGGGATACGTAGGTATATATAGGAGGAAGGAGTACGTCGGTGGAGCGTTAGGGGGCCCACGAGGCAGGGGGCGCGCCCTCCACCCTCGTGACCGCCTCTGGCACTTCTTGGAGTAGGGTCCAAGTCTCCTGGATCACATTCGGCGAGAAGATCACGTTCCTGAAGGTTTCATTTCGTTGGACTCCGTTTGATATTCCGTTTCTTTGAAACACTAAAATAGGCAAAAAACAGCAATTCTGGGCTAGGCCTCCGGTTAATAGGTTAGTCCCAAAAGTAATATAAAAGTGGAAAATAAAGCCCATTATAGTCCAAAACAATAGATAAAGTAGCATGGAGCAATCAATAATTATAGATATGTTGGAGACGTATCAGTACGCCGACTTACCAGGCGCCACTCCATGGAAAACGGTGTTGGATGTCTTTAAATTTTTGTCAGTTAAACCCATGCGTCGAAAGGTCTCGTAATAGAGGATGTTGATGCTGCTACCTCCGTCCATGAGTACCTTGGTGAATTTATATCCACCGACCTAAGGTGCCACCACCAAAGCTAACTGACCCAAATTGTCAACCCGGGGAGGGTGATCCTCCCTACTCCAGACAATTGGCTGCTCTGACCACCTCAAATAACGGGGGACTGCCGGTTCAGCAAAATTCACTGCCCTCTTGTGAATCTTCTGGTCACGTCTGCATAAGCTAGTGGTGAACACATGATATTGTCCACTATTCAGTTGCTTTGGGTTACTTTGATAACCCGACTGCTGCTGTTGTCCTCCTTGACCAGATTGCTGCTGATTATAGCCGCCTTGATTCCCCTGAAAGCCGGAATTTGAACCACCGCCCGGGCCATGAAAGCCGCCGGCACCTGAGCCGCCACCTGACCCGTGATTACCGTCGAACATGTTGGAATTCTTGAATGCCTTCATGATCGCGCAATCCTTCCATAAGTGAGTGGCTGGCCTCTCCCGGGTGCCGTGTCTTGGGCAGGGCTCATTGAGTAACTGCTCAAGAGATGGACCTGACCTGCCAGATCGAGGGGGCGGTTTTCCCTTGCGTCTCTGATTGTTACCCTGTGCATTGGCGTTGGCCACAAACTCCGGGTTACCCTCGGCCTTACGCTTATTGCCTCCTTGATTCATCGGGTTATGTTGTTGACCCTTTCCATTGCCGTTCTTCTTTCCCTTCCCTGTATTTTCCTCATCATACGCGGGATCCTTGGTACTATTAGAATCGGCGTATTTGACTAAAGCCGCCATCAGCGTACCCATATCATTACAATCACGCTTGAGACGCCCCAACTTCTGCCTCAGTGGTTCAAATTGGCAATTCTTCTCCAGCATGAGGACTGCAGAGCCGGCATCCATCTTGTCAGATGAATGTATTATCTCCTTGACCCAGCGCACCCAATGAGTGGTGGATTCACCCTCTTCTTGTTTACAATTGGTTAAGTCCAAAATCGACATGGACTGCTTGCAGGTGTCCTTAAAGTTCTGAATGAACCGGGCCTTTAACTCCGCCCATGAGCCGATGGAATTAGGCGGAAGGCCCTTTAACCAAGACCGGGCCGTTCCATCCAACATCATGGTGAAGTACTTAGCCATTGCCGCGTCACTGACCTCCAACAGCTCCATCGCCATCTCATAACTTTCGATCCACGCCCCGGGCTGTAAGTCGGCCGTATAATTTGGCACCTTTCTGGGTCCTTTGAAATCTTTGGGTAGACGTACATTACATAGAGCCGGCACCAAACAAGGAACACCGCCGGTTCTGGTGGCTACTCCTGCCTCAACGGAAGTCGTCGGATAATCCGGGAGGGCCTGATGAGCCGTCAGCTGAGCCGCCAGTTGAGCCGCCCGTTCGTCCTCCTGACGTATCCGGTCCTGTACCGGGTTATAACCGTCGGGCTAGTTACGGTGTTGGGCGTTGCTTGACAAGGCTTCTGATTCCATGTGCCTGCTGTAACTCAGGCTCCGGCTTGGGTGAGGAGTTGAATGAATCCTGTCCCGACTGTAGGAATAAGCCTCCTGCTGAGCCAGAGCCGTCCAGACAAGTTCTCTGATCCTTCGCGCCTCCACCGCTGTTGGATCATCACCGTCCACTAGGAGAGCCGCCAAACGTGCTGATGCTGCAATCAAGTTCTCCATGGGATTAGAAAAGTGACCCGGTGGTGTTGGTACGTATCGGGGCAGGGCCATGTTCCCATGAGTAGGTGCCATCACCCGAGGCTGAACCGACCTCCCTGCTCCGGATGTCATGAACTGATTTGCTTCTGGCGGGTTACTAGGGTCGTCTCCGGGTGTAGCAAAGAGGTTCCGAGGATTATAAATCGGAGGCAAACGGGATTGAGTTTTCTGGTGTCTCCTCCTCATCACTTCGTTAGATGCGTTCAGGTTCATCGTAAGCTGGAAAGCCTCTGATTGGAGCTGCTGCGCCCGTGCATCCAAAGCCACCCGTTCTGTGGCCAACCTGGTGTCCTCAGCTGCTAAGGCCTCCTTGGCCCGAGCTATTTCCTCACGCACCTGTGCCACCTCTGCATTATGTTCATCTTGATTCGCAGGAATAACTGTGGTGGATAACAGGGCCGTCAGCTTATCCATGAGATCCATCAGCAGCTGAGCCGGCGGGCGCACAGGGCCTCCTGCCACGGCCGCTCCTGACCTGGACGTTATTGCTGCTGCGGCTGTAGAGTTTTGATCGGGTTGAGTACCAGCCATGAAGACCCCTACGCAGCTCGGCGGCTCAAAGGGGTCCGGAATACTACTACCATCGGAACAGCCCCCAAGCCTGCCGTCTTGCAATTGATACATCGAATCTGTTTCACTAGCGGACGAGTCACCATCGGAGTGGACGGCCGTCTCACCACCATCTACAGATCCTTCAGAAAGTTCCCCTCTGTGGATGCAACCCACGAAGGCACGCTTCACGACGGGTTGAGCTCGGGCGGGTCTTGCACGCTGAGCCGTCTCGACGAGATCGGTGCAGTTGTCCGGCTCAGGGCCCGGCTCACCAATCCGACCGATGAAGACGTGAATTCCGCCGAAGGGGACCCGGTACCCATACTCAATTGAGCCGGCCTCGGGGCCCCAGCCTTCGTCGTCGATGTAGATCTTGCCGCGATGACTTTTGGTCATCCGGCCGACTGCGTATCCCTTGATCCCTTTGAAGTTGCCCTTCAAGAACTCAAATCCACCGTGCGCTGGCCCCATGGTGGGTGCCAACTGTCGTGGCATTGTCACGACAGATGTCCTCTTTCAAGGACTTAGTTGTGGAGCCATCGCAACTAGGAAGCTTAAAGGGGTTAATCGGGACAAAGGACACGAGAGAGTTTATACTAGTTCGGCCCCTTACGGTGAAGGTAAGGCCTACGTCTAGTTGGGTTGATATTGCTAGGGTTTCTATGACCAGGGAGCGAGATACGCTATGCCCGGTTCTCAAGGAGTTGTTTCTTTCCCTAAGCCGCCAGCGGGTTGTCCCCTTATATACACGGGGATACGCCCTGCGGCCTACTGAGTCACGACCAGCTCATAAACAGTGTCCGGCTCGGTGACTAGTTAACTCTATCTTATGATACAAGTCATGCCATTACGGTGGTTTACTACTACGGGCCTTAAGTCTCGTGTGGGCTTTTAGACCCTTTATTGAACCGCCATCTTCATGCTTGGTCTTGGGCTTCTTCTGATGAATCCTTCTTTGCGTAACCCGGCCCCTCACAGGCGGCTTACGCAAATAGTTATATCCCCAACACCACTGGTTCTTGTCAACCATGGCAGGGATTAGTTGGTCATAAGCTGCTCTAAATTTGTCAATGGAGTAACACGAGTCCACATAGTTCTCTATGCGTGCATTGGTAAGAGATGTGATAAATGCTAGACCATGTTTGCAAGGAAGGCCAGAAACTTCCCATTGTCTACAAGAACATGTCCTGTCAAGCAAGTCGACCACAAACCTAAATCCACTGCCTCCCAATGCGGTTACTTCAAAAACTTCTTCTGAGTTGTCAACCACCTCCAAGTTTAATTCTCTGGTCTTTGCATTCAACTTCTTAATTATGTGGGGAAGAATCAACCCAACTAACTTTCTTGCTACTTTTCTCCTTCGGTTCCACATGATCATAATCAACTGCCTAAGCTTATCAAAGAAGTGGTCCAAGTTCAAGGACTTGTGATGCTTAATCCAATTTTTGAAGCACTCAGCCAAGTTGTTTGTAACATAATCCACCTTGGAAATTGTTGAGAACTGACTCCTAGACCACAACCTAGTGTGCCACTTCCTAAGATATGCAGTTGTCGTTGGCTTTGCTATGTCCATTGCAACCCAATTTTTCTCAAATAAATATGGGTTCCATGAGTAAGCAGCGGCCCAAAGGTGGTCATCAAAAACCTTTCCATGAAACTTCTTCTTGAAGTTGGACACCAAATGAAACATACATTCCCTATGTTCATCCTATGGGAACACTTCTTTTACACCTGTCATCACTGGCTGCCCAGCGTCGATGCATATGGTTATACCCCTTGGGGATCCTATGGCTTGCCTAACCAATTGCATGAACCGGATCCAATTCTCATTAGTTTCAGAATAAAAAACACCCAAACAAACTGGATACATCCAACTATGGCCATCAACGGCGGTAGCACTAGCCAGTTGCCCCTTGAATATGCCTGTCAAGAAGGTGCTATCTACTGCCAAGTATGGCCTGCAACCACTAAGGAAGCTGTCGATGCAAGGCTTGAAAGCGACAAAAAATCTCTTAAATATGATTTTATCTTTTATTGTGTGGTGCTCAATTATCACTATGCTACCGGGGCAGCACCTTTCAATTTGTGCCTTAAAACTATATAGATTATCAAAGCTTGTATCCCAATCACCATATAGTTCCTTCAAGGCTAGCATCTTACCCATGTATACTCTCTTGTACTTGATGTTGATTCCATGGTGCTCTTTAAGCTTCTTCCGCAATGCCTTTGGTCCTAGAGTTGCATCCTCAATTAGCCAATCCTTCACATGCTCACATATCCACCGCTTGGTTGCATTCTTTATCTTCTTTTTCCTTTTTGTACTTGAGAAATCATGGCCACAAGAGTTCGTTCTCACCTACAAAAGACAAACATAGATAATTAGTAAAGATCTTTTAACAATTTAAGCACACATGAGTAAAGTTAGAAATTACCATTACGGTGCACCCATCTTCCATTGTAGAAACATATATCCCCCATGGACACTTATCTTCATCCCTTCTTGAACAATAAGCCCTGAACCTATGTGGTGCACTTTTCTCGGTGTGAAAGTCAAATTCATGTTTGATTGCATGTTGAGAAAGCGCCAACTTAAACTCTGCCATATTGGGATATTTTCTTCCTTCGGTCATTGGAGGATCTAATTTATCATATTCTAAATGTGGTGCATGCTCGGCCTCGTGCACTTCCTCATCTTCCTCTACTTCCTCATCGCTCTCATCCTCGCTCTCATCCTTGCTCTCATGATCAGGAACATAGTCTTCATCCCTTTCTTTATCGGAACAGGGAACCATGATAAGAGGATCTAATTTATCATAATCATCATCGTCTAAATAAATATTTTCCTCATCAACACCAACATGTTCATTCTCAGGTATTGGGCTGCGAGGATAATCATCATCGTCTTGTTCTGTATTGGGATACTCCCACATGCGGAGGGGTCGTCTCTGGCACGGCAAGGTCCGACGGACCAGCATTACTTGAATAACATTGATAAGATCAATGTCCCTCTCGAGGAGGCTTCGGATGCGGCTCTGCATGTTGGGGAATGTAGTAATTTCAAAAATTTCCTACGCACACACAAGATCATGGTGATGCATAGCAACGAGAGGGGAGAGTGTTGTCTACGTACCCTCGTACACCGTAAGCGGAAGCGTTATATCAACGCGGTTGATGTAGTCGTATGTCTTCACGATCGGACCGATCCAAGTACCAAAAGCACGGCACCTCCGAGTTCTGCACACGTTCGGCTCGGTGACGTCCTCGCCTTCTCTAAACAGCAAGAGGGGCGAAGTAGTAGATGAGTTCCGGCAGCACGACGGCGTGGTGACGGTGTTGGTGAAGAATAATCTTCACATGGCTTCGCCTAAGCACTACGAAAACTATGACGGAGGATAAACTAGAGGAGACGGGTTTGCCGGCACACGGCTTGGTGTTTCTTGATGTTTCTTGGGTGCTAGCCCTACCCCTCTATTTATATGTTGAGCCTTGGGGTCAAAACTTGGATTAAAAGCCTCCACAAAGTCGGTTTCACCCGAAAGGCAAGAGTCCTTCTCGGACTCGGGGCGATGCCGGGGTTCCAGGCGTGCGGACCCGCACGCTTAGGGACCTGGCGTCGCCCTGGACTCCACAAAACTTCCTTTTGCGCTTTCCAAAAACCTCGTGAGCTTTCCCCTTTGGCCTAGATAAAGTGTTCTCGTGCCCAAACATTTCGGAAACATCCGAACCCTTCCGATGGATTCCGGAACCTTTCCGGAGATCAAACACTACTATCCACATATCAATCTTTACTTCCGGACCATTACGGAGTTCCTCGTCATATTCGTGATCTCATCCAAAACTCCGAACAACATTCAGTCACCAACATACATAACTCATAGTACTATATCGTCAACGAACGTTAAGCATGCGGACCCTACGGGTTCGAGAACTATGCAGACATGACCGAGACACCTCTCTTGTCAATAACCAATAGAGGGACCTGGATGCCCATATTGGCTCCTACATATTCTACGAAGATCTTTATCGGTCATACCGCATAACAACATACGTTGTTCCCTTTGTCATCGGTATGTTACTTACCCGAGATTCGATCGTCGGTATCTCAATACCTAGTTCAATCTCTTTACCGACAAGTCTCTTTACTCGTTCCGTAATACATCATCCCGCAACTAACTCATTAGTTACATTGCTTGCAAGGCTTATAGTGATGTGCATTACCGAGAGGGCCCAGAGATACCTCTCCGACAATCGGGGTGACAAATCCTAATCTCAAAATACACCAACCCAACAAGTACCTTCGGAGACACCTGTAGTGCACCTTTATAATCACCCAGTTACGTTGTGACGTTTGGTAGCACACAAAGTGTTCCTCCGGTAAACGGGAGTTGCATAATCTCATAGTCATAGGAACATGTATAAGTCATGAAGAAAGCAATAGCAACATACTAAACGATCAAGTGCTAAGCTAACGAAATGGGTCAAGTCAATCACATCATTCTCCTAATGATGTGACCCCGTTAATCAAATGACAACTCATGTCTATGGCTAGGAAACTCAACCATCTTTGATTAACAAGCTAGTCAAGTAGAGGCATACTAGTGACACTATGTTTGTCTATGTATTCACACATGTATTATGTTTCCGGTTAATACAATTCTAGCATGAATAATAAACATCTATCATGAAATAAGGAAATAAATAATAACTTTATTATTGCCTCTAGGGCATATTTCCTTCACTGTAGAGTTTGCACCTCATCAACTGATCCCCAGTCCAATCCCTTATTAATCCATGATGCGAGCTGAATCGGAGGGCTGGATCGAAATGCACGCGTGGCCGCCCACTTGGAACCACGGGGTTCGGTGATATAGAACCACTCCCGCTGCCATAAGTCAGAAGATTCTGTGAAGGATCCTTTTAGCCAAAGATCACTATTAAGCTTGCTCACTGTGGCACCACCGCACTCCGCCTACTTCCCCTCTATCACCTGTGGCTTCACATTGAAGGTCTTGAGCCACAAGTTGAAGTGTGGATTGACCCAGAGGAAGGCCTCGCACGTGACGATGAACGCCGAGATGAGAAGAACAGAGTTCAGGGGCAGATCGTGAAAATCAAGCCCGTAATAGAACATGAGCCCACAGACAAAGGGATTAAGGGCGAATCCTAACCCTCGGAGGAAATGGGAAACAAACATGACCCTCTCGCTGGATCTGGGGGTAGGGATAACCTGCCCTTCAGCAGGGAGCCGATGGAGGATTTCTGCGGTCAGATATCTTGTCGCCCTAAGCTTCGCAATATCCTCCTCTGTGACAGAAGAAGCCACCCACCGGCCTTGAAGGCTGGATCCGGACATGACTAAGGCTTGTGGCGATCGAAGCTTGGGTGTTAGAACTCAAGGCAGCGAAGGTTGAGGAAGAAGCAAGCGTGGAAGAGAGAGACGTGTCTACACCCCTTTATAAAGGCTATGAATATCGAACGCCTCCTCCTGGGCCTTAAAAATTGCCTATTCCCAAGGAGTTGTACCCAAGAGATGGTTGGGTTACCCACGTCTGTGTTGATAAAAATCCCTTAATAAGGGGGCGCGATCTCAGCTTGGATAAGACGTGCCAATGAAGCCGCGCCTCAAAATGTGGGGTGGCAGGCCAACAAATGGTTCAAAATAATGACCAGGTGGTGACGTGGCGTCACGCTATGAACGGTTGTCAGTGGATTGGACTTATAAATTATTATGCCCTCTTTTGAAAAATACGAAACTCATGTTGCAGAGCCGGACATGTTACGTCCGAAGACCATTGTGGAGTATTCGAAAGGGGGAACCCGCCTTGCAATGCCGAAGATAAATTTGCGCTCCAGACTCCTCGTCATTGAAGCCAGGTTTAGGGGCTACTGAGGGAATCCTGGATTAAGGGGTCCTCGGGCGTCCGGCCTATTAGCCATGGGCCGGACTGGTGGGCTGTGAAGATTCAAAGACCGAAGACTCTACCCGTGTCCAGATGGGACTCTCCTTGGCGTGGAAGGCAAGCTTGGCGATCAAATATGTAGATTCCTTTCTCTGTAACCGACCTTGTGTAACCCTAGATCCTCCCAATGTCTATATAAACCGGAGGACTTAGTCCGGAGAGAGGATATATTGATGATCATAGTCATACAGGCTAGACTTTTAGGGTTTAGCCATTACGATCTCGTGGTAGATCAACTCTTGTAGTACTTATATTCATCAAGATCAATCAAGCAGGAAGTAGGGTATTACCTCCATAGAGAGGGCCCGAACCTGGGTAAACATTGTGTCCCCCGCCTCCTGTTACCATCATCCTTAGACGCACAGTACGGGACCCCCTACCCGTGATCCGCCGGTTTTGACACCGACACCCAGCCCTGCTGGTGGTGCTGCCCTTGGACTGGGCGCGGGATTTGCGGCCGGTCGCATGGGTGTCTGCGGCATGCCTTCCTGCTGGCGGGCCCCTCGCCGCCGGCGGCTCGTCCTCTCCCTCGAGCCATGGAGATAGCTTTCGCGGTGTCGGCGAGTATACAGTGCTAGTGGTGGTCTTGAAGCCCTCAAGGCGGGTGTTTGTTGGTGATAACCCACAAGTATAGGGGATCACAACAGTTTTCGAGGGTAGAGTATTCAACCCAAATTTATTGATTCGACACAAGGGGAGCCAAAGAATATTCTCAAGTATTAGCAGTTCAGTTTTCAATTCAACCACACCTGGATAACTTAATATCTGCAGCAAAGTATTTAGTAGAAAAGTAGTATGGAAGTAACGGTAACAGTAGCAAAAGTAACGATAACAATTTTGTAGTGATTGTAACAGTAGCAACGGAAAAGTAAATAAGCAAAGAACAATAGTGAAAAGCTCGTAGGCATTGGATCGGTGATGAATGATTAAGCCGGATGCGATTATTCATGCAACAGTTATAACATAGGGTGACAAAGAACTAGCTCCAATTCATCCATGTAATGTAGGCATGTATTCCGAATATAGTCATATACGTGCTTATGGGAAAGAACTTGCATGACATCTTTTGTCCTACCCTCCCGTGGCAGCGGGGTCCTACTGGAAACTAAGGGATATTAAGGCCTCCTTTTAATAGAGTACCGGACCAAAGCATTAACACATAGTGAATACATGAACTCCTCAAACTACGGTCATCACCGGGAGTGGTCCCGATTATTGTCACTTCGGGGTTGCCGGATCATAACACATAGTAGGTGACTATTGACTTGCAAGATAGGATCTAGAACTCACATATATTCATGAAAACATAATAGGTTCAGATCTGAAATCATGGCACTCGGGCCCTAGTGACAAGCATTAAGCATAGCAAAGTCATAGCAACATCAATCTCAGAACATAGTGGATACTAGGGATCAAACCCTAACAAAACAAACTCGATTACATGATAAATACCATCCAACCCTTCACCGTCGAGCAAGCCTACGATGGAATTACTCACGCACGGTGGTGAGCATCATGAAATTGGTGATGGAGGATGGTTGATGATGACGATGGCGACGGATTCCCCTCTCCGGAGCCCCGAACGGACTCTAGATAAGCCCTCCCGAGAGACATTAGGGCTTGGCATAAAAAGGCGGCTCCGTATCGTAAAATGCGGTGAATCCTTCTCTCCAATTTTTCTCTCCCCGAACACGAATATATAGAGTTGGAGTTGAGGTCGTCGGAGCACCAGGGGGCCCACGAGGCAGGGGGCGCCCAGGGGGTAGGCGCGTCCCCACCCTCGTGGACAGGGTGTGGGCCCCCTGGCCTTGATTCTTTCGCCAGTATTTTTTATTATTTCCAAAAATAATCTCCATGAAGTTTCAGGTCATTCCGAGAACTTTTATTTCTGCACAAAAATAACACCATGGCAATTCTGCTGAAAACAGCGTCAGTCCGGGTTAGTTCCATTCAAATCATGCAAGTTAGAGTCTAAAACAAGGGCAAAAGTGTTTGGAAAAGTAGATACGACGGAGACGTATCAGTTGGCGCTGCTCTGGCCCCCACGACCATGGACCCGCGTCCCTTCCGGTGTCCAAGGCTACCGGCGTCCTCTGCCGGGCGGCTCCGGCCTCAGCGACCCAACAGCTGCGTTCCTTCTAGCTTGCCTAGTTCCCCGATGTCCCAACGACTATGGCCACGGTAGCTGGGATCTGCGTCCCTCCAGTCCTTGCTTGCCGGCGTTGCCGATCGTCATCGCCCCACCACCTTGTGGCTTGCTTCGCGCTCGCCCTACCTTTTATGCCTCAAAGCCCCCGCTTTTGCCAGATCCAACGGTCGTGGGTTCGGAGGCGGTGCCACCCTTCGACGGCAGTTGCAGCCCCGCCAACCCCCTTCCGACATGGTGACTCCAACCGGCGTTGGTGTCCTCATCTTTGTTTCCAGACACGGTGGCTATGGGATTGCTCAGCCTCAGGCCTAGGAGAAATCCCTACTCGGCTTGCCGATGCTGGCAACGGCGGCGTCTGCGGACGTCGTTTTCCTTCCTGGAGGCGTTGTCAAGGCCCTCGGCTGCGCCCCTCTTCGAGCTCAAGGGAAACCCTAGGTCTGGTTCCTCCGGATCGGATGGCGACGACGTCTCGACGTCGTCCTCCTTCTTGAAGGCGCCATCTTGCTCGCTCGAGGTGTCCCCGGTTTTGGTTCCCGAGATGTTGATGGTCGAGTTGGTTTGGCGTTGCCACTCTTGGTTCGGGTTTTGTAGGTTTAGCTGTGTTGTATCCTCTCTTCGGGTCGAGCATCCCTTTTCTTTCTGCTCCGGTCACCATGTTCATGCCTGCCTGCGTTCGTGTCATGTGTTGTACTCCTATCTGTACTCATTCTATTTTCTTCTATCAATGCAATGATACGCAAGCTTTGCGTATTCGAGAGAGAGTTTTTCTCTGGCTTTCATATGATCATATTTTTATTTATTTTTCCAATGTGGAAGCACTGCATCTGAATAAAGAGATAGAAACAAAAGCAACGACATGAAACTAACTAACTACTGCCACTACCACTAGGGATGAAAATGGAGTGAAAACTTTCCACTTTTCTGGCAAAAAATAGAAACGGAGAGGAAATATGAAAATAAAGTGAAAATATGCAAAATATAATCTTTTTTAACGTTGAGACGAAAACAAAAGTGGAACGATGTTTTTCGGTGGAACAGACATGAAAGTGGAACTTGCTGTTTCTGTGGATATGGAATTTTCTGTTTCTACCATGGGCCTATGACTTTGTAGCCCAACCATCAAACAATTAAACAATGAGCAAAATGTCCCATGTCACTACAAAAAAAAGACACATCCGTGACATTTTGGGCCGAACGAATTTTTTTCCTGTCATACATATGACACTTCTATGACGATAATTGTGACAAAACCCGATATCATCATAGATGTGGTGGGCTCCTACTTCTATGACAAAAAATCATGACAGAAAATGGGCTTTTTGTCCTGGGCGGGCCGAAGACGCAGCTGCATGACATTCTTTGGGCCGTCCATGACGGAAAAAACCGTGGTAGAAGCGAGGGCGAGGAAAATTTCGGGGAGTTGCCGGTTACGGTGGGAGGTCGGAGGCTGAGCGATGCGCGTTTCTCTCACGACGTCTGGCGTGTGTGGGCGTTTGCTCGCCCGAACCCGAGCGAGGCGTTGGGCTCTAACTGAATCCGGCGATTGCTTTGCAGCTCTACGCGTTCTTGAACCCGACAATCGATCGATGGTGTTAGCTGAACCGATCGGCGATAACCGCTCATCGCTGCTAAGCGAAGCCGATCGATGCTGCCTCGGGATGAGCAGTGGCGTTGGGCGGGCGGGGGGGTTGGATGAGCGATGGCGGTGGCGTTTGCCTCTGGATGAACAGGACCCGTGGTGTGGAGGCTGGATGAGCGATGAGCGGTGGAGGGTGCACTGTCGTCCGCAATATAGGCCGTCCGATCTATATCTAACGGATAGGAAGGAAACTATGAAAATTTACCGCACTCCTCTCCACATTTGCAGATAAGGCTTTCCCTCGTTCATCCTTTTCTCCCACAAGATCTTGATCTTCCGTGCAGCGACGGGCATCTTGCTAGTACTCCCACAATATGTATATTATTGTGAAAGTTCATATACACCGCCGAGATTAATGCAAACACAGCAGATTTTCATTACATTTCCAACTTTTATAGGACAGAAAAATAAAAGAAACCCGACCCTAAAGCTATTCTACGGTGGCGACCGGCGTCCTCCATCTGCGATCTCTATATGCGGGGCGGGGTTCAAGACCCGTGAAGTGAAGGTGCGGTCTCCGGCGAGGAAGAGTAGAACGCGGGATACGGACGGCCAGTCAAGACACCATGCCTGCCGCCTCCCATGCCCTACTCATCCTCGGAGGAGCCCCGACCTCGGCGGTGCGGACGTTGGGCGGCGGCAAGTAGGAGCGTGGGTGACGGTGCTCCGTCGTCCGCCGCCAGCGTGGCCACCGCTTGTGCGGTCGCGTCCGCGTCCGGCTACGCCGCTATTGCGTCACGAGAGGCGACTTTAGCGAGGGCGGCGACCTTGAGCTTCATCCCCGAAGACAAGCTCTCCCACAGAGCGTTCTCACTTGCGGTCATGGCGGATGTGGTGCCAGGTAGGAGGACGATGCGCTATGATGTGGAGGTTAGCTGGGCGTTGCCGCTTTAAGTAGCGCATTCCGGTGAGGCCGGTGCGTCATTAAGTCGCCGGAGTTGGTTCCTCGGGCACCGAGCCTCTTAACGATGACATACAAACAGACGGCATGAATGCGGATAGCTGGCGCCGGCTGGGAATGCACCGCGCGACGGCACGAGGGACGAGGGCTTTGGTGTGCCAGGGTAGTCAGCTGCGGTCGTGGCAACGTTGGAGATGTCCTTTGCTCAAATGCGATCCTCGCATGTCATTGAAAAAGCAAGATGACCCGGTATGGTCTCAGGTCCAGAGGATGCAGTTGGCCGCGCTACACCACTCCGCGGACGCGTCACGGCGCCCCGTGCATCCTCGACGAGCCGGGTGTTGGGGTGTGTTTGGATTGTGGCCAAAGTGCACCTTACCAAAATTTTGGTCATACCCAAAGATTGGTCTTTGTTTGGATGGTTGCCATTTTTTTGGCATGCCAATGAACTCTGGCCAACTCTAGTTCATTTTTATTGCCAATGTCGTCCAAATCATGGGCAACCAATACCTCAACCAAAATTTTGGTCATGACCCAGAGATTGGTCTTTGTTTGGATGGTTGCCATTTCTTTGGCATGCCAATGAACTCTAGCCAACTCTAGTTCATTTTTCTTGCCAATGTCGGCCAAATCATGGGCAACCAAAACCTCAACCAAAATTTTGGTCATGACCCAAAGATTGGTCTTTGTTTGGATGGTTGCCATTTCTTTGGCCAATGAACTCTAGCCAACTCTAGTTCATTTTTCTTGACAATGTCGGCCAAATCATGGGCAACCAATACCTCAACCAAAATTTTGGCTACCCAATGCTTTGATGGGGCAACCTTGGGCACAAATCAAACATACCGTTGGTCGTGCCACAGCACTAACGCCACCCTCGGCTGCTGAAACCGATCGTGTCTAGCGACGATATGAGTGTGTCGCTCACCATGATCGCCTTGTCGAGGCGGTCTTTGAGCTGTGCCCGTTGTTGGCCCAACGACCCACATGAGCGGTTGTCGGTGGCGAGGAGGTGGTGGGCTAGCCCCTCCATTGGACTAGTCTGCGCTCGTCGTCCGACGGGTGTGCCCCACATGTCGGTTTCCCTTTTTCCGGCCATATTCGGCGTCGATTGCTCGGGTTGCGCATTAGGCCTTTCACTATGTAGGCCAAGCGAGACAACTTATTGTTTATTTGAGCCGTTCAAGTGTAATCATGTGGCATTTGCTTATTTCTAATTCCTCTCAACCCTCTTCTCCATCGATCATGTAAGCCCTCGATCGATTCCACCTCCCGCATGCCTCATTTGAACATTCCGCCGAGTATCATTCGCATGTACCCACCTAGTCCTCTTTCAATAGATCTCCGCACCCGAGATGAAATCGAGAGGAACAGTGGGGCACGTGATACCTAAGGCGGATTCAAAATATTGAACCGGTGATCATAGCATCCGCAAATCATATATAAAGGTTACTCAATGTTCGTTTCGTTTTTGAACGTACAATATACTTCCTCCTATCCTTTCTACTTTACATATAAGTTTTATGCGTAGTCAAAGTATCTCTACTATGATAAAAAAGGTTTGAACATTCAACAACGCCCAATCAATATTGTTAGATTAAATACGTACTCCTAGATTTGTACTCGAGATGGTTTCCAATTTGACTATTGACAAGATTAATAGTACATGAGATGTATAATGTGAAAATTATATCATTGGAAACTCCTTTCGCATACAAAATTGACCGTATGCTTTATGTAAGTTGCATGTCATATATTATTACTCTAACATTTGGTCAAAGTTAGCCTCGAAAAGCGATTAGACCTGTATGCTTTGTGTAAGTTGCATGTCATATATAATTACTCTAACATTTGTGTAAGTTGCATGTCATATATTATTACTCTAACATTTGGTCAAAGTAGTATAGTGGAAGTGGATCCTCGGCGTAGGTATCCTGCGTTACCCTCCCTTTCGGTAACTTCTTGGCGGACCCCATGCTTGCTAGGCCCGTATGTCGCTTACTCAATGGGTTCGCCACGTCGAGGATCCTCATCCATAGTATACTCCTCTCTTTTTATTTACTCCGCATAAAACGGAGGGAGTGGTGGTATAATAAATGATGCGGGCGGGGAGGGAGGGACGTCGGTTTGCTCTCAATCTGCGGTCCACAAGCGAGCTAAAACGCAAGACGGCGTGTTCCATTCGGTGGCGACGTGGAGGTCCAGCGTGCGGGCTGCAACGTGAACGTGACAAGAGCGATGTACAGTCAAAACCGATTGACCGGTCGTCACCGGAACCACTATTCACACCAGAACCTTCGCTGCTCGGCCTACGCCAGCCACTACCCTAAAATCACACTAAATCTCCAGCCCATTCCCCACCATTCGATCCCTAGCCCGCATCAGCGCCCCTAGTTCGCCGGAAAGCCATGATGCGCCGCAAGATCACTTACTACAAGATGCTGACGCCGGAGCGCCACGCAGAAATCGCGGCGGCGGTCGGCGCCACAGACCTCTGTTCCCAAGCTCGCTTTGTGGCGGGCCAATCTCGAGTTCTCTGGAGCCAAGCTACGAGGAGGAGGAAGCCGATCAATGTTCATCGCGGAGGTCGCGACGCGAAGGCCCCGATGGGTATGAGGCGATGGGCGTCGACTTCGTGCGGCGTCCGAGTCTCCCATGGTGCGAAGCGGACCAGCGGTTCAACATGGCGATACTAAAGGAGGACCGGAGGCGAGGCTCAACTCGACGCGGAGCGCGCATGCCGCTGCCATCGAGGCTCTCTGCAGCGGAACCAGATGTCGTGGATGTGAACCGGCGGCGGAGGCTCAACTTGAGGCGGAGCGCGCGGATGCCGCTGCCATCGAGGCCGTCCTGCAGCGGAACCGGACGTCCTGGACATGAACCGGGCGGCGAGGCTCGACTTACGCAGAGCGCGCGGATGCCGCTCATCGACGCCCTCCTGCAGCGGAAGCGGACGTCCCGGACTTGAACCGGGCGGCGGAGGCTCGACTTCGGCGCTGAAGCGCGGATGCCGCTGCCATCGAGGCCCTCCCGCAGCGGAACCGGACGTCCTCGACTTGAACTGGTTGTGCTCGTCCATGCAGAGCGCCAGACGCTCCGCTCGAACGATTAGCTGAAGGCCGAGGACAACCACGGTGCGAGACACACGTCGGCAGCGGCGCGAGTTCGCGCCGGCAGCCAAAGACGACGAGGCCGTCTCTTTCCGCGAAAGCGATGATAGTTTTCTTTATGTTGTTGTTTTATGGATCTTTTGCTGTGTAAAACATCTTGTACTATATTTGTTATGCAAGTCGCTTTGACTTGGTTGATCTACCATTTGGCGGTTGGATGAATATCCTCGTCTCCTAACCCTTCTTTCCTTCTTCCTCACCTTTTCTTCTTCCCCAACAGACCACCGCACGGGCCTTACGGATACTCCCCAACATGCGGTTGGATAAACATACTCTATGAGCGAAAATTATGTGTCAGCGATAGGATGGCTGAGTTTGGTTTGTTCACATGCGACAAAGACGTGTCGATGAGGGTGTGTTTCCTTGGTTGGGTTTGCGGCGTCTGGGAGCGACTATGTGAGGTGCGTGTGACAATGCATGCAGGAGCGACCGTGTGAGGGTGCGGTGCGACCGCAACAGCCGTGCGCAAGTGTACCTCCTTCTCATTTTGAAAACTTTAGGCAAGCTTGGCAAAAATGTGTGGCGAAGTTTGGCAATGCAAGGCCTAGACCCAAACAGGATAATTACGTACGTACTAGGAGTACTAGTGTTAAAAAAGAAAGGCGGGGTTTTCCTTTGCGGGATTTAATCGATACAAATCCTCGTTTCATGTGTCAATTAATGCGTATTTTTTTCGAAAGACCAAAGAGCTAACCATCTCACTCTTCATCGCTTGATTAATGCAGCGCCATGCAAACCAACCTTCTCACTTCCGCATGCATGCAGGGGATATTAATGTCCTTGGTTGCTAACCCCATCAATTTTGCCTCGATTAGTGTTAGTGGCCCTTTGCAAATTGTAATTTTGATAATACTGGCCTTGTGTACAAAAAATGGAGGTAGTAACTATATTTGACTTCCTTCCCCATTGCGGTGACGTCGATGATTTTTTTTGTGGTTTGGCGAAGTGCGTTCGATGGAGAACACCATTGAGGGAGACCACGGTAAGTCGTTCGCAAGTGCCGCCTGCAAGCCGAGACAACCGCCTTATTTGCATCCAGGAAGTCCTTTACTAGCACTACTACTAGGAGTACTAGTGCGGTGAGATGGTTTCTCGAAGAAGACGATGGAGAAGCGGAGTCAGCAAAGAGTAAAATGATGGTTGCTTCGTCCGTGCTTTGTGATTTGACATCTCACTGCTTTGTGATTTGTGATAGAAGGGACAGGGGAGTAGACTCTATGCTCTATACTATACTACATGCGTCCAAGCATGGGAGAAAGAGGAGAGACGTTGCATTTTCCTATTCCTTCAATCAATCAATCAATCAGGGAGCTTCGGTTCCATCTTTTTGGCTTTGGCAACACCGTCCACAATGGTTGCCACGATGCCAAAAGCTATTTCCACATTTGGCTACACATTGTGGATGCCCTTAACCGTACCACTTGGTTTTGCTCCTGTGTGCTATCTATACAAATCTCAATTATATTGATCTAAAAAATTATAGAATCAAGATTAGTAAAAAGGAGGTGATTTTGCCACGCGGATGGTGGTTTGCTAACATGCGGTCCCACGTGTCAGTGCTTTACCAAGCCGATCCGCGTCCCACATGAGGTAGAACAACGACAGAAGCAACACGTGGTTAAGTTGAAGAAGATGAGGGAGAAGCGGATTCAACAACGAGTGAAATGATGTTTGCTTCGTCCCTCCAACTTCTTTTTTTAGCAGTATTACTTTGTCCCTCCAACTTAACTGCGGGAAAGGTGCAACTTTGTGACTTGACGCCTCATTGCTCATTACTACGCCGGTGCCATGACTGGGGTGCTACACCCCGGCTGCTCTGCATTGTATTCGGTATGGCACGGGCCCCGGTAGCTTGATGTCCCACATGTCGGCAAAAGGGACTAGAAGATTTATGAAAGCGAAGCGCCCACTCTTCTGACGGAGGAGTAGGCGACACGACGCCCGATGAACTGTCACTTGTCTTTGTATAGTACTTTAGTTTTGTTGTTTCGCACGATCCATCGATACAAACCCGATTAAACAAGAAAGGGCGGGATTTTTCCTGCGCGGTAGATGATACTGGCCATACATTTCAAAGGCAATTTTAATGTATGCAAACTGAATAATTATAAGTAACAATATGATATCTAGTAAAACTAAAAACACATATGATTTATTGTGTTAGAGTGTAGTAGTAGTGGTGTATTGCATAGTTGTTAGATGTAACATGCGAGAACGTGTAGAGATGTAGTTTTGGAGGGCCTACACAGAGAAAAGTGTAATACGGTCACCGAACTTCAGAATAAGCTGATTACGGTCACTATATACGTTTTGCGGTGATTATCATGTCACTTGCTCACAGTTCAACATCGGATTGCACTCTGTTGACCAGCCAAATAGTCTGCATGGCGCCATGTTGACTAGTTAAATTGACATGTTCCTTGTGGGTCCCACCTGTCAGTTCGCATTGGGAAAAGGTCAGATAAACACAAATTTACGCTTGGTAGCGACAAGGCTCCAACCCGTGCGCTGGAATCACTGGTTGTGTATGTGTCATCGGTGGCATTCGATGTGTGCGCATGCACGTGTAGGTTGATGTGGCGACCTGACCCAAAATCGGTCAAATCTACGTATGCATACCATCCCAAGATCATCTTTGGTACCCACAAGACATCGATAAAGTAATCAAAGTTCAATCACACCTGAATATCATTAAACGATTCTCATATAGAGTCTTTATTACAAGAGAATAAATTTGGCTCAAGGCCAACTCATGAGAAATAAACTACTAATGCTGGAGCGTCGAAGATAAGCGAGTCCATCCGACTCAAAGGGCAATCGCTAAGCGCGGAGCGTAGCCTCACTCCGATCGAATATATCTACGCAACATAATACGTTGCAGCCATGTAGGTCAGCTTTTGGAATAAGCTGGCAAGTCATGAAGAATAACAATAATGAAGTTACTAACTCTATATGCATTTTTGGCTGTGGAGCTCTAAGTTTCATCATTTTGCGAAAAGCAAATTTTATCCTACTACAGTGGACTTGCTTGCAAATTACTACAATTGTTGGTAGTTATCGAGATGGTTCCGCCAACCAATATCTCGTTCCCAATTCATTAAGTCATAAAAACCCCTTAAATTTATTCATTAGTTTTAGTGTTGAGATATCCGAATACTTCCAAGTTCCAGAGGCTCAAATGTAAAGTAGCGGGGACACGGCTAATCGATTAGATCTTTAACTCTGTAGAGGGTTGCGACTTTCCCGCAAGAATCATTCCCTCCTTTAAAGTCTTCGCACTTCATGGTGTTTGAAGGCGGGATAGATAAACAGGTCTTCCAAAGAGTTCTTCCAGCTCTGCGGTACCCATCCAATCCTACCGTTCGTCTACTTCTCGTAGTACCGCCCAGCCAGCGTCACTACTAGGGTCAACCCAGCCAGAGCCCATAATGGCTTGCGGCTGCATGTAAGCTTCCGGTCATGGGGCATCCATCCTTCTCTTCGTGGCTGGGTGAAGCTTTCCGCAGGATGTCATGGCGCTTCTCCATGCATCCCGGCCACCACTGGGTGCTCCAGGGTGCCCATCAACCGTCCTCCACCCAATAGTGATTTTCCAAGTCCATCTTGATCATTGTAGTTCATGGGGTTGTCATCATCATTGACTCTCACATCTTGCTTATGAATTTCACTCATCCCAAATCCCGCTCTGAGCATAGCAAAGTAACTACTACGTCCGGGGTCATGGTAACAAGGGATTGGTTCATCCTACCACATGATACTACTCAAGTTTAATGACTTCAAGATTTCACTACTGCATGCATCGTGAGGTGGTGACAACTACTAATGCACAAAAACATAGGTATAGAAATAACATGATCAAAACTTGCCTTGCCGATGATCCTCGTAAGCTAAAGAGTCGAGTAGCAAGCTTAGCACTCTGGAAACTCTACCGAGACAAACAATAACACAATAAGCACAAAGTAATAGGATCACCTAACACAACATAACAAAAGTAACATAACACAACAAAACAATCAAAACCAAATCCAAAAGAAAACTCAAAGTAAAACCACTCAAAGTTTTTCCCTACTTCAAACAATAACTAAAATAGTTTTATATAACAAAATTCCTTAATATAACCTAATCATGGTTTTAAGTTAACTTAACAGAAAAGGTTTCACTAAGCAACTAGGAGCAAAAAGAATTAATTAAAAAGCTATTATAAAACTCATTTTAGGCCTAATCCAATTTCCATTAAGAAAATAAATTAAAACTTTTATTAATTATAAATAAAAGTTCATCTATTAGAATGACAGAAACTAACCTAGAATAACTAATCCCAAGTAAAAAATAAATTTATTTACTAATTAATTTATTAGGAAAACAGGAACTAGTTAATTAATTAGAATTAATAGGATTCTGCTTAAAACTAATTATTTATTAATCCTAAAATACCCAAGTTAATTTCTAGGGTTTGGCAATGTTAAAATAAAGTTGGGACAAAAAGAATCATGCAAAATAATTTTTCTAACTCAAGTTATAGCAGATTTACTATTCTGACTAAAACTAAATTAAAGCATTTTTAATTATTTTTAACATAGCTAAATATATATTCTACAGAAACTACATAAAATTTGCAATCCAACAAAAAAAGAATCACTCAAAAATATTAAACAGAATAAAAGATATGAATTTTTGAAAACAGAAACTATTCTGCTAAAACAGAAAATCAAAATAAAAGAAAAAGGCCTAATGGGCCTATACTGTGCACTAGGCGTTAAATAGTCTAAACGGGCCCTAGGGTTAACTAAAACGAACCGGGCCTAAAAGAAATAAACCTAACCTAAAAATAAACCGATTGGACCGGCCGGTTTTTCTAATAAAAACTTACCCCTTCGGGGGTTCTAATCGTGGCCGTTGATTTAGATCGGACGGGGGAGGGTGATCCCGACGACGTACCGGAGTCCGGCGACGGCGGCGGCGGCGGCAGAGTCTTGGCTCGGGGCTTCGAAGCGTCGGGTGGTCCGGGAGTCGCCCGTGCGTGCGGCCGAGGTCGGGAGTGGTTCGGTGGGGTCGGGGTGGTCGGGGAGGGTAGGCGTCGACGGCGCGAATTTGGCGGCGGGAGAGCTTGAACTCCGGCGTGCCGGAGAGAGAGGAGAGGGCTCCAGCGAGGCTAGGGGGGAATGGGGTGCGGAGGGCTCGGCTTTTATAGCCAGGGCCTCGGGCGTCTTGGGTCGATCAGGCGGATCGGGATCCGGATCCCGGGATCCGCGATCTCAATGAGTTGCGTTGCGTGGGCGAGGGGGAAGAAGATGGGCGGGCCCACGGGTCGAGAGAGAGAGGAGGGGTGAGGCGGCGGGTGGCCGAGGCCTAGGGATTCGGGCGAGGGCGAGGCCGGTCAGGCTGGCTGGCCTGTTGGCCAAGTGGGCGGTGGCTTGGGCCAAAGGCTGGGTCTCTGGGCACTGGCTGGGCCTGGGTGGCCTATTTGGCGCCGAGGGGTTTTTTTTTTTCTTTTTAAAACTTTATTTTTAAATAAAACTAAAACAGAAATAAAACAATATCTATAAATATTTTATATAGGGTATATATATACCAAAATGATCAGGGGAATATTCCCTTTCATTTGAACATTTTTCCAAAGGCAAAATCCAAACTTTATAAAAATCTATTTTTTTCAAATTCAAATAAATTTCAGATTTGAATCCAAATCTTTTGGCAATGTTTTCTTCTGATATTTTTGGAGTGTCATGTTTACTCCTCTCATACTTTTGATCAAGTATTTATCAGGCTTAGTTTTTGAAATGTTTCCCACATGCCAAAGTTTGAAATTCAAAATTCAAAACTCAAAATTCTCTGAAGCTTCAAATGGCATTCAAATTCAAACAGGATGCATAGGATGCTTAGCTATAATTGTAAAACATTCCAAATAGGAAATTTGGGATGTTACAGTTGAGCACTTGAGCGTGAGAGTGTGTGTTGGTTGTGTGGTGTACTGGTGTGTGCATGCATGCGTGCATGTGTGCGTGTGAGTGTTGCGTGTGTACGTGTGAGTGTTGCGTGCGTGCGTGGGTGCATGTGTTTGTGTGAGTGTTGTGTGGATGCAGTTCGTGTGCATGCGTGCGTGTGTGTATAATCACCACACCAGCTCTTGTGTGTTAAAACAGACGGCTCAGCGTACCAATACAAGGCCACCTTGTCCGCTGTGCCCGCGGTCATGACTTCGAACCACCGTCAAAATATATTTTTTGTCGTTTGTTTTCATTCTTACTAGCAGGATGCCCGTGCGTTGCACGTAACATCAAGATGCATTTGTATGACTTGTTTATCTTGTGAGAGAAAAGGATGAACGAGGGAAGGCCTTATTTGCAAATGTGAAGAGGTGTGTGGGTACCTTTTTGCAAAATTGCCATAGTTTCTTTCCTATCCGTCAGATATCAATCGGACGGCCTATATTGTAGGATGGCAGGCACACCATCATCACCAACTCTGTTTTTTATAAGAGTGTATTTTATGTATTTTATAAGAGTGTAGATGTAGAGTAGATACAAGTCGACAGGTGGGCACGATGGTAGTGAGATAATGTGATGCAACACTAGAGGTGCCACATGGAGCGTTTAATCGTCAACTAGTCATGTCATGAGCAAATACAGAGTTGTACGGTGAGCCGTGATCGTATAATAACCACTAAACGTAAACGGTGACCGTATTGAGTGGATTATGAAGTCCAATGTATGTATCGTGCTTTCGCTTCAAATACAATGATCGTCATTGCATATATCGCGAGAGAAAGATGAAACACGCGTGAATTTTCTGGGGGCTTACTTTTAGAGGACCTGGAGATAGTTTTGTGTGCATACGTGAAAGGGGCGTACAGGGGGTGTATGCGATGGAGAGAGAGAGATGCTCTTCGTTTCTCTTTATTATGACTAACTTTGTATATAATATAAAAATATACAAATTCACGGTCTTGGAATAAATATCATTGTGGGCACCATGCAATGCAAATTAGCGTTCAGACTCCTCCATATAACTTTGTAATGTTGTATATATGTAGAAACTCTAAAATAATTTTTTGGCCACACTTTATTCAAAAGGAATGTTGTATGCGAAATAAACGTGAAGAGAGGGCTCTTTAGATCAATGGGGTACGTGATGTAACATGTGTGAATGTGTAGTTGATGCATTTGGTGGGGCCTAGAGAGGTATGTGTGTGTATTACGTATTCGAGAGAGGCATGGATAGAGGGGCCGACGGGGGCATGGGAGAGATAGCACGAGAAATGAGAGTGGTCTAGAGAGAGAGACGAATATGACATCACGAAAGAGATTCCATTCCCTTGAGTGTGTATATGCAAGGGGAGGAATAGAGGCACCAGGAGAAATTTTCTGTGTGTGTGGTGTTTGTGTTGGTATGTGTGGGTGTGAGAAGATAATGAGATGTGGGGTAGAGGGTGTGTCACCGCGTGAGGTCCGGTGGGTCGAGGTGAGGCCCTTCATTGGTTCCGATCCTGCGCCACATTGGTCGGCCCATGACACATTTAGGAAGACCCATGGATGACTAGTCGTACAAGACAAAGATAGCAGAATTGTGAAGGACTCTGTGTCCACCGACAAAGCCGTCTAGGATTTGTAACCCTAGGTTCTCGGACTAAGGTAACCCTTTATCTTTGATATTACTATTCATCCAACCTAACTTTAAGGGCATCCTATAGAATGCTCTGCTAGAATCATACTCATCGATTAGGAAGAGGTGTGAGACAATGCGTGAGAGACAAAGTAAAGATAATGTGCGTACATGAGACACGAGCAGGTCCATGTATATAGAAAGGGTCGATGAGGATTGTGCGTGTGTATGTTTGCGTAGAGGAAGAGTGCTTGTGATAAAGGTTAGTGAAAACAGTTGTAAATGGTTACGAGAGGGAGGGAGGGTTATATCTAGAGCATGTGTGCGAGAAAGACACCTCGGGAGAGAGTGTGTGAGCATGTGTGAGAGACCACCGATGGAGAGTGAAACTACACGTAAAAGACTGCTCTACACATTGATTAAAGATATAAATTGTATCCAAATGTTAGGATGGGATCATGATATTTGCAATTCACGTAAGGAGAGGTCATTGATCCATCAGACATCTAGATTCTATCGAATTTGAGCATGTCTATGTTATTATTCGACACAATTGATCCACATAGTTAGTATTTTTAACTCCAGACAATGCATCGCTTTAGCAATCGAATATAAACGTGAGTATAGTTCATGTTGTGTGTGTAAAGCACATTATACCTACAAAAGTTACACAATGGACATTATAAATAGCTACATATGAACTAGCATACATTTGAATTCAACTTAAGGTGGTTCAAAAAAATTGAATTCAACATGAAGTCCATTCAATTATTTGAATTTGATATCATGGCATTTGTAAACCATACCTAAATTATGGGGGCACCAATCTTTGCTCTGATTTTGTACATAATAGCATATGTAGTCGTGTACAAAATAGATTCAAATTTAGCTCCTCCATTCCAAAATAATCATAGTTATAGGATTTTCAAGTGTCAAAATTTCAAAAAGAAGCGGATAATTTAATGAGGTTTTCAAACATACAAGGTCAAATATAACGTGGTCTATTTAGGTCAATCCTCATAGTTCAAGAGTACTCTAAACGTGAATGCTTGTGTTTCAAAATTTGAGCGAAGCGCCAAAAGAGCCTCTACTACTCAAACCGCGTGAGACCAATGTTTGGTAGTACAAGGAAATTACTTTTCTAATAACTCCGACCGTGAAACCCACCGCCCGACGTCCAAAGGTCTAAACGGGGTAGGTTTGTAGCTTCATCTAGACGCCACGCAACCACCTCCGAAAAACATTCATACACAATGGCCGCCTAAGCACACATGCTGCTGGTCAAATCGCCCCGCCCACTATTTGGGACACCTGGGATTACCATCCTACCCCGACCCGCAGAGGTCCGAAATTTAAGAGGGGGCAAAGTTTGTACTTTCCCAAATTTCAAACAAGCGCGTCCCATCTTCTGCTCAAAAAGCCAAAAACAAGCGCCCTGATCAAACATGGTTCCCCCACCCGTCCGATTCCCCATTCAGTACTCGTGGGCGCCAAAACTATCTCTCCACCAGCCCATGAAACCCGGCGTCCTCCGTCCGCCACCACATCCCACCCATCAACCGCCGCCTCCTCCATCACGCCGAGCCGATACCCGACGCCGTCGTCCACCGCAACCTCAACCGCAGCGCCCTCCATGGCTAGTAGTTGAAGCCGAGGCTGAGCCGTCCGTACCCGAGCCAGTTCAACCACGCCATCCTGCGCCTCACCGCTGCCGCTCCAACTTCGCCACCCTCCACCGCACCGGAGCTGTTCTGCCTACGCCGCCCTTCGCCGCCGGATCTGCTTCCCCTCCGCCGACATACGGCCACAGCAACACAGTCAACAATTTGGCCATGGGTTCGCCCAAGCCTGCACCCTCCGTAACATCGGTTTCCCGGTAAAAGAAGAAGATCGGCGCGACATGTGGAGGTGACCACACCAGCAACCAAGAAGGTACTCCTCTTCCCTTATTCGTGCAAATCTTACGTCTCGCTTGCACGGTATTCATCCCACGAAGACACTAGTTGACCGCTTCTTCTTGATACTAGATGTTCCTAGTAACTCGCGATGCACAAGGTTTCTCCTCATATACTATTTCACCTTAGCTAGAGGTCCGTCGCCTCTGAATTTCAATTTCTCGCCAGTTGATTCCCAATTAGCGGAAGCATTCCCGGCGTAATAAAGCGCTAGTACGACTATTACACCGGGAAGCAGCGCCTTGGTGTTTATCTTAGGGGCGTGTGCGGCCTAGATCTACTGGCGCCCGATCTGGAGGTCGGCCGGGATTAAAGGGATGGCCTGGGGGCGCTGCCAAGCACGGCGGTGGTGTGAGGTCGATGGGAGGCGGGCGGCGGAGGTAGGGTCAGGCGGTGGTCGCCATTGGCGGTTCGAGAAAGATCATCAACAGTGACTGGCGGGAGGTAGACGAAGGTCATCTGCCCGTACCTTATAGATCAGACGGTTCATAAAAAATCGATGACCTATTTATTTTTAGTCATCGTTATCTTGATAGGACCACATGTGGTGGTGTCTTTGGAGGAGTACTGCATTTCTGTGCTCATATATTACAAAATCATACGGAGTAGAATCTAATTTTGTTTGCCATGCAATATTGTAAAGCTATCATATGTCTCCTGTCATTTATTTTTCAGCCACCTGCTATCTGCTACTTTTACAGTGCACTAGTTCCGCACTCACTTCACCCATACTCTCATTATTTTGTTTTTATGCAAGGGTATTTCAGACCCTGCCTTCACAGAAGCAGGAAAGTGAAGAGAGAAGTCGCTCCAGCGTGGTACGCGGCTAGGCCGCATACACGTTTCAAGACTTTAAAGGGTGTAGTGTCGGCAGATGGAGACGGGAATGTAGCTCGAGTTGATGATCTCGCCGCCATGAACCACCATCCCAGGTGCTTGCTTTAAATTCACGGTGTCATATGTGGTTCCATGTTGCATATGGTGTCTAGCTTGTATTCAAAGGCAAGTCGGTCTTTATCAAGATAAGGAAAGATATTTTTACATGAACCACCATCCCGGAGCACCGAAGACAAATAGCTAGTCAGGGCACTGGCCGAGCCAGTGACAAGCCCAACAAAGATAGGCATCACCTGGAAGCCAACTAAAAAGCTGTGATGGTGGCGAAGCAGCCCTCCTCCCACCAGGCTCTCAGGTCCTAGATGATCATGCTCACCACTCCAGCCGGATGTCTAGCTTGTATTGCTTCCAATTTGGTTAAATTGCATCTGCTTAGCTTACACATTATACCTTTGAATATGACATGCATTTCTGTTTTTGAAACATACTAGTACATTTGTGTATTAACCATGTTCTTACATCAAACTAATGTTCTTGTGTATCCCTCATCAATCACTTATGACGAGGCAGGCATGCAAGGGGACTACCCATTTAAAGAATGCAGCGTCAGCCTCCCGACATGATTCTCAAGAAACAGAAATGCTAGATGAAGATAGTGAACGTAGCTCTGTAGTTGATTACAGCATTTCCCCTACACTAGCATCGCAGGTGCTTGCTCTAACTTGGCAGCGTGATATGTGGTTGCATGTTGCATATGGTGTCTAGATTGTAATTCTTCCAATCTGGTTAAACTGCATGTGCTAGTCTGCTTAGCTTATAGTACATTATACCTGTTAATGTGACATGCCTTCCTGTATTTAGTACATAGTACATCTGTCTATTAAGCATGTCCCTACATAAAACTATTGTTTTTTTGTATCCCGCATCAATCAATATGACGAGACACCTTTAGTATATGCAGTGCGATATTAGTTGCATCTTTCATATGATTTATAGCATGCGCTGCTTCTAATTTGTTGAAATTCCATTTATGATGGGACGCTTTTAACTTGGCAGAGTCATATTGGTTGCATCTTTCATGTGGTGTCTAGCTTGCATTGCTTCTTATTTGCTGGAATGGTTTCTGCTTAGTTTACACAAACAGTTGTGAACATGCCATGCCGTCCTGTTTTTCATACATATTCCATCCTGTTATCATGTGTTTGCCTTACATCAAAGTAGTGATTGTCGGTTATCATGCATGAATGAGTTAAGAGAGAATTTTATTGTTTTTTCTTGTCGGTTTTACTTGACAATTCAAAATCAATAAAGCGGAAGGAAGTTAGCAAGGCAGCGGATAAAGGTGCTCCTTCCGAATGGAGGGCCTCTACAGTTTCTACTCCTCCACACCCCAAGATGATTTCCAAGACAACACATGCATAGACACTCAACAAAGCTGTGTTTATGATGAGCACGTCTCCCCTAGTGCAGCATCACTGGTGCTCCCTCTAACTTGGCACTGTTATATGTGGTTGCATGTTATGTGTGATGTCTAGCTTGTATTGCTTCTAATTTTGTTGAATTCCATCTGCTTACTTTACACATTATACTTGAATAAGACACGTGTTCCTGTTTCTAGAACATACAATATTTGTCTATCACACCATGTTCTTACATCAAATTACTACTGTTGTGTAACCTGCAACAATCACTTATCATAAGACACATTTGACTTCAGAGTGTGATATAGGTTACATCTCACATTCTTTTCTAGCTTGTACTACTAATTTGCTGAAATGGCACTTATGTCGAGACAGTTTTAACTTGGTAGAGTGATATTCGTTGCATCTTTCATATGGTGTCTAGCTTTCATTGCTTATAATTTGTTGAAATGCCTTCTCCTTAGTTTACACATCATAAGCTGTGAATATGCAATGCTGTGAATATGCAATGGCACTAATGACAAGAGACCTCTAACATGGTAGTGTGATGTTGTTTGCATCTTGCATATGATTTATTTCTTGTCTTGCTTCACATTTGTTTAAACGCCATTTATGATGAGACACGTTAACTTGGCGGAGAGCGATATTTGTAGCATCTTTCATATGGTGTCTACCTTCCATTGCATTGCTTCTAATTTGGTGAAATGTCTTCTTCTTAGTTTACACATCATAGTTCTGGTTATTTCTTCCGTCATGTTTTTCATACATATTACATCCTCCTATCATGTGGTTGTCTAACATCAAAGTTCAGTTCATCTGCATCACGCATCAATTTGTTCTAAAGAACTAAACTGTTATTTGTTTTTTTGTCGGCTTGACTTAACATGGCACAGAGAAAGAGAAAGAAACACAGAATGGCAGGGAATGAGAAGCGGATGAATCCTGCAGATTCTGCTGGTACTGATGGTGCAATAGAAGGTCAAAGTCCAGCGGAAAATTCTACAAACACGGCATCCCATGCTACACGAGCTGCAAAAAATCCAAACAGAAACAAATATCTGCCACCAAACAAGCAGAGACAGCCCTAGTTCTTGCAACACCTACCACAGTACTACCGGTTGCATGACATACTCGTCGGCCAATCGAGCTAGCAGCACGTTCCCAAGCTCCCTTGCCACGACACTACTTCCCAAGCACTCTTGACACAAGACGAGTTGGCAATATCGATGAACCTTGTGAGCTTCAACAGCAAGAAGGTAGTTTTGGAGTCAAGTTACATTCCATGCTTCTTTATATGTAGTCTCACAGTTTGATGTACATTAACACTTCCTATGTTCGTTGTTGGACTAGCACCTAGGCGCAAGAGGAAACAAACATCGTGGATAATGCTCGATAGGTTAACTAAATCTAGAGGAGGAAGAATGGAGATCCTTTTGAGGCAGGTTTAAAAGGCCACGTGATGCTCTGAGTCAGCCAAGTTAGTATCAGAGGCAGCGGTTGCCGTTAGGTGTCATGTACGTATCCTCCCAACATGGATTTAGTACAAGAATGACAAAGACGAAACCCAGTTCAACACCTTCCTCGACCATTTATCTGTAAGTATGGTTATGTATGGAAACTAGTAATATTGTCTTGCTCATCCCATACTTTCTAGGTTCTTGATAATGAGACTCCCATAATTTTCAACAGATGAGGTTCAAGTTGGATAGCCAAGATGATGCAAACTGACAAGCTTGCACCCATGTTTTCAAGTCGCTCTGACAAGACGATGTCGGTATAACTTGAGGAAAACTCACTTTGAAGGCAAGGCTAAAAGTGAACTTTCCCAAACATCTCCAAATGGAAAATATATCGGATGAAGAGCGGAGGGCCTTGTTAAACACTGGTCGATCCAAGTATCATATTATATATATATATATATATATATATATATATATATATATATATATATATATATATATATATATATATATATATATGTGATCAGATCACATGTTGAAGTCCTATTTACGCACGTGTCACACAAATCTATCTTCTTGTAGGTGAACTGCTCAAAGAACAAGGCCAACTGCATAAAAGTGAAATTCCAATGCATTTACGGGATCTCGTAGCTATATTGCACACTGCGATGCTCTTGTAATTAGCTGTTGTTTCACTCTTTTCGTTGTACCATATTACAGATCTATATTGACTTGTTGAAATGCAGAGGAAAGCCCGCAAGGACCAAAAGTACTGAACCAAATGTTGTGGAAATCTTCAAGGACTGTCACACCAGCAAGAAGAAGGGCATGACTACACCAGTCAAAGTCGCTGTTGTAAGTCCTTAATCCTCATGCCTTTTAACTACTACTTACTCTGACTTGTGCCTTGAACTGCATGGTTTGCAGCCAATGTCTATTACTCTTTTCAATTTTATACACAATTGTCTTAGCGTATCATTGCACCTTACAAGGTTTAAAAGAGAGGAGTGACGTTCATTTGATCTTGACCCGTAATCTAGTTCCGTGCTGGACTTGCCCACACAACGTTACAATTGCTTGTTTGTCTGTTCTCAATTGTTTTGTGATATGAATGATGTCATACTATGCTTACCGTATTATAAACTTCGTCTCTTTATCCTTAGCCCTCAATACAATGTGAAGAAATAGACAATACATTAGCGATGGTACATGGTCATATGTTTGGAACCTGGTTTTATTATGTACTTTGCAATAAAATACAACTAATATTTTACATGGGTTCACGAATAAGTTCTATATATAGACCAAAGCTATTTTGTTTGGTTTTGCTGCCTCCTTAATATCTTACATTACGGTACTACTAATGTAAAACCTCAACTTTTCAGCGAGCTATGGAAAAATGGTGGAACCGCCACCTTACGAAGGTGGCGAGGCAACTATAACCGCAATGTCACTCTTGCTGCGGTGGGTCAAGATGTCCACCACTAACGATGCTAAAAGCATGTTCTGCGTATCTTGGGTTGGTTGTTAAGGCAATATCGTCCAAACTGCCTCATAATCAAGATATGCAATCTCAAAGCAATGTTGTATCTGCGCTCCAGACACAAGTCCATTCCCTAATAGAGGCCCTTTGTGAAACAAGGAGAAACATTGCTCAATGTCCTCAAAATATGCATGGTTTTGAAACCAGACTATTAGACATTTGCTATGTTGTTCAGGAGCCTAGGGGAAATGAAGGCGACGGTTATGGTGCTCCATCGGACAATACAACATGAAAACGTAACAGTCAGGTCAAATGAACTGAGCTTCTGAACTTCTGGTGGTGCATTTATCTGCTAGACTGTTAAGTTTTATGCCAACCTTCCTTTTGTTATATAGTTGTAATTTGTTTTGGTGCGATACAAAATTTATTCTTAACGTGCAGCCACCGGTTGAAAAAAACAGCAAGCCATTTTTGTATAGTGTAGGGTGTTCCCTATATTTGCACTGGTGGCGATCTTTGATGCCGAGTGGATGTAATTTGTGCAATCGCCTTAATAGCCTAGCGTTAGTTTCGGCCTTATTTATTTCCTAGTCTTCTTTTTCCCTGGTTTGCTAGTGGCCGCAACTACCATGGGCCATATACGGGCCGTAGGATCCATGGGTCTCCTACGGGCCGTCGATAAATGGGCCTATAATCGGTGGGCCTCGGGCCGTCAACAAATGGGCCTGTAATCGGTGGGCCTCGGGCCATCAGATAAATGGGTCTACATGGACCGTAATCTGGCGTAATTGGTATCGGCCCAGCACGGTAACGGGCCGTTAACAGGCCGTAGGACTGCAAAGGCTTAATTCTGTCACAGGCATAACGGGTCGTTAATGGGCCAGAATATAGGACGGGTTGGAAACGGCGCAACGGGTTAACATGCCAGAAATGGGCCAACTCTTGCCATGGGCCGAATTTGGCCCATTAGGGTAACAGGCCAGTAACGGACTGACTCTTGCCATGGGCCGAATTTGGCCAATTTGGGGAACATGCCAGTAACGGGCCGACTCTTGCCATGGGCCGAATTTGGCCCATTAGGGGAACAGGCCAGTAACGGGCCGGAAGTAATCGAGGGCCGAAAAGGAGCCCAAGAACGTATGGGTCGTCAATAGGCCGAAAGCTAACACGGGCTGGAAACGGCCCATGTAAATCACGGGCCGTTAACGGGTACAAAGAAAATTACTGTTCATTATGGGCTAGAGTCACCGTGGGCCTGTAAAGGGCCAAAAGATATGAAGGCCTCATATGGGCCGAAAGACGTCGTGAGCCATACATGGGCCGAAAGTGAAATGGGTTGGTGTTATATTCGGCGGCCCACATGACGCTGTTGGGCCGATTTTCTTTAGGGCCTAACGGGCCGTGAGTTAACGGGCCGTAAAATGGGCTATTTGCGAAGAGACCATTAACAGGCTTTTTATGGACCAGCCCGTTAACTTTTGATCAAGTCAAACGGGCCGGCTTTGTAAGCTAAATGGGCCAGTGGTGGGTCGTGGCACGTGTCGACATATCATAGGAGCCTATCTGACCCACTGACCAGCTGACACGTGTTTCGTCCGGCCAATAAGAATTTTACATGTGGAAATTTCCCATTGGTCGGGGCTGTTAACGGGTTATCGGATCCAAAACCCGACCCGATAGCTTAACGGCTTTCTGTTACGGTGGATGCCACGTGTCGGTTATCCTTGACGAAAGCATTTCTGTGACGCGCGATTTATCGTTATAGAAGTGGACACTTCCGTGATGATAATTTTCGTAATGTCATGGAACACTTCTACGACAGCACAGGTATGACTATCTTGATTCTGTCATAAATTTGTTATGGATGTACATGCATAACAAAAAACGCGACCTACTGTGACAAACACGTATCATCACGGAAGTGTATTTTTTTTTGTAGTGTGTGTGGCCCAACTTCTATTATCATGCAAGGAAGCTAGCCCTGATTGTAACCACAATGGAGGTCGGACCTGAAACTCCCCTTCACAGATTGTTTTGTGATGTCACAATGTGTTTTACTTGTAAGAGGGTGACTTGATACACTGGGTTTTGCTTATATATGGAGCTTGTCCTTCTGATTACCATAAATGTGTTTGTTTGCCACAGTTAAAAAAAATAAGCATAAATGCATATCTTATGATATAACCATCATAATATTTCATAGCCATGTTAACAATTGGTTGTTAGTTTGCTTGTGCTTTTCCCTTTGGTTCAAGGGGTTTTTATGTTCGGGTGAACACCTACCTCCGTTGTCGTTTCCGCGTTTTATTCGCTCCGTGTTTGTTTCCGGTAGTATCTATTTCCGTATTCATTTCTGTATTCGTTTTTGCTGTAAAAAAAATGAAAACAAATATGATAGTACCCAATGCCACCCGTTTCCGCTCTGTTTTCATCCCTATTAGCAACAACCCAAGCAAAGGAGAAACTCCATAGCAAGACAGATGAAGGTGTAGTAGCCCACCAAACTGACCTTGATGAAAGTTGACCAAGCAGTAAGAGGGACAACCGTCAACCGAAACGACCCTGAAGAAATATTTATCAAGTTTCACATAATATGTGCCTACTTTTTTTATGAAGTTTCACTTAATATGTGCCTACTTATACTTTGTATGCATATAATTTGTAAGCTTATATATCTGATATTCTATGAAGTTGCTCTATCTCATGATCATATGATACCACTAACCGAGATGCCCCGCCGCCCCTAGCCGCTGCTCAAGCTCCATGTGTGAATCTCCTTTCAAGTATTAACTAGAAATGTTACTACTTGAATTGGGACTTTTTTCTCTCTGCAAAACAATCATCATTGTGCCCACAATTAGGACTTGTCCACACTCTAAGAATGTGTTGGCTCCCCGGTGCATGATACTTTGGTAAAACAAAAAATGTTCTTTGTGCTCCCAGTGTGTTGTAGTTGTTGCATTTTACCGATGGATTGTGTGGTGGCTTCTAGCAAACGGCCTGGTTTTATTGATTAACCAAGAAAAATATGCTAGATGAAGACACTAAAATAAATAAGAGCAACAGTGATACCTAATAAAACCAACCAAAAGTTGCATTAAGGTACTTTACCTTAAGGCATCACTTCTAGCTTTATTTTTCATACCTCGATTTTCTTCCATGCCTTTAGTTAAAAATAACCATAGAAGACTATTGAGGTATGATGAATTATACTTCTCTAACTAATTTTTCATTTAATTAAAAATGGTTGGGATTTATTTACGCATGTTTTCTTTCAAAAGTGAGCAATGCCCACCACTTTTTGGAGGAAAAAACATGAGAGTGGGTTTTCAGCTCCCGGGTGCCCCTACACCCTCTATGAACAGTAAATTAAACAAATAGAAAAGAAATAAAAAAAAGTGCAGCATCCAATAAGATCAAACTATGTAGGTGCTTGCAAATTTTCATGACAAAAAGACATTCGAAGAGCTCTACACAAGAAAAAGATTTCAGTGCTTGAAGTTTTGAGCACTTACTGAAATCTGAAACTCGTATATACACCTTTCTCGACATGATATTTTTTTTATGAAAACTTGCAAGAACCTACAAAGTTTGGTCATATTTGATGTGGCAAAATTCCAGAATTTTTTTGATTTTTCCGCTATTTTTAAATTTTACTGTTTATAGAGGGTGTGGGTGCACCCGGGAGCTATCAAATCTCTCAAAAAATATTGGTGTCCGAGGAGTCAGATTTGTAACAATCACAATCGGGCGCCGGTGCCCTCATGGTTGGAAGTTGAGAGTTGAGGCCCATTTTCTTTCCACCTATTGCCATCATTCTCACGCACCTAACTAATTGAAGCAGACATGTGGAAGCTGTATCTCGAGTGAGTTGGGGAAACTTCCTGCATCCTCTCTGCAGTTACAGGGAAGACATTGCTAGGATTGTTCCATGTCTTTGCCAAGAGAGATCTCTTCCGGATACGAGCAAATGAAGCGGATCCGCACATGCTCTCAAGTCTTGAGTATTCACACGCCACGCCCACATGAAACACTGGACAGCAGTCAAACCAACTCAACTGTTGAACTCGCATAGAAGATGCTCTCGAGCCTTCACAGGTCGGTCGGTGCCACTGCCAGTCTCCTCTGTCTACGACTACGAGGTCAACGCCTCGTCCACACTGGGTATCGAGAGGTTGCCGCCAAAACTTAACTTGGTCCAACTCTTACCGAGAACTATATATATATATAAGGAAAATTCATCCTACCACCTGAGGTAGTTGCCTTACATGTTTCATATACTATCATGTGCTATTATATAGGAGTAATTGTATTTATACCCTTAGTTATGTCCCCCTCAACCAAATTGCCCCTAATTTTTGAAAGCACGTGGTCTTGCCCGACCCACTTTGTCATCTTGTGCTTTTGCCCTTTGACCATTTGACCATCACTTTGAAAACCGTTTGCCCGACCCACTGGACTTAAAAATAGCAGCCCCTCGCCGCCGCCACCCAGCGACTCGGTGGGAACCCTAACAGCGCCCACCGCCCGTCGAATCCGCTCCCCCCCAGCGTCACCGCCGCTGGAGGGGACACCGACGAAGTCCGCGTGTCTCCAAGGATGGTGGCGGCGGGGCTTTCTTGCTCCTGTGGCGTCGAGATGCGGGGCCATGGCCTCCCGATGGTGCGGGGCGGGTTCCGCGGCGGGGGCCTTCTTCTCTCGCGGCGGCGCCTCCCCTCTCCGGTTGGCAATCCTGTCCCCGGCGGCGTCCTTCCCTCCCCAGCTACGCGCACGAGAGCGGCGGTTTTTGGCTTTGGGGGCCACGGCGGAGAGATCCAGCGCGTGGGCGCACTGCCCGTGTGTGCTGCGTTTACCCCTGGCGTGTGCGCGCGGGCCGGCTGTGGGCGTGCATGGTGTGCCTCCTTTCTCCGGCAGCCGCTCTGCTTGGTGGTGGTGTGGATCTCCTCTTCCTCGACGACGTGATGGCCTGCACGCGGTGGATCTGGCCGTCGCTGTTGCGGCCCGGTAGGCGTGGACCCGCGTTTTCCGGTGTCCAGCTTGCCGGCGCTCCCGTAGCAGCTTCGACCCCGGCGTCCCACAAGCTGCGTTCTTTCCGGCTTATTGGGCTCGTCGACGTTTTGGCGGCTCCGACCCTGGCGCTCTTGAAGCTGCGCTCTTTTCCGGCTTCCTGGGCTTGTCGGGCATCGGCGTTTTGGCAGCTTCGGTCTTCTCGGTCCAGATCTGTGTATCTCCAGATCTTGGCTCGTGATCGTGCCGGCTGCCGTCGCCTCCCGTGTGCTGGTTCTCTACGCCTTATCGCCGTCTCTTCATCCCCGACCGCCACACCTTGCATCGCCCCTCCTTCACCAGAACCAATGCCCGCGCTTCCGGCGGCTCCCATTGCCACTTCGGCAGTGGGCATGGCTCCCCTTCCAGTGATGGCGGCCCTAGCTTACGACATGTTCTCATCTTCGGATTCTATCCTGACGGCCATGGGATTGTTTGGACATTGGCCAGGGCGAAATCCCTGCATGGCTTGCTGATTGTGGCAGCAGCGACACCTGCGGGTGCCGTTACCTTCCTGGAGGCGCTGCCACGGCCTTTTCTCCGTTCCCTCGCCGAGCTCGGAAACCCCAGTCCAGTTCCTTGGACGGACGACGGCGACGCCATGACGTCGTTCCCCTTCATGAAGGCGTTGTCTTGCTTGCTCGTGGCGTGTTTGGCACTGGATTCTAAGTTTCGAGACATCATATCTTGGTTTGGGATGTTTCGCTTGGATAGGGTAGTTTAGCGCTGTGTTGTAGCTTCTGTTTGGGCCGAGCAACCCATGTCTCTCTGCTCCGGACACCATGTGTACGCCTTGTTTGGTTCTCTCATGCGATGTACCCCTCCCCCTATGTTCACATTTCAACTTCTTCTATCAATGAAAAGATACGCAAGCTTTGCATATTCACGAAAAAAAACTTCATAACTAATTCATACTAAATCAAAAAAATGCAAATAAGATACCAAAATGTTTGGAAAAACATCACCTGTATGTCAATGTCACTTGCATTCATGACAAAAGTGTTGGTAAGTGCCCATACGAGTTTTAGCTCTTATCATACCACCATGAACAGGAAATTCTAAAATAACTTCAAAAAATCAAGAAAAATTTGGTGCCAAAGAATTGTAAATGCTTTAAGTGCTTGCCAAATTTCATCAGGGAATGACATTCCTGAAAGTCGTGGCAAAGAAAACAGTCTATTTTCGAGTGTTGCCTGTTTTTTTGGCTATGACTTCCACGAATGTCATTCCCTGATGAAACTTGGCAAGCACTTAAAACATTTACAATTCTTTGGCACCAATTTTTTCTTGAATTTTTTGATGTTTTTTTAGACTTTCCTGTTCATGGCGGTATGGTAAGAGCTAAAACTCGGATGGGCACTACCAACATTTTTGTCATGAATGTAAGTGACATTCATACAGGTGATGTTTTTCCAAACATTTTGGTATATTATTTGCATTTTTCTGACTTAGTATGAATTAGTTATGAAGTTTTCAAAGTGACGTTCAAACGGTCTAAGGGCAAAAGCACAAGATGACAAAGTGGGTCGGGCAAGACCACGTGTTTTCAAAAACTAGGGGCAATTCGGTTGAGAGGGACACAACTAAGGGTATAAATAAAATTATCCCTATTATATATACTATTTTATCATTTTAAATATGTTCATATACTATATCTAAGATATTACAAAGCAAGTTACACGAAAAAATTGTATATTAACTGATAAGAACAGATACTACACCGCTAGTGGGCAATACACGGCTGAGTCGGCACACAAAGGGCAATTCCTTGACACAATCAAATCCCCTATGGAGCACATTGTGTGGAGGGCTTGGGCCCCCCACAACAAAGTCAAGTTCTTCGCTTGGCTGGCTATTCAAAACAACATTTGGATGGCAGACAGATTGGAGAAGTGCGGATGGCCAAACTATGGCCTTTGTACACTTTGCAAGCGGGAGCAAGAGTTTGTTGACCACCTTTTCTATAAATGCCGCTTCTCCATCCGCCTATGGGGATTAGTCAAGGACTGGCCGCAACTGGTGAGCATTGATACTTCCTTATGGCACCTCCCAGGCAACATCGAAGAGTGGTGGGTGGGCCTCTCCGACACATCTACCCCCAACAGGAAGGCGATGGCCTCGCTCACCATGCTCGTCGCCTAGACCATTTGGAACGAGAGGAATGCGTGAGTGTTCCGTCAGAAGAGTGCTCTGCCGACGGTTCTACTCGCCAACATTAAGAAGGAGGCCACGCTTTGGGTATCGGCAGGTGCAAGAAATTTGGGATACTTGATAACGCGAGAGTAGTTGGTCACCTTTATTTCGGGTGTTGCGGCGCTGTCAGTGTTGTAACACGAACATAAACTCTATTCCTCTTATTTAATAAATGGGGCAAATCTTTTGCCTCTCTTAAAAAAATGTATACAAGCACATAGTTTTTCTTATATTTGTGAAATGTGTACATATTTATATGTAAAAAGAATATACTCAAAATACGATACATACTATCTAAAAATTAGTATATATACTACCTAAACATTATTATATACTACATACTACACGTACATGCTGTCAGTTTTGACAGATACTACATACAACATACAAAACGCAAGTGGTGGTAACTACCACTACTTGTAGGAAACATATAAACACATATATATGATTTATTTAACACAGTACACACGCAAGCGCTCACATATAAACACACACATGCATACCCTATGAGCACCTACAAGAGACTGAGTCGGCATATCATTTTGAGATTTTATGAAGTCACCGTATCGCGGGAATCCCAAAAATAAATTCAGGATAAATGCGAGCATCAGGACTTAAACCCTGATGGGCTAGGGATATCACTGTTCACCTAACCATCAAACGACAGGTTGGTTCGCGATTCAGTCATGATTTGGTGTATACGAAACCGAATCAACCGACACGCCTAAAGTAAATGCGAAAATCGCAATTACCACACACATATCCGGGTGGTCCGCTTTGCTATTACTAGCAGATCTTCTTGGAAGCCGGTTCATATTTTAGAACTTAGACCAGATTGTTTCCTACGAACATGCGCATGACCACACACTGACAACGCGTTTATCATCAGCCGTTGTTCATATTGATTCTATAATCACCTGTAAACGAAACAACGCTATTTTTACAATCGTCACAGCCGCAGTTGACGCCCGGTCAAACATCCTTGGAGCTCTATTTTTAAGACAGCGAGTAGAAATGCGTATGAATAATACCCTAATGAACTGAGCGAAAATGAGGTGAAATAAACTGAACGGGCTGCGATCTTCTTCTCGTGCTCAACTCCAACCTCGCTGGAACTGTGCCCCGACAGTTAGTTATCCATCGATCGATGTCTTCAGCCTTTGAACATCGGCCAAGAGGGAAGAGTTCATCTCACAGGCATCCTTCAAGATTTCAATTCTCCGGCCTACTTCACCATGGTATCGTGAATCCCGTGGGACGCCCTGCAGAACGAGACTCTAGAGCATAGCCTGTAGGATAAACGAAATTTCCGAAACACCAAAGGAAGGTGTATGATTAGAAAATTTATGTGTGCAACATAAGAAGCAACTAACTACAGCTAAATGGGGACAAAGACATAGTCATCGCATGCAGTTTAGACGTGCACGGGCATCTAATAATTAGCACCAACATAGTAGTAGTAAGATGCACAGGAAGAGGCAGTCTCTGGTCTGCCCACTCTAGAGCTAACGTGCTGCAAGGTGGATTCACAACTTCTGTTAACTCCATTTCCTCTTGAATCGTCTCCAATGTGTCTGGTACTTTTGGCTTATTCATGGCACTGTTATTTCTTGCATGATTATCTGGATTCTTCTTCTTGATGGCCAACTATCTGGATCTGAAATGTGAATTTAGCACACTGCTAAAATGCTGGTACTCATCTTCAGTTATGTCCCACTCAAAAGTTTTTGGTAATTTCATTTGAGAAGCCAGACAATGTATGGAAGATTTGAGACATTTCAGAACTGAAGGTTGGGAGAGGATATCAAAGGATCTCTCGTACGTAGAGATCTTGCCAGGTGCTGCAATCAAAGATACACCAAGGACATGACTGATTGTCTCTGAAGCGTTGGCGAATAGATTAGTCACATTATCCGAGTTTGCACCTTTACTGAGCGTAACAAGGCCTTTTGGGTGGCACAGCAGAGATGGTTTTTATCAACTCTAGGACCAACTCTACCCTAGTACTATGTAGTGTAGATCGTATGAAGCTATCAAACTATCTATGTATTTGAACTTGCTATGTCTTGTTCTATGACAACTTGATCGTATGAAGCTATCGAACTACCTATGTATTTGAACTTGCAATGCGTTCTATGGTCTTGTTAATTAATGTTCGGTCCTATGAATGTTATATGTTTTATCTACTTTGTACGAGATTTGTATGGATTTGAGGGTTTGTATACGAGGGCATGGCTCGAACATGGACAAATGAGGGGTGAGCAGACGCTGTCCGCGGAGGCATCTGAACACGTCCATGAACGTATAGGGGTCCAAATTAGCTAGGTCCGGTTGGAGATGTTCTAGCACCCCGCTCTTTTTGTGAATGTGCATGATAATGACTTGAACAAATAGATTTATAAGCTTTATAAACATGAGTTTGATTTTTGTGTGAATAGACATGCCGCTTGTGTACAAGTGTATGATTTTTATGTAAACGTGTGTGACTTTGTATACAAGTTTTGTTTTTTTGCAGGGGTTCGTACAAGTGTTGATTTATGATTTTGTATAAGTGAGCAATTTGTTGACAGTAGTTTAGTTGGTATAAGTACAGTGAACTTTGAACTTGTTTGTAAGCAAACAGGAGGGGAGGAACCAACCCAGTACAATCCAGCCTATTAGAGCATCTCCAGCCGCGCCCCCAACAGGCCCTCCCCAGGCGTTTTTGCCGCGCCGGCGCCCAAAAAAGGCCCAGTCGCGCCCCCAGTAGCCCGTTTTTTGCCGGCTCGGGCCGAAACTAGTGCCGGCGAACCCGAGCCGAACCCGGCACGCTGGGGGGCGCCGGCACAAGCAAAAAGGGGCGTGGGTCCACCCTGTCGGCGATTCGAGCGCCTCTTCCCGTTGTTTCTTCCCGCTTTTCCCCCACTTCCCTCCCATTCTCCATTCCTCCCGCCAATCTCCCTCCCACTCGCCTCCGGCCGCCATGCCACCGAAGAAGTACGTCGTCCCCCGCGCCGCGGCAACCGCGACCGCCTCCATCGCCCAGCCGAAGCAGAGGAAGCCGAGGGCGCCGCCGTCCAAGCCACCGGGCATGACAAACGCCGAGTGGAGGGCGGAAGTTCAGCGACAGGAGGCTGTCACCGCCGACCGGCGGAACAGGGCAATCGCCAAGAAGGCCCGTGACAACGCGGCGCGTGCAGCTGCGGCTTCGGCGGACCAAGCCGAGGCCGAGGCGACTTGCGTGGGGATGATGAATCAGTTGGGGAACGTAGTAATTTCAAAAAAAAAATCCTACGCACACGCAAGATCATGATGATACATAGCAACGAGAGGGGAGAGTGTTGTCCACGTACCCTCGTAGACCGAAAGCGGAAGCGTTATAACAACGTGGTTGATGTAGTCGTACGTCTTCACGGCCCGACCGATCAAGCACCGAAACTACGGCACCTCCGAGTTTTAGAACATGTTCAGCTCGATGACGATCCCCGGACTCCGATCCAGCAAAGTGTCGGGGATGAGTTCCGTCAGCACGACGGCGTGGTGACGATCTTGATGTTCTACCGTCGCAGGCCTTCGCCTAAGCACCGCTACAATATTATCGAGGACTATGGTGGAGGGGGGCACCGCACACGGCTAAGAGATCTCAAGGATCAATTGTTGTGTCTAGGGTGCCCCCCTGCCCCCGTATATAAAGGAGCAAGGGGGGAGGTGCGGCCGGCCAGGAGGAGGCGCACCAGGAGGAGTCCTACTCCCTCCGGGAGTTGGACTCCCTCCCTTCCTTGTTGGAGTAGGAGAGGAGAGGGAAGGAGAGAGAGGGGGAAAGGAAAGGGGGGGCGCCGCCCCCCCTCCTTGTCCAATTCGGACTTGGGGGGGAGGGGCGCGCGGCTGCCCCTTGGCTGCCTCTCCTCTTCCTCCTCTTGGGCCCATGAGGCCCATTAACCTCCGGGGGGGTTCCGGTAACCCCCCGGTACGCCGGTATATATCCGATAACTCCCGAAACCATTCCGGTGTCCGAATATAGTCGTCCAATATATCAATCTTTATGTCTCGGCCATTTCGAGACTCCTCGTTAGGTCCGTAATCACATCCGGGACTCCGAACAAACTTTGGTACATCAAAAACTATAAACTCATAATAAAACTGTCATCATAACGTTAAGCGTGCGGACCCTACGGGTTCGAGAACAATGTAGACATGACCTAGAACTGTTTCCGGTCAATAACCAATAGCGGAACCTGGATGCTCATATTGGCTCCTACATATTCTACGAAGATCTTTATCGGTCAAGCCGCATAACAACATACGTTGTTCCCTTTGTCATCGGTATGTTACTTGCCCGAGATTCGATCGTCGGTATCCAATACCTAGTTCAATCTCGTTACCGGCAAGTCTCTTTACTCGTTATGTAATGCATCATTCCATAACTAACTCATTAGCTACATTGCTTGCAAGGCTTATAGTGATGTGCATTACCGAGAGGGCCCAGAGATACCTCTCCGACAATCGGAGTGACAAAACCTAATCTCGAAATACGCCAACTCAACATGTACCTTTGGAGACACCTGTAGAGCTCCTTTATAATCACCCAGTTACGTTGTGACGTTTGGTAGCACATAAAGTGTTCCTTCGGTAAACGGGAGTTGCATAATCTCATAGTTGTAGGAACATGTATAAGTCATGAAGAAAGCAATAGCAACATACTAAACGATCAAGTGCTAAGCTAACGGAATGGGTCATGTCAATCACATCATTCTCCTAATGATGTGATCCCGTTAATCAAATGACAACACATGTCTATGGTTAGGAAACATAACCATCTTTGATTAATGAGCTAGTCAAGTAGAGGCATACTAGTGACTTTAAGTTTGTCTATGTATTCACACATCTTTCATGTTTCCGGTTAATACAATTATAGCATGAATAATAAACATTTATCATGATATGAGGAAATAAATAATAACTTTATTATTGCCTCTAGGGCATATTTCCTTGAGTCTCCCACTTGCACTAGAGTTAATAATCTAGATTACAAGAATGATTCTAACACCCATGGAGTCTTGGTGCTGATCATGTTTTGCTCGTGGAAGAGGCTTAGTCAATGGGTCTGCAACATTCAGATCCGTATGTATCTTGCAAATCTCTATGTCTCCCACCTGGACTTGGTCCCGGATGGAATTGAAGCGTCTCTTGATGTGCTTGGTCCTCTTGTGAAATCTGGATTCCTTTGCCAAGGCAATTGCACCAGTATTGTCATAGAAGATCTTCATTAGTCCCTATGCACTAGGTATGACACTGTAACGTCCCGGATTCGATGCGCCAGGTGTCCGCCAGTTATTCGTCGTTGTTGCCATGTCATTTGCTTGCGTGTTGCACTTTGCCATGTCATCATCTGCATTTCTTATCATGTCATCATGTGCATTTCATTTTGCATACGTGTTCGTCTCATGCATCCGAGCATTTTCCCCGTTGTCCGTTTTGCAATCCGGCACTCCTATGTCTCCCGGCGCCCCCTTTTACCTCTTTTCGTGTGCGGGTATTAAACGGTCTCGGAATGGACCGAGGTTTGTCAAGCGGCCTTGGTATAGCACCGTGAACCGCTGTCAAGTTTCGTGCCATTTGGACGTCGTTTGGTACTCAACAGTTAACGGGTAACCGCAAAAGCCTCTTTTGTATTGCAGCCCAACACCCTTTCAAAGTGGCCCAAAACCCTCCAAACTCCCTCCATGCTCTCGATCGTTCGATCACGATCGCAATAAAACCGCACCTCATTTGGACTCTCCTAGCTCCCTCGCCTATAAATACACCTTCCCCTTCAATTCGCGGATCAATTCTTCCCTAACCCTAGATTTTCCTCGCGCGCGGACGTTTCTTCCCCGCCGACGGACATGTCCGCCGCCGCCGTCCGCCCTCTCCGCGCCGCCACGTGGCCCTGCGCCGCCCGCCCGCCCGCGGCCGCCGGCCCAGGCGAGCCCGCCCGGGCCAGGCTCCAGCGCCTCTGCGCTCGCCCGCCGCGCCGCACGGAGAGGTCCGCCGCCTGGCCTCGCTCCCCCGGCCGGCCGCCGCCGCCGAGAGCCCAGCCGCGCCGCCGCCGCCATTGCCCGCCGCGGGCCGCCTCGCCGCCCGGGCCGAAGCTTCCGCCCGGCAGCGCCTCGTCGCCCTGGCCCCGCGCCAGCGAGGCCGGCCCCCTCACCGGCCGGCGCCGCTCCTCCCAGCCGGCCCGTCTCGCCCGGCCTCCTGCGCCGCCGGGCCGCCTCCTCCGCGCCTCCGAGCTCCTCGTCGCGCCGCCCGTCGCCGGAGAAGCGCCCTCGCCGGAGTTCGTTCGGTTCAGATCGGTCGGGTGGACCAGATCCACCGTACACCCATCCAAACGGCCACGCCTCCCCCGATCCACTCCGTCCCTGTACCTCGTCGTCCAGTTGACTTTTCTCCGGGGTGAGAAAATCCACTAAGTCATTAATCTGCAGTAATTTTGTTCCATTTTCTTTGCATAATATCTCTGTCATTGTTGCTTCGTTTTGCGTGCATTATATGTCGAAATGTTCGCCTCGAAGAGTAGATCATTTCATATCATTGCATCATTTTCATTTGAGCTCATCTTGATGCCCGAAATGCTGTTAGAAGAGTGCTATGTGATGTTAGTTTCTGATTGTTATCAGAACATGCACTTTTGTCATTTTTGCCATGATTGATGTGTGCATCCTATGAGGTTGATGTCTACATGAATGTTAAACTATGCCATGTCTTCTTTCCAGTGGTGCTTGCTATGTATTTTTGTGATCTATGTGGTGACTAGCACAAGCATGCAAACTAGGTGTCTTGTTGTTGCTGATTTCAGCCCTGTTTGGCTGATATTTTGATGCCATGTTAACTTGATGCTACAGAGTTATCCATGCATATTTTGAGATACTTCAGTAAGGATGTTTTGTAAAGCATGTCTTGCTCTATCCATCCATGCCCTTGTTTGCAATTATGGAGTGCCATAGCTTGAGTCAATCGAGCTCTACTTTTGCTATCAAATGTTTCCTGGCAGATTGTATACATGTTATTCAATTTTGCCAAGGTTGTTGTGGTTGATCCATTTATGCTATGATGTTGTTCTTGCCATGTATAGCTTCTATGCCATGTCTTCTTACTGTTGGTTGCCTTGACATGCCATGTATTGCTCTGTGGCGAGTGGTTCAAGCTCACCAACATGCCTTCTCATCGTTGTTCCTGCCATGTTTAAATCTGTTAACGAAACTTTCGATATTGACATGGGTGCCATCATATTTTCTGATCCTTTTTGGCTTATGGTCACTAAAGGACTTTTGTTATATGCTTTTAGTAGATTCATGCCATGCCTTTGTTTGTCATTTTAAGTTCCTGTAACATGTTGTTTCATAGCTCTAAACATTGCAACCTGATGTTATTTCTGCCAATGCCTGGAACTGTTATAAGTTGCAATATTGCCATGTCATTTTGAGCATGTTCTAGTGATTTCTGGAGATAGCTCAGTGCTCATGTTTTGTAATGCTTTACCTGTACATCATGCCCATGCCTTTTGTTTTCTTGTTGAGGTCCTGTAGCATGTTGTTTTGATGCTTGCAATATGCCTAGTTGCTGTTTTGGACAGATTGTTGCTATAACTTGTATAGAGTGTATGTGTTGAACTGTTGCTCCGTTTTGAGTGTGCTCTATATGATACTTGCTTGATTTTGCATGTAGTTTCATATTATCATGTTGCATCCTTGATTTGGGGTGTTTTCTTGATGTTTGCATGCATTTTGCATCAATGCCATGTTTATCTTGTTTTGCTCATATCTTCTAAGCCGTAGCTCCGAATCTAATGAACTTTATATGTAACTTGACTAGAATTTCGTGTAGATCATCGTGGTGCATCTTAACTTGCTGTTTAACAACTTGAACCTAAAGTTATCCAGTTCTGGACCAATTTCGAAATTTGCATATGAGGACTTACCGGAATTGTTATATGTTGTTTCCGGCCTCATTTAAACTTGCTTTGATGTGTTGCTCTTGTTTGCATCATCTCTTGCCATGAATAGCTTCATGTAGCCTTGTCATGCATCATGTTTGTTGTGCATCTGGTCATGTTCTTGTGTGGTGTGTTTACTATGTCGTGTGCTTCTTCTTGTTAGTTCCTGTTTCGTTGCGATTGTGAGGATTCGTTCGTCTACGCTTGGTTCGGCTTCATCCGTTCATCTTCTTCATGGACTCGTTCATCTTCTTCATGGACTCGTTCTTCTTCCTTGCGGGATTTCAGGCAAGATGACCGCTACCCTGGATCTCACTACCATCATTGCTATGCTAGTTGCCTCGTTCTTTCGCTATCTTTGCGCTACCTATTACTGTTTATCAAGCCATCCCAAATTGCCATGTCAGCCTCTAACCTTTTGCACCCTTCCTAGCAAACCTTTGTTTGGCTATGTTACCGCTTTGCTCAGCCCTCTTATAGCGTTGTTAGTTGCAGGTGAAGATGAAGTTTGTTCCTTGTTGGAACATGGAGATGTTGTTCCTTGTTGGAACATGTTTACTTGTTGGGATATCACAATATATCTTATTTAATTAATGCATCTATATACTTGGTAAAGGGTGGAAGGCTCGGCCTTATGCCTGGTGTTTTGTTCCACTCTTGCCGCCCTAGTTTCCGTCATATCGGTATTATGTTCCCGGATTTTGCATCCCTAACGCGGTCGGGTGATTTATGGGACCCCCTTGACAGTTCGCTTTGAATAAGACTCGTCCAGCAAGGCCCAACATTGGTTTTACTTTTGCCTCACCACCACCTATATTTCCCTTGGGAGTAATTAACCCAAGGGTCATCTTTATTAGCCCCCGGACCGGTGCTTCTCTAAGTGTTGGCCCGAACCGAGCCGCTTCTTGGGCCACCTTGGGGCAACTTGAGGGTTGGTTTTACTCGTAGCCTATCTCATCCGGTGTTGCCACGAGAACGAGATATGTGCATCTCCTATCGGGATTGTCGGTAGCATCGGGCGGTCTTGCTGGTCTTGTTTTATTCTTTGTCGAAATGTCTTGTAGCCGGATTCCGAGACTGATCGGGTCTTCCGGGAGAAGGAATATCCTTCGTTGATCGCGAGAGCTTATCATGGGCTAAGTTGGGACACCCCTGCAGGGTTTGAACTTTGAAAGCCGTGCCAGCGGTTATGTGGCAGATGGGAATTTGTTAATGTCCGGTTGTAGAAAACCGAAGTTGATCTTAATTAAAATACACGAACCGTGTGTGTAACCGTGAGTGTCTCTTTTCGGGTTGATCGAGAGGAGAACACGGTTTCGGGTTATGTCGGCGTAAGTAGGAGTTCAGGATCACTTCTTGATCATTACTAGTTGGCGACCGTTCCTTTGTTTCTCTTCCGCTCTCATTTGCGTATGTTAGCCACCATATATGCTTAGTCGCTGCTGCAACCTCACCACCTTATCCCTTCCTTTCCTACTTAAGCTTTGCTAGTCTTGATACCCATGGTAATGGGATTCTTTGAGTCCTCGTGGCTCCTGATTACTACACCACCGATTGCGGTACATGTTTGCGATGATCATGACGCGAGAGCGATGCTTGCTTGCGTTGAGTTCTTCTTACGCTTCTTGATCGGGGATAGGTTCCAGGTCGGCAGCCTAGGCTAGCAGGGTGGATGTCGTTTGAGTTTCTGTTTATGTTTCATCCGTAGTCGGATGTTGTTCTTATATATGATGTTGTTGTATTCTTGTGGCATTTGTGCCTTATGTATGTATCCCCACTATTATGTAATGTTGATGTAATGATATCCACCTTGCAAAAGCGTTTCCAATATGCGGGTCTATCCTTGGTGGGACCTTCGAGTTCCTTTTGGATAGGGACGCATATTGGGCGTGACAGACACCTAGATCGGTAACGAACTCTTTCATCCAGACTCCTTCATTTGCTGCTTCTGAAGCAGCTATGTACTCCGCTTCGCATGTAGATCCCGCCACGACGCTTTGTTTAGAACTGCACCAACTGACAGCTCCACTGTTCAATATAAACATGTATCCGGTTTGTGATTTAGAATCGTCCGGATCAGTGTCAAAGCTTGCATCAACGTAACCATTTACGACTAGCTCTTTGTCACCTCCATAAACAAGAAACATATCCTTAGTCCTTTTCAGGTATTTCTGGATATTCTTGACCGTTGTCCAGTGATCCACTCCTGGATTACTTTGGTACCTACCTGCCAAGCTTATTGCTAGGCATACGTCAGGTCTGGTACACATCAATGTATACATGATAGAGCCTATGGCTGAAGCATAGGAAACATCTTTCATTTTCTCTCTATCTTCTGCTGTGGTCGGGCATTGAGTCTGTCTCAACTTGTAACACGGGCAAGAACCCTTTCTTTGCCTGATCCATTTTGAACTTTTTCAAAACTTTATCAAGGTATGTGCTTTGCGAAAGTCCAATTAAGCGTCTTGATCTATCTCTATAGATCTTGATGCCCAATATGTAAGCAGCTTCACCGAGGTCTTTCATTAAAAAACTTTTATTCAAGTATCCCTTTATGCCATCCAGAAATTCTATATCATTTCCAATTAACAATATGTCATCTACATATAATATCGAAATGCTCTGAGCTCCCACTCACTTTCTTGTAAATCTGAAGCTTCTCCAAAGGTGCAGATAAAACCATATGCTTTGATCACACTATCAAAGCGTTTATTCCAACTCCGAGAGGCTTGCACCAGTCCATAAATGGATCGCTGGAGCTTGCACACTTTGTTAGCACCTTTTGGATTGACAAAACCTTTCGGTTGCATCATATACAACTCTTCTTCCAGAAATCCATTCAGGAATGCAGTTTTGACATCCATTTGCCAAATTTCATAATCATAAAATGCGGCAATTGCTAACATGATTCGGACAGACTTAAGCATAGCTACAGGTGAGAAAGTCTCATCTAGTCAACCCCTTGAACTTGTCGAAAACCTTTCGCAACAAGTCGAGCTTTGTAGACAGTTACATTACCATCAGCGTCGGTCTTCTTCTTGAAGATCCATTTATTTTCTATGGCTTGCCGATCATCGGGCAAATCAACCAAAGTCCATACTTTGTTCTCATACATGGATCCCATCTCAGATTTCATGGCTTCAAGCCATTTTGCGGAATCTAGGCTCATCATCGCTTCCTCATAGTTCGTGGGTTTGCCATGGTCAAGTAACATGACTTCCAGAATAGGATTACCGTACTACTCTGGTGCGGATCTTACTCTGGTAGACCTACGAAGTTCGGTAGTAACTTGATCTGAAGTTTCATGATCAGTATCATTAGCTTCCTCACTGATTGGTGTAGTTGTCACAGAACCGGTTCTTGTGATGAACTACTTTCAATAAGGGAGCAGGTCTGATTACCTCATCAAGTTCTACTTTCCTCCCACTCACTTCTTTCGAGAGAAACTCCTCTAGAAAGGATCCGAATTTAGCAACAAAATCTTGCCCTCGGATCTATGATAGAAGGTGTACCCAATAGTCTCTTTTGGGTATCCTATGAAGACACATTTCTCCGATTTGGGTTCGAGCTTATCTGGTTGAAGTTTCTTCACATAAGCATCGCAACCCCAAACTTTAAGAAACGACAACTTTGGTTTCTTGCCAAACCACAGTTCATAAGGCGTCGTCTCAACGGATTTTGATGGTGCCCTACTTAATGTGAATGCGGCCGTCTCTAAAGCATAACCCCAAAACGATAGCGGTAAATCAGTAAGAGACATCATAGATCGCACCATATCTAATAAAGTACGATTACGATGTTCGGACACACCATTTCGTTGTGGTGTTCCGGGTGGCGTGAGTTGTGAAACTATTCTGTATTGCTTCAAATGTAAACCAAACTCATAACTCAAATATTCTCCTCCACGATCAGATCGTAGCAAATTTATTTTCTGGTTACGATGATTTTCCACTTCACTCTGAAATTCTTTGAACTTTTCAAATGTTTCAGACTTGTGTTTCATCAAGTAGATATACCCATATCTGCTCAAATCATCTGTGAAGGTGAGAAAATAACGATACCCGCCGCGAGCCTCAATATTCATTGGACCAAATACATCAGTATGTATGATTTCCAATAAATCAGTTGCTCGCTCCATAGTTCCGGAGAACGGCGTTTTAGTCATCTTTCCATGAGGCACGGTTCGCACGTACCAAGTGATTCATAATCAAGTGATTCCAGAAGCCCATCAGTATGGAGTTTCTTCATGCGTTTTACACTGATATGACCAAAACGGCAGTGCCATAAATAAGTTGCACTATCATTATCAACTCTGCATCTTTTGGCTTCAACATTATGAATATGTGTATCACTACTATCGAGATTCAATAAAAATAGACCACTCTTCAAGGGTGCATGACCATAAAAGATATTAATATAAATAGAACAACCATTATTCTCTCGATTTAAATGAATAACCGTCTCGCATCAAACAAGATCCAGATATAATGTTCATGCTTAACGCTGGCACCAAATAACAATTATTTAGGTCTAAAACTAATCCCGATGGTAGATGTAGAGGTAGCGTGCCGACCGCGATCACATCGACTTTGGAACCATTTCCCACGCGCATCGTCACCTCATCCTTAGCCAATCTTCTCTTAATTCGTAGTCCCTGTTTCGAGCTGCAAATATTAGCAACAGAACCAGTATCAAATACCCAGGTGCTACTCCGAGCATTAGGAAGGTATACATCAATAACATGTATATCACATATACCTTTGTTCACCTTGCCATCCTTCTTATCCACCAAATACTTGGGGCAGTTCCGCTTCGATGTCTAGTCGCTTGCAAGAGAAGCACTCGGTTTCAGTGCTTAGGTCCAGACTTGGGTTTCTTTTCCTGAGCAGCAACTTGCTTGATGTTCTTCTTGAAGTTACCCTTCTTCTTCCCTTTGCCCTTCTTCTTGAAACTGGTGGTCTTATTGACCATCAACACTTGATGCTCCTTCTTGATTTCTACCTCCGCAGCCTTTAGCATTGCAAAGAGCTCGGGAATAGTCTTATCCATCCCTTGCATATTATAGTTCATCACGAAGCTCTTGTAGCTTGGTGGCGATGATTGAAGAATTTCATCAATGACACTATCATCGGAAGATTAACTCCCGGTTGAATCAAGTGATTATTATACCCAGACATTTTGAGTATATGTTCCGTGAACTATTCTCCTCCATCTTACAGCTGTAGAACTTATTGGAGACTTCATATCTCTCAAACCGGGCATTTGCTTGAAATATTAACTTCAACTCTGGAACATCTCATATGCTCCATGACGTTCAAAACGTCGTTGAAGACACAGATTCTAAACCGTAAAGCATGGCACATCTGAACTATTGAGTAGTCATCGCTTTGCTTTCGCCAGACGTTCTTAACGCCGTCGGTTGCATCTGCAGCGGGTTCGGCACCCAGCGGTGCTTCCGGGGCGTAATTCTTACGTGCAGCAATGAGGATAATCCTCGTTACGGACCCGATCGTGTAGTTGCTACCATCATCTTTCAACTTAGCTTTCTCAAGGTACACATTAAAATTCAGCGGAACAACAACACGAGCCATCTATCTACAACAAACATAGACAAGCAAAATACTATCGGTACTAAGTTCATGATAAATTTAAGTTCAATTAATCATATTACTTAAGAACTCACTGCCGGTGTCAAACCGGCGGATCTCGGTAGGGGTCCCGAGCGTGCGTCTTAGGATCAATGGTAACAGGAGACAAGGGACACGATGTTTTACCCAGGTTCGGGCCCTCTTGATGGAGGTAAAACCCTACGTCCTGATTGATTAATATTGATGATGTGTGTTGCAAGAGTGGATCTACCACAAGATCAAAGAGGCTAAACCCTAGAAGCTAGCCTATGGTATGATTGTTGTATATGAGATTATCTATCGACTAGCTTTGGCCTCGGTTTATATAGTGCACCGAGGCCTAGGAGAACAAGAGTCCTAGCCCGAATCGCCGGTGGGGAGGAGTCCTTGTCTTGATCGCCAAGTCTTGTGGAATCTTCCTTGTATGCGGCAACCGTCCGGACTGGCCCATGAGTATCTGACCATGGGGATCCTCGGCCCAATCCAACTGATCGGGAGATGGCGTGGTGAGTACCCCTAGTCCAGACACCGTCGATAGCCCCCGAACCGGTCTTCAAGTTGGGGGCGCTCCTCGATTCTTCGAACTGTTCTTCATCTTGATCGTCGGTCTTGAAAACTGGTTCAACAAATCTTCTCATCTTGATCTTGAGGATCGCGAAATGCATTCGACGAGTTTACACGTCGGGTATCCGAGGAGCCCTTTAAGTTTCCAGCCTTTATCAATGCCTTGTTATTTTTATGCCACGCCTCGGGTTTGAAGTTATTCCCGGAGGCGGTGTCCTCTTGCGCGTCAAGCTCCAACGCCGGACTGCATTCGAGGTATCTTTTGCAGCCGAGCACCAACGCCGGACCGCTTCCCAGCTCTAATGCCGGAATGTATCCGAGCTCAAACGCCGGACTGTATCCGAGCTCCAACGCCGGACAGTATCCGAGCTCCAACGCCGGACTATGTGTCCGAGCTCCAATGCCGGACTATGTGTCCGAGCTCCAACGCCGGACTATGTATCTGAGGTGTCATAAATCACCTTGGTTCAAAGAAGTTTGAAGGAGTTTAGCTGAGCTTAATGCCGGAAATGCCCTCTAAGGAGCCAGCCACTTGCATCCGAACTATATGCCAAATTGCTTCCAAGGTGGTGCACCACCCCGAATGTGGGCTGATTTTGGTCAATATTTTTATTGATGCAATTTATTCTCGATGAGATATATAGCCAGTAGCCCTCAAGGTGTGTATCGGTCTAAAACCGAGATGCCCATGAAGGATGACATAAGACCGCTGATCCCGTAGCTCTTTGAGACTCAAAGTTGATTTGCAAAATCGGTTTGAGGATCAAGTCCTAGCTCGGCAGAATACTTCGGGACACAAAAGCGGCGTGTTTCGAGTCCTCAAGACTCGGGTTGGGTGCGGCCGACCAACCCGAGGATCAAAATCTTCTCGAGATCTGTATTATACTTAAAATTTTCTGCATTGGACAGGCAATGCGGTAGCCCCGAGACACCGGTCGGGTGGCAATACCGATCGGGGATCGATGTGCCCTTTAATATTTGTAAGTAATAATCCGAAGCCCAAGAGCCCCGAGCCTTAATGCGGGCACGGGTGGCGAATAAGGATCAATATCCATAGTAAAATCACAAATTATGTGTAATGACTCAATGTATCCAAGTACTTTATGTCATTAATGCTTGGATCCGCATTGTACAAAACTTTGTTGACCGACCATGGGCTTTAACCTCCTCGGCGGTAGGCGAGGAGTGTTTATCCTACTTTATAAAGCCTTTATGAGGGCAAAGATTTACGACAAACAAGGCAATCAGGTCATACGGCTTTCTAAACAAAGCTACGCAGAGAGATATGTTATATTGCTGTTTAACGTAAGAAATGTCTTCCAAAGAAAATAGTCCGCTTATCGGTTCCTTTCTTTGGGTTGTCATGCTAAGCATGATCATGAAACCTCAGCTCAATGTAAGAGCAAAAGATCGAGGATTTAGTTTGGGAGGCGATTACTAGCCCCGCCGTGTTCGGCGACAGGCGAGGTCAAGCGGAAACACTTCGCCAATGTTATGAATGGCCCGTCATTTAATATAGTCATCGGATCGCTGACCAGTTTACACCTATTGTGACAGTCGGTTTTGGCTTTCTCCTTCGAGGTGCTTGACCATGCAAGCTGGAAGCACAATCGCGATGGTTCTCCTTTGCACACCTAGCCGAACAAAGCGGAACATAGGAGGCAAGCGGGAGCCGGCAACCCAACTATTGACCGAAGACACAATTCAAACTGATGCATATATTGCAATATCCGAGAATGTTTTTGCGAATCTCTAAAGGAGTCCGCGTTGCCTTCATGAGACTTGTGCTGAAAACACACAAATAGTTGAAAAGTGCCAAAATCTTGGTAAACCAAAAAAGTCAGTAAAGACATGACGTCCGAACAAGATCAAGTGTTCGGTGCCAATCCGAAAATTGGACTGTAGAAAAAAAAGTGCTTCTGCCGTGCTTGAACATGACACATCCTATCTCAAGACGTCAAGTGGTTCAGCCTACGGATTAGGCAAGTTTAGAAAACTAAACTCTAGCGATTTCGAGAGAGAAATTAGGCTCCTCGGCTAGTGACCGCACACTCGTGTCCAGAAAAAGAGTGATAAATAATAAAAACCTTGCAAGGACTAAGAAGAAAAACACTTAGTATGAAACGGCTCAAATAACATAAGAGCCCCCAAGTGACTTGGGTAAAAGTTGATAATGTAAGGTGACATGTAGAATGCCTTCTAGCCGGATTGTAGATCGTTTGTCATAGCGGACCTTTTCGCTTCGACCTCAGGACCCAATAGTCCGGAGTGTGTCCGAATACCTTCGTGGTTATATAAGAACCGTGGTACGCATGGAGACAAGGCGTAGGGGTCATTAGTGTTGTATCAGACAAGTGCCCAACTAGTTATGTTATATTACATGGGTAGTAAGAAACATCTTCCAGGGAGAATAGTTCCGTTAAGGGTTCCTTTATTTGGGATGCATGCCCTAAAGTGCATGTCAAAGCTGCTATGAAAGAGAAAATCATCCGGGGCAGATGGGTAAATAATTAAAATCATCTTTTAGTTCACCGACCGAGTATTCCCTCAAGAACGCTAGCTTTCGGCTTCACCCAATCTGAGGTACACATCCGGCTGACCCGGCGGTAACAATCGCAGAGGTGCTCCCTTTACCACCTAGCCGAACAATCGGGAACGTAGGGGTAAGCACAGGAGCCAGGCAACCCAGCTTGGCCAAAACTTAAGTCATATCGATGCATATAATGGTGAATAAAAGGTACATGCGGAAGTGTGACACATGTGTTGAGCATAAAGCCCGTATTAATAAGCTTCTGTTAAAGAAGCCCCCAGGTATAATGAGCGCGGGTAGCGAGTCAAGTGTGTGCGAACAAAGTTTCGACAAGGAAAATTTGTACAAGCAACTTTTTACAAAAAGGTATAATTCTTGGTCGAACCGAACACAAGTTAGAAATTTAAAACTTTGAGCATGAAGGCAACTTAGCTGGTTAATGTGTTCGGTATTGACGACGCGGTCCGAGCTTGATGCGGGACAAGGTTCCATCCCCCAAGCCGGTCCCAAGGTGGCGGAGCAAGGAGCTCGGCACTCCGAAGTGGTGACATAGCACGGTCAATGCAGGACGGCAGAGTGATGCCGAAGTCCCCGGCATGGGGTAATGGAGTGTTGACGAAGCCCCCCGTCCAGCCGAGGTGACGTTAAAGGATATAGTCCGGCTGGATCATTTTCCTGTGCACAAAAAATAGTGCAGACCGGGGATAATAGTAATAATAGGAATTAAAAAAATGTTGCATAATAAATAATTTATGCAAAGTGAGTAGTAAAAGAAATATGGCCTGGCGCGAAGTTGATGTCGATGCAGGTCGTCGGCATAATGCAATAAAGGCGTGGCAAAGCACGGATTCACAGTCGGTCCGAGTTCGGATGCGGCGTTCAGCGAACTGTGTCTGAAACCGACCGAACCATCATGCGACCGTCGATAATGCGCCACCATTTGATAGACCTGTGTACATATGCTGGACTAACCAGAGTAATAATTCCTTGGGAAAAATTTAACCCAAACAAGCAAAAAGAAATACTAGGATTAATAGCACTGGTTTATTTGTTGTAGCAATCCGAAGGAAGGTGATTCCCAAAATTGGGACTTGATCCGCGCACCCATGCCTGGTCGGCTAGTGGCGCTTGAAGTGTCGGAGTAGGTTGATGAAGAGATGGCGAAGCCCCGGTCCAACCGAGATGTCTAAGTAGGTCGGCGTGATGGACACCAACTTGAAGAAGCGATGAGTGCGGCCCTGCCGATGCAGGTCGTGGCGTGGTCGATCTTGGCTTGATGAAGGGACCGTCTTGGCGATGCTGGTATGCCCGCTCTGTGTAATCCGTGGGGCGGCGATGTTGGTGATGATTTATCCTTCGCGATGCCGGACTCTTGTTCGGCTTGCCAAGATGATGATCCGAAGAAGTTGAGCTTGGCTCGACAAAGTGACGACGAGTCTAGCGCAGGTCGGCAGCCGTGGAGCAATATTGCCGGACTGATTTGACACCAGCATGATGTTGAAGATCATGTTCAAAGATCTTAAAGTTAGTGGGATGTGTTCGGAAACAAAACACAATACCCCATACAAAACTTCCTTCAAAAAGGATGTCCGAAATCCCGTTCATAAAAAAGACGAACTCGGGTCGGATTCGTTTTCGCGCAGAAAATAGATCCAAAAAGTGATGCACTAATTGGAAGTTTCCCGGAGTTTGGACGGTCGGATCGAGCTGAATTTTTGGAAGGTGGTAGATAAGGGAATTCCGCAGCAAATCAACGGTTGGACCCTCCAAAGGACATCCGAGCTAGCCGCTGCATACCACGCCCTAAACTCCTCCGGATTCTCGTCCAGATTCAACAGGGCTCCGGTATATCGGAGATTGCCGGAGATTCCTCCATCGGAACTCGACGAAATTTTCCAGGGTTGTTGTAGACTCAATTCCGCACAATTCCACCGAAGCAATCGTTAAAACGACGCTTGAGGAGGCGCTGACGGCGGATTCGAGTTCGCTGTCGTAAAAAAACCACGGTCGCCCGAGGGCAATGTTGACGTTGAGCCCGGGCTCCTGGATGATTCCTCCATGATCTTGATAGAGATCGGAGTTGATGTTGATGAAGGCCCTCATCCGAACATGACGATCGGAGATAGGGCGCAGTCCTTGGTCGAACCAAGGTGACCGGTCGAGCTGGTGACAAAGAAGCCGACGTCGCGAGTTGACTGCGCATCGAGCCATTGATCCTTCGCCCGAACACACGGCGGACTCTCAATGAAAGCACCAATGTCGGTGTCAAAACCGGCGGATCTCGGGTAGGGGGTCCCGAACTGTGCGTCTTAGGATCAATGGTAACAGGAGACAAGGGACACGATGTTTTACCCAGGTTCGGGCCCTCTTGATGGAGGTAAAACCCTACGTCCTGATTGATTAATATTGATGATGTGTGTCACAAGAGTGGATCTACCACGAGATCAAAGAGGCTAAACCCTAGAAGCTAGCCTATGGTATGATTGTTGTATATGAGATTATCTATCGACTAGCCTGGCCTCGGTTTATATAGTGCACTAGAGGCCTAGGAGAACAAGAGTCCTAGCCGAATACGCCGGTGGGGGAGGAGTCCTTGTCTTGATCGCCAAGTCTTGTGGAATCTTCCTTGTATGCGGCAACTGTCCGGACTGGCCCATGAGTATACGGCCATGGGGATCCTCGTCCCAATCCAACTGATCGGGAGACGACGTGGTGAGTACCCCCTAGTCCAGGACACCGTCAACTCCCACTTAGACAGACATCTCTCTAGTCATCTAAGTGATCACATGATCCAAATCAACTAAAACATGTCCGATCATCACGTGAGATGGAGTAGTTTCAATGGTGAACATCACTATGTTGATCATATCTACTATATGATTAACGTTCGACCTTTCGGTCTCCGTGTTCCGAGGCCATATCTGTATATGCTAGGCTCGTCAAGTTTAACTTTGAGTATTCAGCGTGTGCAACTGTGTTGCACCGTTGTATTGAACATAGAACCTATCACACCCGATCATCACGTGGTGTCTCAAAGACGAAGAACTTTCATAGCGGTGCATACTCAGGGAGAACTCTTCTTGATAATTAGTGAGAGATCATCTTAAAATGCTACCGTCAATCAAAGCAAGATAAGATGCATAAAGGATAAACATCACATGCAATCAATATAGGTGATATGATATGGCCATCATCATCTTGTGCTTGTGATCTCCATCTCCTAAGCATCGTCATGATCACCATCGTCACCGGCGCGACACCTTGATCTCCATCGTAGAATAGTTGTCGTTTACGCCATCTATTGCTTCTACGACTATCGCTACCGCTTAGTGATAAAGTAAAGCAATTACAGGCGTTGCATTTCATACAATAAGCGACAACCATATGGCTCCTGCCGATTGCCGATAACCGGCTACAAAACATGATCATCTCATACAATAAAATATAGCATCATGTCTTGACCATATCACATCACAACATGCCCTGCAAAAACAAGTTAGACGTCCTCTACTTTGTTGTTGCAAGTTTTACGTGGCTGCTACGGGCTGAGCAAGAACCGTTCTTACCTACGCATCAAAACCACAGCGATAGTTCGTCAAGTTAGTGTTGTTTTAACCTTCGCAAGGACCGGGCGTAGCCACACTCGGTTCAACTAAAGTTGGAGAAACAGACACCCGCCAGCCACCTGTGTGCAAAGCACGTCGGTAGAACCAGTCTCGCGTAAGCGTACGCGTAATGTCGGTCCGGGCTGCTTCATCCAACAATACCGCCGAACCAAAGTATGACATCTTTGGTAAGCAGTATGACTTGTATCGCCCACAACTCACTTGTGTTCTACTCGTGCATATAACATCAGCGCATAAAACCTAGGCTCGGATGCCTTTGTTGGGGAACGTAGTAATTTCAAAAACATTCCTACGCACACGCAAGATCATGGTGATGCATAGCAATGAGAGGGGAGAGTGTTGTCCACGTACCCTCGTAGACTGAAAGCGGAAGCGTTATAACAACACGGTTGATGTAGTCGTACGTCTTCACGGCCCGACCGATCAAGCACCGAAACTACGGCACCTCCGAGTTTTAGCACACGTTCAGCTCGATGACGATCCCCGGACTCCGATCCAGCAAAGTGTCGGGGATGAGTTCCGTCAGCACGACGGCGTGGTGACGATCTTGATGTTCTACCGTCACAGGCCTTCGCCTAAGCACCGCTACAATATTATCGAGGACTATGGTGGAGGGGGGCACCACACACGGCTAAGAGATCTCAAGGATCAATTTTTGTGTCTAGGGTGCCCCCCTGCCCCCGTATATAAAGGAGCAAGGGGGGGGGTGCGGCGGCCAGGAGGAGGCACGCCAGGAGGAGTCCTACTCCCTCCGGGAGTAGGACTCCCTCCCTTCCTTGTTGGAGTAGGAGAAGAGAGGGAAGGAGAGAGAGGGGGAAAGGAAAGGGGGGGCACCCCCCCCCTCCTTGTCCAATTCGGACTTGGGGGGAGGGGCGCGCGGCTGCCCCTTTTCCGCCTCTCCTCTTCCTCCTCTTGGGCCCATGAGGCCCATTAACCTCCGGGGGGGTTCCGGTAACCCCCTCGGTACTTCGGTATATATCCGATAACTCCGGGAACCATTCCGGTGTCCGAATATAGTCGTCCAATATATCAATCTTTATGTCTCAACCATTTCGAGACTCCTCGTTATGTCCGTAATCACATCCGGGACTCCGAACAAACTTTGGTACATCAAAAACTATAAACTCATAATAAAACTGTCATCGTAACGTTAAGCGTGCGGACCCTACGGGTTCGAGAACAATGTAGACATGACCTAGAACTGTTTCCGGTCAATAACCAATAGCGGAACCTGGATGCTCATGTTGGCTCCTACATATTCTACGAAGATCTTTATCGGTCAAACCGCATAACAACATACGTTGTTCCCTTTGTCATCGGTATGTTACTTTCCCGAGATTCGATCATCGGTATCCAATACCTAGTTCAATCTCGTTACCGGCAAGTCTCTTTACTCGTTATGTAATGCATCATTCCGTAACTAACTCATTAGCTACATTGCTTGCAAGGCTTATAGTGATGTGCATTACCAAGAGGGCCCAGAGATACCTCTCCGACAATCGGAGTGATAAAACCTAATCTCGAAATACGCCAACTTAACATGTACCTTTGGAGACACCTGTAGAGCTCCTTTATAATCACCCAGTTATGTTGTGATGTTTGGTAGCACACAAAGTGTTCCTCCGGTAAACGGGAGTTGCATAATCTCAGAGTTGTAGGAACATGTATAAGTCATGAAGAAAGCAATAGCAACATACTAAACGATCAAGTGCTAAGCTAACGGAATGGATCATGTCAATCACATCATTCTCCTAATGATGTGATCCCGTTAATCAAATGACAACACATGTCTATGGTTAGGAAACATAACCATCTTTGATTAATGAGCTAGTCAAGCAGAGGCATACTAGTGACTTTAAGTTTGTCTATGTATTCACACATGTATCATATTTCCTTCAGAATCCACCCGGCAGCCACGCCCAGTACGCGCCCTGGAGCCAGCAAGGCGTCGGCTCTCCGTTGCCGTAGCCATGGGGATGCACGCCATCGCCGGGCTACGCCGACGGGGACTCGCACGGTGGGTTCAACCCCAACGTCACCTTCCCCCATGGACACCCGGCCCAGCGCACGCCCTCGCCCACCTTCGCCGGCGTGCAGTACCCTCCATACAACTACTCGCCGCCCGCCTACGCGTCCTCCCCGACGCCCCCTCTCCGCCGTGGCGCGCTGCCCTTCTCGCACCTCGGCGACACCGACGAGATCAAGGCCGACATGGACGACATCATCGCGGCAGGCTCCGCCGCGGCCGCTACGTCCCCCGGGTTCGTCACCCCAGACGACACGGTGGATCTCAGCGGCGGCATGGACGGCAAGCTCGGCTACGTCTATGGCAAGGAGGGGCCGGAGGAGCAGGTGGAGGAGGACGAAGAGGAGGAGGAGGAGCCGGCGACTGTTTTGGCGAGGAGGCGCAAGAAGAAGAAGCGGGCGGCCAGGTCCGGCGAGCCGCGCATCAAGTGGGCGTCCAAGGAGCAGGAATGCCTCGCCGAAGCATGGAAAGTCGTCCGCCTCGACCCGACCACCGGCACGAACCAGAGTATCGAGACGTACTGGGAGCGCATCAAGGCCGAGTTCGACGAGCGCAAGCTCGTCGACCCCTACTTTAAAGGCGTCTACATGCAGCGCGGGGCGAAGCCGATGGCGAACCATTGGGGGCTCATCCAAGGGGCGTGCAACAAATGGTATGGGATCGTCGAGGAGGTCGCGGCTCGCCCAGAGAGCGGCGCCAGCGTTGAGGATCAGGTATGGCACGCCGGTCTCCCACTTCTCTTTGTCGTGTGCGTCCGCCAACTGTTTGTTCCTCCGCGCAGCTGCTGCGCATGTTCGCCATGTATCGGCAGGGCAACAGTGACACCGAATTCAAGTACCTCCATGTTTACAAGCGCATTGACAAGTGCGAGAAGTGGGTGAAAGTCCGGTGCACCCTCGACAAGGCCAAGGAGACCTACAAGCCGGACGCACCGACGCCGGGCCCGTCAGAAGGGCGGCCGGACGGCAATAAAGGTGCCAAGAAGGGGAAACACGCCGACGCGGCTACCGCTCGAGTGCAAGAGTCCATCGAGCATTACCTCGCCGACGCACAGGCCCGGGCCGCCCTACGTGAAGAGAAGACCGAGGCGCGGTGGTCGGCGTTGATGTCGAGCAGCGCCGTCAAGCTCAACCTACTCCGGACCAACGTCGCCGTGAAGAAGAGAAACACCGACCTGGCTTTCCTGCTGGGCGGGGCGGACATGCTCCAGAGCAACGACGAGGCGGTCAAGGCGTGGTACTTGGCGGAACATGGCCTCGTCCTGAACCAGCTTCCCTCAATGACGCCGCCCACGCCAAGCCCGAGCGATGGTGCCGCCGCGACTCCCCGTAGCACAGAAGCTGAAAGAACATGCGGTGCCCCCATGTTTGGTTTTGGTAATTGATGGCAATCTCTATGGACTAATGGTTGCCTTGAGTTATATTTGAAGGTTTTGTCCATAGGCTTTTCTTGGAGTACATGTGTTGGTTTCAAGGAGAGTTTGTGTCGACCAAGGTGCTATTCAAGGAATTACCTAAAAGATTGGTCTTGTGAGAGGTTGATCAAGACTAAGTCAAAGAGTGAATCAAGTTGATCAACACACAATGCGTAGAAGATGTACCGAGAGGGATCAAGTGATCCCATGGTATGGTAAGCATTGTCAATTATGATTTGTGTACTAACCCATGGTCTTCGTGAGAGTTCTTTGTGGGGTTAGGATGCAGTGTGCAAGTTCAAGTGATGCATCACGAAGAGATCAAGTGCTTGAAGCTTGCCGTCCATTGTGGTGACAATGCACTTGTGAAGATGAGCCAAAGAGTGGCTCACCCATAGTGGACTATGGGGGAGCAATCATCTAGTCTTCATCGAGCCAACGCAATCAAGAAAGGTGGTCCAACTTGAGGGAGTCAAGATCGTCATCATCTAGCTCAAGTGGACTTTGTGCAAGGCAAAGGTTTTCCCTTGATAGGTTTTCTATTTTACCGGTCTCATGGTAGTTGTGGGAGACCGGGTTATAGGATCGATTGTCGTACTATCAAGGGGGGCTCTCGATGAGTTGCTTGATCGTATCGTTCGTAGAGAGCTCAAACCATTGCATCCTTGCATCATCTTTATTGGTTCTTGTTTGGTTCTTCTCGTTGTGAGATTTGGAGCTTATGGTCATTTTTATGACAAGCTCGAGTTCATCGAAAACGTAGTTCACTTGCAACTTCTATGATGTTTTCGATGTTGGAGGGTATGCCGGTTCTTCTCTGTTGAAGGTTTCTCTCCTCCTTCTGTTTTGATGCTACTCGTTGTCTTGTATCCAACAAGCTTGAGTTTGCTCAATTCGGAGCTCATTTGCAGAAGTTATGGCAGTTCTGGTTTTATTGTATCCCTCTGTTGTCTTCTCTGCAAAATGAAGGACTCCTAGTGTTGTTGTTCTGGGGCATGCAGTAGTACTGCTCTCCGAAGCGGTAGTACCGCACTCCCCTGCGGTAGTACTGCAGGTGCTCATGGTAGTACCGCTCTGTGGGAGCGGTAGTACCGAGGGCTCTGGCCAGGCTTAGCAGCATGAGCGGAAGTAGGGGCGGATGTAATTTTTTACATCCGCGCCCTACGCTGTAGTACCGCTCTTCGGGTGCGGTAGTACCGTGCCGGATTTTTGCGCAGGTCCTCCCTCAGCGGAAGTAGGTACGGAAGTAATTTTTTACTTCCGTGCTTTCTCTGCGCCTAGCGTTGCCTGCCTTAGAAAGTACCGTAGGGGCGCCCGGTAGTACCGCTCCGGCGGTTCTACCGCTTCGTTATACAATGCAATGAGCCTTCATCGGCCGATCTGCACATGCGGTAGTACCGCAACCTGCAGCGGTAGTACCGCAGCCGACCGCGGTAGTACCGCAGCTCCGTGCGGTAGTACCGCGTCGTGCGGGCTGAGTGAGGGGATAACGGTTGGATTTTCTCCCCACCTATAAAAGGGGGTCTTCTTCCCCATTGAGATCTCATCCTTTGAGCTCGTGTTCTTCCCCCATTGTTGACCTTCTTCGAGCTTGCTAACTATCAATCCCTCCATGGATTCTTGCTAGTTTTTGAGGGAAAAGAGAGAGGAGATCTAGATCCACATTTCCACCAATCACTTTCTCCTCTATGTGAGGGGAACCCCTTGGATCTAGATCTTGGAGTTCTTGGTGTTGTCCTTCTTGTTCTTCCTCTCATTTTCTTCCCTAGCATTAGTTGCTTGGTGGGATTTGAGAGAGAAGGACTAGGGCACTCCGTGTGCCCTTGCCATTGCATTTGGTGCATCAGTTTGAGTTCTCCACGGTGATACGTGGAAGTTACAAGTTGAGAAGCTTATTACTCTTGGGTGCTTGGTACCCTTGAGCTTGTTCCTCTTGGGTGCTTGGGCGCCCTAGGCAGTTAGTGGTGTTGGAGCTCAATCATTGTGGTGCAAAGCTCCGGGCAAGCGTCGGGTCTCAATTAGGTTGTGGAGATCGCCCGAGCAATTTGTGGTACAGTGACCGCCCCAAGGGTTTCCAAAGTGTCGGGTTGGTGACCGCCCCAAGGGTTGCCATTTATGCGGGTTCGGTGACCGCCCTCAAGGGTCCCTTAATGGAATCACGGCATCTTGCATTGTGCGAGGGCGTGAGGAGATTACGGTGGCCCTAGTGGCTTCTTGGGAGAATTGTGCCTCCACAACGCTCCAAACGGAGATTAGCATCCGCAAGGGTGTGAACTTCGCGATACATCGTCGTCTCCGCGTGCCTCGGTTATCTCTTACCCGAGCCCTTTACTTATGCACTTTACTTTGTGATACTCATATTGTTCTTTGTCATATATCTTGCTATCACAGAGTTGATTATCTTGCTTAGCATAAGTTGTTGGTGCACATAAGTGAGCCTAGTTGTTTTAGGTTTTGTGCTTGACAAATTAACCGCTAGGTTTATTCCTCATTTGTTCAAGCCTAAACCGTAATTATTTTAAAGCGCCTATTCACCCCCCCCCCCCCCCTCTAGGCGACATCCTCGATCTTTCAGAAGCCATACCGACGCCGCCCAGCACAGAGACCCCGCCAAGCCAGCGCACGCCGACTCCGCCGACGCCGGAGGCCGACCTCGCCGTCTGATGCGCACGTGCGTCCTTTCTTTTTTTGTACGCCGAACTTTTCATTCGATCGCCGAACTGTGGCCGCTTGATCGCCAGATTTGTGACGTCTATTTTGTGAGCGGGAATTACTACTTTTGAATTTGCCGTGGCTGGGAGGGGACGCCTGAGGGCGTGGCTGGGAGCTAGGTTGCCCCCAGGGGCCAATCTAGCGCCGGTTCGCCCTCCAGGCCGCTCTTTTTCGGCGCCTTGGGGGGCTGAACGGCTGGAGGTGCTCTTACTCCAACCACACCCACCCTTTAAGACCAATAATCCAATATCTCACCAAGGAAACTCTCAAAGGTTTTAAATTGATCAATTCTTATCGCTTACAGTCGCTTGCAGGTAGTTGAATTTGCCACCTAGTCATCACCAATATCTTGAACGCCATATCAAAGTTAAGAATTCTTTTCTTGACATGAGAGCAGATCTACGACGCGACTTAAAGAAAGCAAACAGGGCAAGCCCAAACCAAATCTTAAAGCATGACTATTTATTCCAGTACAATAGAATTACATCTCAGGTACCATCCAAACATACAAAACATAATGGGTCAAATAGCTACCCCCTCCGTCCCATAATTTAAAAACATTTTTGACACTAGTATAGTGTCAAAAATGTTTTTATATTATGGGACAGAGGGAGTAGTACTCATCCCTTTGTTTGGTTTATTAGCCCTTCGAGGGGCCTAAATTTGACCAAAAATTGACTCATAAATAGGAGTTATATACCATTAAAAAAATCATTGGATTTGTATTTAAATGAGGTTCCCTATGATAATATATTTTGTGGCATATAACTTATAATTTATGAGTCAAATTTGGGTTCAAAGATCGAGATGTAAACCCGCACACAAGCATCTTACATGACTGTCATCTAGTAGGAAGGGACAGACGAATGCATAACAAAAATAAGAGTTCTTACATAACTGTCATCTACTAGGAAGGGGACAGACGAATGCATAACAAAGCCAAGAGTTCTTAGATGACTGTCATCTACTAGGAAGGGGACAGGCGAATGCATAACAAAACTTACGACTTCTTACATCACTGTCATCTAGCACTAGGAAGGGAACAGACGAAAGCATAACAACACCAAGAGTGCCAAGTCAAAATACCCAGTTGATCACGTCCTTGACAAAAGAGTAACATGTGGACTTGTGCTTGATCATGCGGAGGCCATTGTCAGCGCCGCGCAAAATCTGTACGCCAGTGAGCACCGCAAACTCCTCACCAGATGTTTCATCGATCTCAATGGTCTTGGCAACACAAAACTTGCCATCGCCAAGGTATACCAGTTCAGAAGACGTTGCACACCAGCCCTCTTCCTCGGGTGGGTTCGGATCCTCAAATTGCTGCAGAATGGGTGGTGTTTGTTTGTCCTCCTCCATGGCAGAAAGGTCCAGAGCGCACAGGTGTTTATGGCCGTCTGCCGAGAAGGCGAACCACAGGTTGAACTCAGGGATGTACTTGGCCTCCCCATAAAAGGGCAGAGTCCACTCCCCTTGAATTTTTTTTTATTTTCAAATTTCTGAATTATTTTAATCTCTAATCTCTAATCAGCACCCCTAATCACTGCTCAATTTATCCTCTAATCTCTAATCACCCTCATCATTCCAAATCATCTAACTTCCTGAACGGTCACCCATCCTCCCACTCCCCCAGCCTGAGCACGCTTAACTTCCGGGTTCTATTCTCTCTCGTTTCCAAGTCTGCACTTGTTGTTTTCCTGACAATAGTAAGATGTCAATCCTATTAACCTTCAGGAATTTTGCTTGAGCATGAAATGACACATTTGACTGTTTGAGTTTTGAACTATTGTTTTAAAAAACAATAATTATTTAGAAAACAATAGTTATTTTGAATAATTGGTTTGACCATAGTTTGACCACTGTTTGACCAGATTTGACCAAAATTCAAAATAACTGAACAAATTATTTAGTAACACTAATATTCTAGAATAATTAGTTTGACCATAGTTTGACCAGATTTGACCAAAATTCAAAATAACTGAACAAATTATTTAGTAACACTAATATTCTAGAATAATTAGTTTGACCATTGTTTGACCACAGTTTGAAATATTTTGAATTTTTTTGCCTCTCCAGATTTTAAAAGCCCCGTAACTTTTTTTCTATTAGGTTTTTGAGGATTTTGAAAATGATTAACGGGGCTCCCCCAGTTAAATTTGGATGTAACTTTTCGAGTAGATGATTTTTCATAAAAAAAACTTTTTCATCCGAGTTAGTATGCAAAAGTTATGCCCATATTTACAAATTCCAGAGACATTTTGCAAATAAAGTCGAAATTCACATTTGCAAATTCTCCCAACAACTAGACCACATATCACATGGGAAACTTATTTTCTTTTATTTTTTTGACATTTCCATCATTTTCTTTTATTTTTTTTTTAACTGAAAAGGCGATCCGGAGGGGGGGTAGAGTTTGAAAATGGGACCTTTAGTACCGGTTCGTGGCATGAACCGGGACTAAAGGTCTCAACCCCATTAGCACCGGTTCGTGCCTCAAACTGGGGCATCGCACCCTTTAGTCCCGGTTCGTGCCACGAACCGGGACTAAAGGGCACAGGTGAACCGGGAGTAATGCCTTAGCCGCACGAACCGGGATAAATGCTCACATTAGTCTCGGTTCGTGATTGAACCGGGACTAATGTGAATATTGGCCCGGGACCACAGCCTTGTTTTCTACTAGTGACGTTCCTCGACGTGTCAAAGCAATAGGTGCCAGTGCGCGTGTCCTCACATGACATATAGATGGTGGAGCACCTGTTGGTCTTGTTAACCATGCTCATGTAGGAGGCGATGACAGAGGGTTGGTAGTCTGGTTCGAGGACGAATGGAGGCGGCCGAAGAACCCGCCAGCGCCAGCCTCTATGCATTTCGCGCACTTCTTGACCGCCGGTCTTAGGCCCGTGCTCAAGGACCTCGAAGCAGGAAACGCTGTAGTCCTCGCTGGAGCCATATGCATCCATGGGCGCGAACAAATCCATGCCGCCCATGAGCGGCAGAGTGGTCGGGGATGGAGAAAAGCTCACCGCTGGCTCGGGCAGAGAAAGGGCCTGCATTTCCAGAGCACAATCCTTGGCCTTGTTTGCGATCGACGCTGCTGGCTCACCTGCTGGTTCGTAGAAGAGATGCTTGTACGGGTCGATTCGCCGCACCGAGTGGACGCCTGTGGAAGTATTCTTCACCACCACATTGAGAAGCCGCCGTATCATCTTTGATCGTCTGCGCCCCAATAATCGTAGCTTTGCTGATAAAAGAGAGAAAAAAGTGATCAATAATTTGGTGAGACGCTTAAAAAGACGGAGGCTTTCGCCGAATAACTATACCTGAACTGAACACCAAATGATCAACGAACAAGGTCCTTTGCCTAGAGAAGTAGGAGGGGATTGGTGCGGCGGCGGAGACTGGGTAGGGGGAGCTTAGGTGTTTCCGGTTTGCCCTAGTTCCGTCCTTTTTTTGAGACAGTTCTGGCCGCGAGTTGGAATTTTTTATTTTTTTTGAATCAACCTTGCCCTGAGTATTTTTTTTAGAATTCTTCCCAATTTTTTTTCTTTTTTGAACGTCAGTACAGACACAAGCGTTCATATACACGCCCATACACTCACCTCTATGAACGCACATAGGCACACCCTATGTAACGCCTCGGATCCGATGCGCCAGGTGTCTTCCGTTTATTCGTCAACGTTGCCATGTCATTTGCTTGCGTGTTGCACTTTGCCATGTCATCATCTACATTGCATCCTCATGTTTTCAAAACTTGCATCCGGTCTTTTTCCCCGTTGTCCGTTTCGCGTTCCGACTCTCTCACACGCACCCGTTGCTCCTCTCAGACCTTGTTTCGTGAGTGGCTTTAAAATGTTCTCGGAATGGGATGAAACTTGGCGTGCGGTGTTGTTATAGTGTAGGTAGACCGCCTGTCAAGTTTCGTCGCATTCGGAGTCTGTTTGATAGCCCAACCACCATTCGTAGCGGCTCTGTTGTCGGTTTTTTCGTCGGACGTTTCGGTCTTCGGAAACCCGTGCCGGGCCGCATTCCGTCTCTCTCTTCTCAGCTCAAGCCCTCATCTACACAGCCCACTAAACCCAACTAATCCCCTCCGCTCCGGACCGTCCGATGGCGATCGAACGGCTTCGAAATGGAGCAAAACTCTCAACCCTGGACCCCTTTCCTATTTAAACCCCCTCCCATGCCATTTTTGGGCATCCCTAGCACCCCCACCTAACCCTAGCCTTCCCCCTTGGATCAACCGCCGCCTCCCACCCTCTCCTCGAGTTCTGGCGCCGGCCACCTCCTCAGCGCCACTTGGCAAGTCGCTAGTGGGTGCGCCGTCCTCCAGCCCCCTCAAGAAGGCCACGTGCCTCCCCCGGCGCCCAGCCGCGCGGGCCCGCTGAAGCCAGCAAGCCAGCGCCGCCCGCAGCCCGTGAGGCCAGGCGCCCGCTCCCGCGCCCTAGCGCCCCGCCGCCCGGCTCCCCGTGGGCGCCGCCGCAGACTCGCCCTCTGTCGTCGCGCCGCCGCACAACGTCGCCACCGGACTCTGCCTCCTCCGTCGCCCAGGTCGCCCGCACCTCGTCCCCGTGCTTCCTCTCCCCTGGATCCATCTCTCTCTCACCCCTCTGTGACCTCCCGCAGGAGCCGCCATGGATGGTCGCGCAAGCTCCGCCGCCGGTGACCTCGCCTCTATTTTGCCCCGTCGGCCCCAGATCTGGCCGGAATGGACCCTGAGTGGCCGGATCCACCCGCTCCCGGCCTCCTCCGTGCCCCTCGTCCTCGCCGGCGAGCTCCCCCGCCGCGGTTCCGGTCTGGACGCCACCCCCATCCCGCGAACTAAACGGCCCCGCTGCACCACCCCGTCCGTTTTCGCCCAAGGTTGTTTTTTTGGCCAAGTCCCCGAAACCTCATGTTCTGGTGTCCTGTTCATCATGCCATAACTTGTTGCATACTTCTCTGTTTTGTGTGTTTAATATGTCGAAATGTTCACCATGAGATTCTCTTCACTTTGTCCATTGTTCCATGCTGGTTTGAGTTCATCTTGATGCCCTAATCATCGTTGCAAGAGTGCTATGTGATGTTGTCTGCTGTAGTTTAACAGTACTTGCTCATTTGTCATTTTTGTATCTTTTTGTGTGATTTTCTTTTGAGCATGATGTCTACATGTGTTATGAGCTACAACATGCCATATTTTCTTTGGTGCAATCCACTCTTCATGATATGCCATGTGTTGATTGTTAAAATCTTGCAAAGTAGCCTCCGTGATGTTGCTGATTTCTGTGACTTAGTCATTTCTGCTAAGTCTGAAACTGATATATTGTGATGCTATATAAACCTGTTGATACCATGAGTTCTATGCATAATTTGGAGATATTCACTAAGGGCGTTTTATTACACATGTTATGCTATATCTATACATGCCCCTGTTTGCATTTATGGAGTGTTCTAGCATGTCTTAATCTTGCTCTACTTTTGCTATAAAAATGTTCCTGACAGATTGTTTACATGTTAATCAATTTTGCCATGGTTGTTGTTAGTGATGCAAGCATGTTATGAACTTGATCTTGCCATGGTTAGCTTCATGAAAATGTCATCTTGTTGTAGGTATGCTTGTCTTGTCATGCAATGTTTTGTGATGAGTGATTTGAGCTTGCAAAGATGTCTTCATAATTCTGTTTATGCCATGCACTGTTATTTTCACCGAGTCTGAATCTGTTTATGGAACTTGCTATGTTTACATGGGTGCCATCATATCTTCTGTGCCTTTTTGGCTCGTGGTCATTAAGGGACTTTTGTTCTATGCAATTATTAGATTCATGCCATGCCTTTGGTTGTCATGATAATTTCCTGTAGCATGTTGTTTGATAGCTCTAAACTTTGTAACCTAATGTTATTTCTGCCATGTCCAGTGATTTCCACTAAGTCTGTGAACCTGTTATTATTTGCAATCTTGCAATGTCCTTTTGAGCATGTTCTAGTGATTTATGGAGATAGCTCAGTGTTAATGTTTTGTCATTCTTTACCTGTACATCACATCCATGCTTTTTGTTTTCATGTGATGGTGCTGTAGCATGTTGTTTTTATGCTTGCAATATGCCTAGTTGCTGTTTTGGACAGCATGCCTTTTAAACTTGTATGGTGTGTATGTGTTGAACCGTTGCTCCGTTTTGAGTGTGCTCTACATGAAACTTGCTTAGTTTTGCATGTAGTTTCATGTTACCTTGTTGCATCCATGTTTTGAGTGTGTGCTTGATGTTTGAATGCAATTTGCATCAATGCCATGTTTAACTTGTTTTGCTCATATCTTCTAGGCCGTAGCTCCAAATTAAATGAACTTTATATGTAGCTTGACTAGAATTCCGTGTAGATTATCGTGGTGCATCTTAACTTGATATTTAACAACTTGAACATAAAGTTTATTCAGATCTGGACCAATTTCAAAATTTGCATATGAGGACTTACCGGAATTGTTATATGTTGTTTCCGGCCTCATTTAAACTTGCTTTGATGTGTTGCTCTTGTATGCATCATCTCTTGCCATGAGTAGCTTCATGTAGCCTTGGCATGCATCATACTTGGTTGAGCATCATTATTTGTTCATGTGTGGTGTGTTTACCTTGTTGTTTGCTTCTTTCCGGTTGTGCTCCTTCTCGTTAGTTCCTGTTTCGTTGTGATCATGAGGATTCGTCCGTCTACGCTTGGTTCGTCTTCATGGCTTCATCTTCTTCATGGATTCGTTCTTCTTCCTAGCGGGATTTCAGGCAAGATGACCGTCACCTTGGATCTCATTACTATCATTGCTATGCTAGTTGCTTCGTTCTATCGCTTTGCCGCGTTACCTACCACTTGCTTATCAAGCCTCCCAAATTGCCATGAACCTCTAACCTTTGTCACCCTTCCTAGCAAACCGTTGTTTGGCTATGTTACCGCTTTGGCTCAGCCCCTCTTATAGCGTTGCTAGTTGCAGGTGAAGATGAAGATTGCTCCATGTTGGATTATGTTTATGTTGGGATATCACAATATCTCTTATTTAATTAATGCATCTATATACTTGGTAAAGGGTGGAAGGCTCGGCCTTATGCCTGGTGTTTTGTTCCACTCTTGCCGCCCTAGTTTCCGTCATATCGGTATTATGTTTCCGGATTTTGCGTCCCTAACGCGGTTGGGTGTTATGGGAACCCCTTGACAGTTCGCCTTGAATAAAACTCCTCCAGCAAGGCCCAACCTTGGTTTTACATTTGCCTCACCTAAGCCTTTTTTCCCTTGGGTTTCCGGAGCCCGAGGGTCATCTTTATTTTAGCCCCCGGGCCAGTGCTCCTCTGAGCGCTGGTCCAAACCGAGCGAATGTCCGGCGCCCCCTGGGCAACCAGGGTCGATGCCAACCCGACGTCTGGCTCATCTGGTGTGCCCTGAGAACGAGATATGTGCAGCTCCTATCGGGATTTGTCGGCACATCCGGGTGGTCTTGCTGGTCTTGTTTTACCATTGTCGAAATGTCTTGTAACCGGGATTCTGAGACTGGTCGGGTCTTCCCGGGAGAAGAAATATCCTTCGTTGATCGTGAGAGCTTATCATGGGCTAAGTTGGGACACCCCTGCAGGGTTTTGAACTTTCGAAAGCCGTGCCCGCGGTTATGTGGCAGATGGGAATTTGTTAATATCCGGTTGTAGTAAACTTGAAGTAAACTCTTCTAAAATACACCAACTGCGTGCGTAACCGTGATTGTCTCTTTTCGGGGTTGTTCGAGAGGAGAACACGGTTTTTGGGTTATGATTGACGTAAGTAGGAGTTCAAGATCACTTCTTGATCATTACTAGTTGACGTCCGCTTGTTCAGCTCCTCTTCTCGCCCTTGTTTCATAAGTTAGCCACCATACATTGCTTAGTCGCTGCTGCAACCTCACCACTTTACCCCTTCCTTACCCATTAAGCTTTGCTAGTCTTGATACCCATGGTAATGGGATTGCTGAGTCCTCGTGGCTCACAGATTACTACAGCAATAGTTGCAAGTATAGGTTATGCTTTGCTCATGACGTGAGAGCGATGTTTACTCGTGTTGGAGTTCTTCTTCTTCGTCGATCTTGGGTTAGGTTCCGAGTCAGCAGCCTGGGCTAGCAGGGTGGATATTGTTTGAGTTTATGTTTCTGTTTCATCCGTAGTCGGATGTTGATCCCTTGTATGATGTTGATGTATTCTTGGGGCATTTGTGCCTTATGTATGTATCCCCAACTATTATGTAATGGTTTGATGTAATGATATCCACCTTGCAAAAGCGTCTTCAAGATGCGCTTCTATCCTTGGTGGGACCTTCGAGTTCCTTTAGGATAGGGTCGCATCTTGGGCGTGAAACCCTACCCCTATGAGCACCTCCGAAATACTGAGCCGGCATATCATCTCGGCATATCATCTTGAGATTTATGAAGTCACCGTAGGTGTCTCGTCATTGACGGGAACGTCTCCTCCCTCTGAATGCGCATCACCGAAAATCCTGAGAAAAATACAGGAATAAACACGAGCACCAGAATTTGAACCCTGGTGGGCTGGGAATACCACAATCCCTCTAACCATCCAACCACAGATTGGTTCGCGCCAACTTTATTGATTTTTAACCATGTTCATAGGTACAAAATTTTGGTTTTGGGGAGCAACCAACCAAACATGGCGCCCTATACCTAGACTACAATCGAATTTAAAGAGATTATGTGCTTTGAAATTAAAAATCATAAGCTCATGAATAAACTTATATATGAAATAGAAGTATCTTTCTGTGACGCCCCCGATTCGACCGTACACTAATCATACACGCAAACATGTACGATCAAGATCAGGGACTCACGGGAAGATATCACAACACAACTCTAGACACAAATCAAAATAATACAAGCCTCATATTACAAGCCAGGGGGCTCGAATACAAGCTCGATACACAAGAGTCAGCGGAAGCAACAATATCTGAGTATAGACATAAGTTAAACAAGGATGCCTTAGGAAGGCTAGCACAAAAACAACACGATCGAAGAGGCAAGGCCTCCTGCCTGGGACCTCCTAACTACTCCTGGTCTTCTGTGGCCTCCATGTAGTAGTATCCGTCGGCGGTGGCGTCTGGCTCCAGGGATCCACCAACTGGTTGCATCAACTGGAAAGAAGGAAGAAGGGGAAAAAGGGGGAGCAAATCAACCGTGAGTACTCATCCAAAGTACTCGCAAGCATCAGATCTATACTAAGTATGCATTGGTATCAAATGGAAGGGTTGTACTAAACTGCAGAATGCCAGAATAGGGGGGAAGGCCTAGCCTATCGAAGACTAGCATCTTCAAGCAGCTCCAAGCATCTTGCAGCATGTAGATGAGTAAAGAATAGTAGTTTATAATTAACAAGCATGTTGTAACAATAACGCCCAGAGATCCTTTCTCGACTCCCTGCGAGAAAGCAATCCCGGAGCCATATAACTTAAGTATCCATTTCTAGTTGTATTAGATCAAGATATAAGTCTGAACGTCCATTACCGTGGACACGGTATTCGAATAAAGATCTTCCTGCAGGGTGCACCACGTTTTCCAACACGCTCGATCACTCGGCGGACACACCTTTTCGGGGTCAATGCCCGCCTCGGAAGATCAACACGTCGCAGCCCGACCTAGGCTCAGCAGAGAGGTCCCGCGGTCTACATCCTAAGCACTCCGAGTGCGGGCCCATCGCCCGTTGCACTCCGGATCGTTGTGTGTGGGTGGATACCAGCACCACCCGTGTAGTGGATGGCACGATCCAACTGTACCACAATGCTGAACTGGACATCTGACAAAGCTTCGGCTGATACCACGACGCCGAGGCCCATAACTATTCTCGCATGGTGGTTAGTACGCAAAGGCCAAAGTCCAATTCAGAACAAATACCCAAACCATAGTGTATTATTAGCTCGCGGAGACGAGCAGAGACTCACGATAATGTGACCCCGTCGCCCCGTCTCGAGGAAATACGGCAAGGGCAAGCCCAGCCCACTCGAGGGCTGCCAGACTTCCCGGCCGTGCCTCGTAGCCATCTTGCGGGTGCTCTCCGGGCCCGCCCGACTTTCCCAAAGGTCTCAAGTAATGTCAGGGTAACCGTGTGTCCAAACATCAAGGGGAAAACCCAAGGAATCACCCTCGGAGGATTCCACTCGATGTAATCATCAAGGTGAACATAAGAGGAACCACCCTCGAGGTTCACACTTGAGGGGTTGCACGACAGAGCCGTATCGGGAATGGTGAAGGAGGAAATCACCCTTGATGACCACGACCGAATAGCTACACTACAGAATTATTATCAGGAGTGCGTTATGAGGGATCACCCTCGGCACTCGATAGTAGCTCTGCAGAGTCGAACAACTAAAGGGGCATGATGTGATGTGCAGTGCCGGGCTCTGGTCGTCGATCGTGTAGCTCGATTCGTCGATGATGAAGCAGGGGCAACAAGGACAAGTGGGGGTCACTGATGGATCACTAACCAACCTATACTAAGCAGTTTAGGGTAAGCAGGTAGGTAACAATAGCAGGTACAAAAGCAGGCTATGCATCAGAATAGGAGCAAACAATAACAGTAGCAAAATCTAATGCAAGCATGAGAGTATAGAATGGACGATATCGGGATGATCAAAGGGGGGGCTTGCCTGGTTGCTCAGACAAGAAGGAGGGTCGTCGGTGACGTAGTCGATCACAGGGGCATCAGCAGCGGTCTCGGGGTCTACCGGAGAGAAGAGGGGGAAGAAACAGTAAATACAGGCAAACATATGCACAACATGATTACAAGCGGGGCTAGAGGTGTTCTAACGCAGCACTAGGCGATACTGACAAAGGGGGAAACATCCGGGAAAGTTTTCCTGGTCCCGGACGTCTGTCAGACAGATGAACCGGAGGGGAAAGTTTGCAGGTTCGCTATGCTAGAGACGTGTGGAAGACGAACGGACAACGTATCCGGATTCGTCTCGAAATTCTGAGCAACTTTCATGTACAAAGTTTTTCGATCCGAGATACGGTTTATTCTATATGATTTTTCAAAGTTTTAAATAATTTCTGGAATATTAACAATTCGTAAATATATTAAGTGTAAATGCTATGGGTACACAGAGAGTGTACCTAGAGATGTGAAAGTGTGGCTGACAGTGGGGCCACACTGCTGAGTCAGTAGCTGACCCAGTCAATGTCCAGTCAGCGGTCAACTAGTTTGACTGTTGACTGGGTCAAACTAGCAGGTGGGGCCCGCACGTCATGGAGTCGTTCCTTTAACATATTGCTTTTAAAACACGTTAGTTAGTAGTGGGGCCTGTGTGTCAGTGTCTCAGGGGATTATTTAACTTTAATTAAAACAGTTGACCGGTTAATTAATCTAGCAGGGCCCACATGCCATTGAGTGGTTAGTGGGGGGGGTCAGCACTAAACTTGTTTAGCCCCCTCTGAACCGAACCGGTTGGGGCCTCACCGGACAGAGGCCCACGGCGGCCACGGATGGCTGGTTGCGCACGGGAGCAGGAGGCTCCGGCGACCATGGCCAAGAGCAGGCGGGGCAAGGGTCAGACGGCAACGGGCGGAGCCAGCGGAGGGCGACGCGCGCGTGGCAGATGAGCGGGGCAGCCGGAGCATGCGGGAGCGCGCCCATGGGCGCGGGCGGATGGGTGAGCGCGAGCTCCAGTGAGCTCGGCCACGGCGACGGATCCACGCGAAGGAGGAAGGGGATCGACGGAGGGGCTCACCAGCCCTGTAGTGGTGCAAACGCGTGCTCGGGGAGGGCCGTAGTCGCGGGGAGAGGCGGGGACGGCGCGGTCCAGCGAGGGAGAGGACGGGGTGGACGACGGCGAGCTCCGCGCGGCGGTGGCGTCGTGGTCGAGGCGGTGAGGTGGCGGTAACGAGGCTCGGCGCGTCGAGGCCGTGAGCCTGGCGGGCAGGGGCGGGCGAGAGGAACGCGCGCCGTGTCGGGAGCTGGGTTGGGAGGGCGGCGCCGAGGCCGAGGCGTGGCCCGATCCAGATGAGGAAGGGATCGACCGGAGTGGGGGTCGAGGGAGTGGGGGTAGCAGTTAGGGTTTCGGGGGGGTGGCCAAATAGGCCGGGGCGTCTTGAGGCGGGCCGTCTGGCCAAGAAGACCAGCTAGGCCACGCGCCCACGAGGAAGAGGGGGGTTCTGTTTTTTGATTTTATTTTAACTTTAACCTTTCTGTTTTCTTTTACTGTTTTATTTTATGTTAGCGCACTAAAACACTAAAAAAATGTTGGTTCACCACCATAAATAAGAATTGAATATTTGTCACATGATCAACATTTTAGTTTTCATGTTTGAGAAATTTGAATTTTGGACTTTGATTTGAATTTGAAATTGAATTAAGATTTGAATCAAGCGAGGATTAGCAACAGTAAAGTGATGACGTGGCATCATTAGCAGAGGATTACTGTAGCTTAATTATCCGGGCGTCACACTTTCCTGGCGTTAACTTCTTGACGAGAGCTCCACGAAGACCAGCCGACCACGCCCTCGCAATCCGATGCCACGTGGATCTTTTGAACTCCCAAGTCTCCTGACACGCAAATGTTTCTAGCAATGTGGAGTCAGTAATACTTGCATTGACAACCAAGGAAGGGCCCATGTAATGGCCATCGTTGTCTCTGCATATCGCCGCAACAACACCAGCATACTCCCTCCTTTCCGGTTTATAGGGCTTATCTCAAAATCTTAGTTTTTCTATTTTATAAGGCTCAATTAGGTTGTTCCCTATCACAAGTTCAGATTCCAAGGTGCATTAAATCATTATATGCAAGTATTAAGAGAAAATTGACCAATGCATGTACTTTATGCATGCATGCATTACAATTAATACATTGGTAAACATAATTTTTTGAGGAAAACAAGAGCATTAATTGGGTGCTTTTGCAAATTACAAAAAGTATTCGACCACTCACCATCTACCTTGGTTGGTGAGATTTTTGAATCGAGCCCTATAAACCGGAAAGGAGTATATGTGACGCTCAACTGCTCCATCCACATTAATTTTCACAAACGCCTCAGGTGGGGGTAACCAGCGGTGCACCTCCCATGCCCTTGGAGCGGAGCCGCCACTCGGTGCTCTGTCTACTGCTACGATCTCAGGTGCATCAAATATGAGTTTACGAAAGAATATATTTGGCCAAGAATAAGAAAAATTGCCTCATGCACTGCTCTACGTCTTGCATACCATATAGACCAGAGTGTGACTACTGTCATTGTGAACTGATCCTGAGACAAGCTTTCTTGCATTTCAAAGATGAAATTCTTAGCATTTGGCTCCTTATTTTCCGCCATACGATCTACTAACTCCTCATCTAACGGGGCCCATATACATCGTGCCATCGTACAGCTTATCAACGCATGTCTCCAGTAATCTTCCCCACCGCACAACGGGCATGTGTTGATGGTTGACATATTTCTATTATGGAGCACATCTGTTGTCGGCAAAGATTGACGAGCTAGCCTCCACAGAAAAACCTTTACTTTGGATGGGACCAAAAAAATTCAAAGCAAGGACCAAACTTTCTCTTGCCTTGCAATGTCCGAACCTTCACTTCTTCCCTCGAGCCATTCTTCTCTCTGTGTTTTAATTCTAATGATGTGCTTATAGGCCAAACTCACCGAGAAGAGGCCTTCTCTATCCGGATGGCATGCCCAAAAATATACCATGTTGTTGGTGCACACTAAAATTTTCAATATAGCTTCCACATCGACCGACAAGAAGACAATACGTAACAATTCCTCGTTCCATTGTGCGGTCGCTGGCACCAGTAGCTCTGAACTTTTGATAGCGGGTCGGCTACCAATGAAAGGATTGGACTAAGTGATGATTTCCTAGGTATCCAATTTTTCATACCAAACGACCATTGGCTGCCCATTACCAATCCTCCTATGGTCCCTTGCTTCATAATTTTCCTACCATCCATAATAGCACACCACAATTGATAGGGGCGAGATCCAAGTTCATCTGTAAGAATTTATCCCTTCGAGTAGTAGGATGCTTTTAGAATTCTTGCACTCAGTGAGGACGGTCCTGAAGTAATCTCCACGCCTGCCGTGCTAATAAAGCGAGGTTAAAAAGTTCCTAATCCCAGAAGCCGAGACTTCCCAAATATTTTGTTCTAGTCATCACTTCCCATGACACCCAGGCCGGTTTCCTTCCTCCTTGTTTACAGCCCCACCAAAAAAATATGATGATAGAATTTATATGTTTGCATAGCCCTCGTGCTAACTTGAGGCAAGACATGGAATAGACAAGTATATCCTGCGCCACTGACTTGATCAAAACATTGCTACGTCATGCAGATAAAAGTTTTCCCATCCATCCTTTAACTTTGTCCCAATGTGATCACTAATATATTTGAAAGTTCCTCTTTGATTGACCAACATCTATCGGCATACCCAAATACCTATTTGTCGGATATTCATTAGGGACATGTAAGTAGCGTTTGATTGCATCTCAAATAATCTGAGGGCAGCCCTTGCTAAAGAAAATTGAAGAATTATCCCTGTTAATCCTCTGACCAGAGGCCAAACAGTCTGTATCAAGTAGATTTGATACCTCCTCTGCTCCATTAACACTTGCCCTAAAAACAGCAGGCTATCATCCGCGAATAAAAGATGGTTCACTGGCGGAGCCAATGGGGCCACTGCTACGTCTTGAGCTTGCGTTGGTTTTCCCTGAAGAGGAGAGGATGATGCAGCAGAGTAGCGTAAGTATTTCCCTCAGTTTTTGAGAACCAATGTATCAATCCAGTAGGAGGCCATGCACAAGTCCCTCGTACCTACACAAAACAAATAGCTCCTCGCAACCAACGCGAATAGGGGTTGTCAATCCCTTCACGGTCACTTACGAGAGTGAGATCTGATAGAGATGATAGATAATATTTTTGGTATTTTTGGTATAAAGATGCAAAGTAAAATAAAAAGGCAAAGTAAAGAGCAAAGCAATAATAAAGCGTAGGAAGATTAATATGATGAAAATAGACACGGGGGCCATAGATTTCACTAGTGGCTTCTCTCAAGAGCATAGGTATTTTACGGCGGGTGAACGAATTACTGTTGAGCAATTGAGAGAATTGAGCATAGTTATGAGAATATCTAGGTATGATCATGTATATATGCATCACGTCCGAGACAAGTAGACCGACTCCTGCCTGCATCTACTACTATTACTCCACTCATCGACCGCTATCCAGCATGCATCTAGAGTATTAAGTTAATGAAAACAGAGTAACGCCTTAAGCAACATGACATGATGTAGAGGAATAAATTCATGCAATATGATAAATACCCCATCTTGTTATCCTCGATGGAAACAATACAATACGTGCCTTGCAACCCTTTCTGTCACTGGGTAAGGACACCGCAAGATTGAACCCAAAGCTAAGCACTTATCCTATTGCAAGAACTACCAATCTAGTTGGCCAAACCAAACGGATAATTCAAAGAGACTTGCAAAGATAACTCAATCATACATAAAAGAATTCAGGAAAGATTCAAATATTGCTCATAGATAATCTTGATCATAAACCCACAATTCATCGGTCTCAACAAACACACCGCAAAAAGAAGTTTACATCGAATCGATCTCCAGAGAGAGGGGGAGAACATTGTATTGAGATCCAAAAAGAGAGAAGAAGCCATCTAGCTACTAACTATGGACCCGAAGGTCTGAGGTAAACTACTCACACTTCATCGGAGAGGCTATGATGTTGATGTAGAAGCCCTCCGTGGTGGAATCCCCTTCCGGCGGAGCTCCGGAACAAGCCCCAAGATGAGATCTCGTGGATACAGAAAGTTGCGGCGGTGGAATTAGGTTTTTGGCTCCGTATCTGATCTGTTGGGGGTACGTAGGTATACATAGGAGGAAGAAGTACGTCGGTGGAGCTTCGAGGGACCCATGAGGCAGGGGGCGCACCCTCCACCCTCGTGACCGCCTCGTGGCTTTCTTGACGGAGGGTCCAAGTCTCCTGGGTCTTATCTGATGAGAAAATCACATTTCTGAAGATTTCATTCCGATTGTACTCCGTTTGATATTCCGTTTCTTCGTAACACTGAAATAGGTAAAAAACAGCAATTCTGGGCTGGGCCTCCGGTTAATAGGTTAGTCCCAAAAGTAATATAAAAGTGGAAAATAAAGCCCAATATAGTCCAAAACAATAGATAATATAGCATGGAGCAATCAAAAATTATAGATACATTGGAGACGTATCAGGCATCCCCAAGCTTAATTCCTGCTCGTCCTCAAGTAGGTAAATGATAAAAAGAGAATTTTTGATGCTGAGTGCTACTTGGCATAATTTCAATGTAACTCTTCTTAATTGTGATATGAATATTCAGATCCAAAAGATTCAAGACAAAAGTTCATATTGACATAAAAAATAATAATACGTCAAGCATACTAACTAAGCAATTATGTCCTCTCAAAATAACATGGCCAAAGAAAGTTCATCCCTACAAAATCATATAGTTTAGTCATGCTCTATTTTCGTCACACAAGAATGCTCTCATCATGCACACCCCGATGACAAGCTAAGCAATTGTTTCATACTTTAGTAATCTCAAACCTATAAACTTTCACGCAATACATGAGCGCGAGCCATGGATATAGCACTATGGGTGGAATAGAATATAATGATGTGATATGACCAACTATGTACCTGTTCGTATTGACAATGACGAAGTACAAGCCGCTGGCCAGGATCAAGTTAACGTTACTTCGTTAATTATTGCTAATGATTTATATGCTGGAACATATTTACGGCCGAGTTACGCCGGCAAGTATAAGTATGTGCTGGTTAATATAACAAGCATGCATGCTGATACAATTGATGGTTTAACAAGAAGTTTTCATAGCTTTGGCTTGGACCGGGAGAAAATCAATCTTGATGGACGCATGCATGTACAAGGAGTACAAAACAGGCACATACTTGCAAAGGATATATTCTTCCTTCCTCACGTGAGTTGTGGAGATTCATCAAGAAAAAGGCATGTCATCGTGCACACTCAGGAAACTTATTCACCTGGGGGATCAACGCTCAATTGGAGGCATAAAATCAGAAGCTGCCATATTCTGTTTTTATATTTGCCCAGAAAGGAGTTTGCTGGGGGAAGATACAAGATATTGTTGCGGCTATTTCTTTCCCTCCGTGATCTTGGTTGGGGTCCACCGTAGTTAACCAATCAAAGCTACATCGTACTAGAAATTAGTTGTTTTTTATGGTAATTCCTAGATGTAAAAGGAGTCCTGTTTCTAGACATATTGGTGTGCGTGCGTGAGGGCCTTAGGCCAAGTTTGAGTTGGCTATAAAAGCCACAAGGCGTCATGTAAAAGAGTGGGAGGTTATTTTCTTCGGTTTAGACAACATGTGTATTGACTATTAGGCGGCCCTCTTTGGGTGCCGTCATTATTTATTTTGTGTAAATTTTCTCCGTGGAAGTTGCACTTGGCTCGAGGTCCGTCGTCACCGACGGGTTGCGCGCTGGTTACGCCTGCTACGGCGGGAAGTTCCTCGTGTGTCGAGGGATTGTCCGTTGGTCGTCGTCACCCCTGCTTCAGGTTACGCGTACTACTCGTGTAATTGGAAGTATTTTTCATCGGTGGATTTTGGAGGTTATTGCTCTAATACCAACTGATGATATGACCAACTATGTACCTGTTCGTATTGACAATGATGAAGTACAAGCCGCTGGCCAGGATCAAGTTAACGTTACTTTGTTAATTATTGCTAATGATTTATATGCTAGAACATATTTATGGCCGAGTTACGCCGGCAAGTATAAGTATGCGATGGTTAATATAACAAGCATGCATGCTGATACAGTTGATAGTTTAACAAGAAGTTTTCATAGCTTTGGCTTGGACCGGGAGAAAATCAATCTTGATGGACGCATGCATGTACAAGGAGTACAAAACAGGCACGTACATGCAAAGGATATATTCTTCCTTCCTCACGTGAGCTGTGGAGATTCATCAAGAAAAAGGCATGTCATCGTGCACACTCAGGAAACTTATTCGCCTGGGGGATCAACGCTCAATTGGAGGCATAAAATCAGAAGCTACCATATTCTGTTTTTATATTTGCCCAGAAAGGAGTTTGCTGGGGGAAGATACAAGATATTGTTGCGGCTATTTCTTTCCCTCTGTGATATTGGTTGGGGTCCACCGTAGTTAACCAATCAAAGCTTCATCGTACTAGAAATTAGTTGTTTTTTATGGTAATTCCTAGATGTAAAAGGAGTCCTCTTTCTAGACATATTGGTGTGCGTGCATGAGGGCCTTAGGCCAAGTTTGAGTTGGCTATAAAAGCCACAAGGCGTCATGTAAAAGAGTGGGAGGTTATTTTCTTCAGTTTAGACAACATGTGTATTGACTATTAAGCGGCCCTCTTTGGGTGCCGTCATTATTTATTTTGTGTAAATTTTCTTCGTGGAAGTTGCACTTGGCTCGAGGTCCGGGTTGCGCGCTGGTTACGCCTGATACGGCGGGAAGTTCCTCGTGTGTCGAGGGATTGTCCGTTGATCGTCGTCACCCCTGCTTCAGGTTACGCGTACTGCTCGTGTAATTGGAAGTATTTTTCATCGGTGGATTTTGGAGGTTATTGCATCGTAAAAGATCGGGCCATATCGGCGGCACAACCGAGGTCGTGCACTCATTATGATGGGGGTTAAGTTGAGAAGACAAAAAAGGAGAAGGTCTCACATCAACGAGGCTAATCAACGGGCTATGGAGATGCCCATCAATTGATGTTAATGCAAGGAGTAGGGATTGCCATGCAACGGATGCACTAGAGCTTTAAATGTATGAAAGCTCAACAAAAGAAACTAAGTGGGTGTGCATCGAACTTGCTTGCTCACGAAGACCTAGGGCATTTGAGGAAGCCCATCGTTGGAATATACAAGCCAAGTTCTATAATGAAAAATTCCCACTAGTATATGAAAGTGACAACATATGAAACTCTTTATATGAAAAACATGGTGCTACTTTGAAGCACAATATAAGAGACTCACTATATGAAGAACATGGTGCTACTTTGAAGCACAAGTGTGGAAAAAGAGATAGTAGCATTGCCCCTTTTTATTTCTTATTTTTTGGCCTTCTTTTTTTTTGGCCTTTCTTTTTTTTTGGACAATGCTCTAGAAAATGATGATCATCACACTTCTATTTATTTACAACTCAATGATTACAACTCGATACTAGAACAAAGTATGACTCTATATGAATGCCTCCGGCGGTGTACCGGGATATGCAATGAACCAAGAGTGACATGTATGAAAGAATTATGAACGGTGGCTTTGCCACAAATACTATGTCAACTACATGATCATGCTAAGCAATACGACAATGATGAATGTGTCATGAAGAACGGTATGGTGGAAAGTTGCATGGCAATATATATCGGAATGGCTATGGAAATGCCATAATAGGTAGATATGGTGGCTGTTTTGAGGAAGATATAAGGAGGTTTATGTGTGAAAGAGCGTATCATATCATGGGGTTTGGATGCACTGGCGAAGTTTGCACCAACTCTCAATGTGAGAAAGGGCAATGCACGGTACCGAAGAGGCTAGCAATGATGGAAGGGTAAGAGTGCGTATAATCCATGGACTCAACATTAGTCATAAAGAACTCACATACTTATTGCAAAAATCTACAAGCCATCAAAAACCAAAGCACTACGCGCATGCTCCTAGGGGGATAGATTGGTAGGAAAAGACCATCGCTCGTCCCCGACCGCCACTCATAAGGAGGACAATCAAATAACACCTCATGTTTCAAATTTGTTACATAACGTTTACCATACGTGCATGCTATGAGACTTGCAAACTTCAACACAAGCATTTCTCAAATTCACAACTACTCAACTAGCACGACTTTGATATTATCACCTCCATATCTCAAAACAATTATCAAGCATCAAACTTTTCTTAGTATTCAACGCACTGAAAAGAAAGTTTTACAAATCTTGAATACCAAGCATATTATTATTAAGCAAATTACCATGCTATTTAAGACTCTCAAAACAATATAAGTGAAGCATGAGAGATCAATAGTTTCTTTAAAACAAATCCACCACCGTGCTCTAAAAGATATAAGTAAAGTAGTAGAGCAAAACTATCAAGCTCAAAAGATATAAGTGAAGCACATAGAGCAAAACTATCAAGCTCAAAAGATATAAGTGAAGCACATAGAGTATTCTAACAAATTCCAATTCATGTATGGCTCTCTCAAAAGGTGTGTACAGCAAGGATGATTGTGGTAAACTAACAAGCAAAGACACAAATAATACAAGACGCTCCAAGCAAAACACATATCATGTGGTGAATAAAAATATAGCTCCAAGTAAAGTTACGATGGAAGTGGACGAAGAGGGGATGCCTTCCGGGGCATCCCCAAGCTTCGACTTTTTGGTGTCCTTGGATTATCTTGGGGGCGCCATGGGAATCCCCAAGCTTAGTCTCTTGCCACTCCTTGTTCCATAATCCATCAAAAAAATTCACCCAAAACTTGAAAACTTCACAACACAAAACTCAACAGAAATCTCGTGAGCTCCGTTAGCGAAAGAAAACAAAAGACCACTTCAAGGTACTGTAATGAACTCATTCTTTATTTATATTTTTGTTAAACCTACTGTATTCCAACTTCTCATGGATCATGAACTATTTTACTAGCCATAGATTCATCAAAATAAGCAATCAACACACGAAAAACAGAATCTGTCAAAAACAGAACAGTCTGTAGTAATCTGTAACTAACGCAAACTTATAGAACTCCAAAAATTCAGAAAAAATAGGACGACCTAGGAAATTTGTTTATTGATAAGCAGCAATTGGAATCACTATTTTATCACGTTCTGGTGATTTTTAACAATTATTTTCTTGAACCGAAAGTTTCTGGAAATTACAGCAAGATCAAATAACTATTATCCAAGAAGATCCTATAGGTTTAACTTGGCACAAACACTAATTAAAACATAAAACCACATCTAAACAGAAGGTAGATGGATTATTTATTACTAAGTAGCAAGGAAAAATATTGGGTTGTCTCCCAACAAGCGCTTTTCTTTAAAGCCTTTTTAGCTAGGCATTGAGATTTCAATGATGCTCACAAGAAAGACAAGAATTGAGGCACAAAGAGAGCATCATAAAACATGTGACAACACACTTAAGTCTAACATACTTCCTATTCATAGGCATATTATAGGCAAACAAATTATCGTAGCAAGCAAAAACTAGCATATGCAAGGAAGCGGAAAGGAACAATAGCAATCTCAACATAACGAGAGGTAATTTAGTAACATGAAAATTTCTATAACCATATTTCCCTCTCTCATAATAATTACATGTAGGATCATAAGAAAATTCCACAATATAGCTATCATATAACATATTCTCAACACGATCCACATGCATGCGAAGTTGACACTCTTCCAAAATAGTGGGATTATCATTAACTAAAGTCATGATTTCTCCAAGCCCACTTTCATTATTATTGCAAACACTATTATCAATCTTATATTCATCATGGGGCTTAAATAAATTTTCAAGATCATAAGAAGAATCACCCCAATCATGATCATTGCAACATGTAGTAGACATAGCAAAAGTAGCATCCCCAAGCTTAGGGTTTTGCATCTTATTAGCACAATTGACATCAAAAGAATTTATAATAAAATCATTGCAATCATGCTTTTTATTCAAAGATCTATCGTGAGTCACTTCACGGATTTCAGGCAAAACCTTATAAAGATAATCTAGTACATCCAAATCACTAGGAATTGGTTCATCATAATTGGATCTCTTAAAAAGATTGGAAAGCGGATGAGGATCCATAGATATTAGCTTCTCTGTTTAGGAATAAATACTCAACTAATTCAACCAAGCGAGAAAACGAGCCAAGAAAGACATAAAGGCGAACGGAAAAGAGGGGGCGAATAAAACGACAAGGGTGAAGTGGGGAGAGGAAAACGAGAGGCAAATGGCAAATAATGTAACGCGGGAGATAAGGGATTGTGATGGGTACTTGGTATGTTGACTTTTGCGTAGACTCCCCGGCAACGGCGCCAAAAATCCTTCTTGTTGCGTCTTGAGCTTGCGTTGGTTTTCTCCGAAGAGGAGAGGATGATGCAGCAGAGTAGCGTAAATATTTCCCTCAGTTTTTGAGAACCAAGGTATCAATCCAGTAGGAGGCCACGCACAAGTCCCTCGTACCTACACAAAACAAATAGCTCCTCGCAACCAACGCGAATAGGGGTTGTCAATCCCTTCACGGTCACTTACGAGAGTGAGATCTGATAGAGATGATAGATAATATTTTTGGTATTTTTGGTATAAAGATGCAAAGTAAAATAAAAAGGCAAAGTAAAGAGCAAAGCAATAATAAAGCATAGGAAGATTAATATGATGAAAATAGACCCGGGGGCCATAGATTTCACTAGTGGCTTCTCTCAAGAGCATAGGTATTTTACGACGGGTGAACGAATTACTGTTGAGCAATTGACAGAATTGAGCATAGTTATGAGAATATCTAGGTATGATCATGTATATAGGCATCACATCCGATACAAGTAGACCGATCCTGCCTGCATCTACTACTATTACTCCACTCATCGACCGCTATCCAGCATGCATCTAGAGTATTAAGTTAATGACAACAGAGTAACGCCTTAAGCAATATGACATGATGTAGAGGAATAAATTCATGCAATATGATAAATACCCCATCTTGTTATCCTCGATGGCAACAATACAATATGTGCCTTGCAACCCTTTCTGTCACTGGGTAAGGACACCGCAAGATTGAACCCAAAGCTAAGCACTTCTCCTATTGCAAGAACTACCAATCTAGTTGGCCAAACCAAACGGATAATTCAAAGAGACTTGCAAAGATAACTCAATCATACATAAAAGAATTCAAGAAAGATTCAAATATTGCTCATAGATAATCTTGATCTTAAACCCACAATTCATCGGTCTCAACAAACACACCGCAAAAAGAAGATTACATCGAATAGATCTCCACGAGAGAGGGGGAGAACATTGTATTGAGATCCAAAAAGAGAGAAGAAGCCATCTAGCTACTAACTATGGACCCGAAGGTCTGAGGTAAACTACTCACACTTCATCGGAGAGGCTATGATGTTGATGTAGGAGCCCTCCGTGGTTGAATCCCTTCCGACGGAGCTCCTAACAGGCCCCAAGATGGGATCTCGTGGATCTGAGAAAGTTGCGGCGGTGGAATTAGGTTTTGGCTCCGTGATCTGATCTGTTGAAGTGCGAGGTATATATAGGAGGAAGAAGTACGTCGGTGGAGCTTCGAGGGGCCCACGAGGCAGGGGGCGCGCCCTCCACCCTCGTGACCGCCTCGTGGCTTTCTTGACGGAGAGTCCAAGTCTCGTGGGTCTTATCTGATGAGAAAATCAGGTTTCCGAAGATTTCATTCAGTTTGGACTCCGTTTGATATTATGTTTCTTCGAAACACTGAAATAGGCAAAAAACAGCAATTCTGGGCTGGGCCTCCGGTTAATAGGTTAGTCCCAAAAGTAATATAAAAGTGGAAAATAAAGCCCAATATAGTCCAAAACAATAGATAATATAGCATGGAGCAATCAAAAATTATAGATACGTTGGAGACATATCAGCCACCTTGCTTCCACTGAGTTGTGATGACTGATTTTGAGATTTCAAGAGGCACGAAAGGCCCTCTGCTGCTAACAAGAAAAGATATGGAGAGATTGGATCTCCCTGTCATATACCTCAAGATGGCTTAAACTCCTCCAATTTAGTTCCATTAAACATTACAGAAAAAGAAACAGGGCTCACCAGATTCATAACAACAGAAATCCATTATGATGCAAAGTCAAGTTTCTCCATGATTGCCTTCAAGTAGCTCCATTCGACCTTGGTGTATGCCTTCATCAGATCCAACTTGAGTGCACAAAACCTGTTATTTTTTTATCTACTCCTCTTCATAAAATGTAAGCATTCATAAGCTGAGATAATATTGTCCGTGATGAGCCTGCCCGGGACAAACGTCGAATGCTCCTCATAAATAGTCTAACGAAGGATCATCTTTAACCGATTGGCCACCACCTTTGATGTTGTTTTACAAAAGATATTACATAGACTAATTGGTCGAAACTTGGATAAGAGTGATGGATTGGATACCTTCGGGATTAGAACCAGTAAAGTGTCATTAGTACAAGGTGCACTTTCCTCTCCCCGTAGAATCCCCAAAATTGCATCTGTAACAGAAGGTCCACAAATGTCCCAATGCCCTTGGAAAAAGTCCGTCAGAAACACATCGGGTCCCGTGACTTAGTCAGAAACATTTGGAATAGTGCTTTTTTTACTTCCTCCCTCTCATAAGGAGCTGTCAACATCTCATCATTGTCGGTGACACTTTTGCAGGCACAACATTCAGAACATCTTGACTCCCTAAACTCCCTTATATGTATACAATGTTTTATAGAAATCAAGAGTCATGGCTTGCATCTCTGTTGGGTTTTCGGTGAGCTTCCCATCTGGTCGTTGCAATGCCATTATAAGATTCTCCCTTCTCCTCATAGACACCCGAAGATGGAAAAATGTGTGTTCCTATAGCCTATCGAGAGCCACTCAACCCGCAACCTTTTCCTCCACATAAGCTCCTTGCATAAGTACAACTCTATAAGTCGGTCATTCAATTCTATTTCAGCATGGTTTGGCCCCAACCTCGCCAGGTCATTCCTCAATCTATCCAAGTCCGCCTTTAATTTCTTTATGTCACCTCGAACACTGAACATGAACTTACTTCATGCTCCCAGATCATTGGCCAGGAAGATAGTTTGGCCCAAACTTTACTGGTCGTTGGATTGTAACCATTCTCGTTCCATGCAGAATCAATGGCTTGATTCAAGTTTGGGTGAGAGTCCCACATTACCTCATACTGGAATCTCTTTATTGTTCCCTTTCTTCTAACAGTAGAATCCAGCTTCAGTAGTAGCAACAAGTGATCTGACATCATCGTCGTTAAGTGTTCCACCATAGTCAGTGGGAATTGCACACACCATTCCACTGACCCTAGTCCCTGTCAAGATGAACCCTAATGTAGGATCCGCCTACAAACTTCTTCTCGAATGTCCATGGCCTCCCCTGGAAATTGAGATCGACCAAACGACATATGTAACAGCATCACAGAAGCCTTGTATTTGAGTCTAGCTCTAGTGTCCAATAACATCATGTTCATCATGTCTCAAAACCTCATTAAAATCTCTGAGGCAAAGCCAAGGCAGATCATTCATATTTGCCGAGTTCTTCATGGTATCGTATGTTTTATATCTTTGTTGTGTTTGAGCTTCACCGCAGAAAAAGGACACTCTCCATGGAACTCCACCAAGGTCAGAAAAATTGATATCTATATCATACTTTGAGTAAATCAAATTCTCGATCTTTATTTCATTGTTCCAGAATATAGCAAGACCGTCACTCCTTTTGGTGGAATCAATAGCATAAGAGCAATCATAACCTAAGGTGCTAGCAAGATTTTCTTCCCTAACTCTACCAATCTAAGTTTTGACTATACATAGCACTTTAGGGGTAAACTTTAGTGCTATCTTGCAAAGCTCCTGAACCGTTGGGGCGTTGCCTATACCCCGACAGTTCCAGCAAATGAGATTCATTCGCCTGGCGGTCCTCCATCGGGGAGGCCACTGATCTTGCTTCATTAGTTTTGCCACCGCTTGATGACTTCCGCCCTCCATTTCTACTGTTTTTGTCGACCATCACAGTAGTCTTGCTCGCTTTGGGTCTTGATTTGGCGACAGGCTTGGCGGGACATCCTCGGCGCCTCCACTTCCCTTACCAACAATGACTAGATCCATACTTGCTGCTGTCGGCGGGGTCACAGAATCAACTCCCTGGTCAGATGGGTGCTTGCGGCTCAAGTCCTCCTCCTCCATATCTGCATCACCGTGCTCCCCTTTCTCATGCTACTCTTGCATATTTTTGTCATCCTGAGCCTCCCCCGAACCCCTCGGCTGCTACTTATTGTTGCTCCTCCTCTGAGTAGCCCAGCGAGTAGCTGTTGGAGCTCTGAATTTTTTTAAACCAAAGCCGAGGGGGGGTGAACCCTGTTGTCGTCTCTTTAAACTCGTGTCCCATCATGCCGCAGACCTGGCACCTGTCAGGCAGCCTCTCGTTGTCGGTGTCAAAACCGGTGGATCTCGGGTAGGGGGTTCCGAGCTGTGGATTTTGGATCAATGGGGAACAAGGGACGAAGGACACGGTGTTTACCCAGGTTCGGGCTCTCTCTAGGAGGTAAAACCCTACGTCCTGCTTGATTATATTGATGTGTATAGGATGATTACAGAGTCGATCTACCATGAAATCAGATGAATTAAACCCTAGAGTAGTAGGATGATGGTTGTTGTTCTAGCCTCTACGGGCTAAACCCTCCGGTTTATATAGACACCAGGGGTACTAGGGTTACACATGGCCGGTTACAAGGAAAGGATAAACATGTCGATTCTTCTCATCTTGACTTGGATGACACACCAAGGCACCAAAAAGCTTCATGTCCGGATTCGGGGTCTCCACATAGTTCGGCCTCCTAGCATTGGCAACGCGGCCCAACAGTCCGACCCACAAGGGATAGGCCGGCAGGCTGAAGACCCCCTAATCTAGGACTCCCTCACTCGTATTTTACTGCAAAGATCGCTGGCCACCATGAACAATCGAGCTAGATTTTCTCAGAGGGTTTCGCACGTCAAGCCTAACTCTTACTATGTAAAAAGATTGCCCTTGAAGTCGAAGGAGGAGGGTTCAGAATCCACAAATTTGCAAAACTTGGAGGCCAACGCTTTCACCTTGCCATGGAAAGCTAATGGGAGATCTATGACGCGAGCCCATATGTCAAATTTAAACAACTCAATGGAAGATGGCTTGGAGTGGCCATCATACGGAGTAATGATCACTGGATTACCCCTAAAGTGTCATGGACCCCAGAGTGACTGTCTCCCAATCACCGAGACAATTAAATTGCATGTTGAACAGATTCTTCTGTAGGGTTTTGGTCTTCACATCCCTAGCCAAGTCCCAAGCCATGCGCATTTTGCGAAAAATCCAATAATTGATGAAGCATTTGTCCATATGCAACAGAACAAGAATCATCCAGCGGAAATCCTCCTCTGTCGGGTCATCTTCTTCATCAAAAAACACATTGTCCAAATCCTCCTCGTTCAGAGCAAGCTCCTTCATCAGATCCTCTAGCTTTCCCTTCCCCTTGCTGCCAGACGCAGATGTTTCACCACGATTCTCCATGACCTGCTGACAGATCGATCTCTTTTCCTCGCCACCGAAGACACATCAACCCCTCAGACTCCCCCCCCCCCCCCCCCCTCCCTGCACGGTGATCGAGGAAACCACAACCAAGGCGGGACAGCGGTCTCTGACCGCCCCTTGATCGGCCCGAGTGTGTGGATCGGGATCGAATGAGAAAGGTGGAAAGATTTTCTCAACGTCGCCGCTGGCGAGAGGAAATGAAAACCCTAGCTAGAGGGAAAACGGCACACCTAAAATATATATCTCGTCGCGAGTTGGATGCTAGCCTCGCCTGACGGAGCGCCAGTACATACTAGGACAGCCCAGCTCGCGGGAGGCCACAACCTCGTTTATTTTTGGTTTTTCACTTTTTCGTTTTTGTATTCTTTTTTTTTTACTTTTTTTTACACTTTTAAATATTCTTAATAAATATATTATAAAAATATTTTACATAAACATTTAAAAATGCTAATCAAGCATTTAAAAAATGTTAACTGTGTATAGAAAAAATGATTCTCATGTATACAAAAAATACAATATGTATAAAAAGAATTGACATTTTTTAGTACAAGATTAACAATTTTTTAACATGAGATTAACATTTTTTTGAACGTGTGGTCCTAGGTTACAAGATCCTAGTCGGCCATATATAGGGAATCAGAGTCATCCACGGATCCATCAACTTATCGTGTATGCCGAGTCTCTTGAAACCTTCTGATTCTACGTCATGGGTCACCTAATGTTTGGCTGAACATTTGGGTTTACCCAAAAATTCAAGTCAGGTAATTCGGGTTATAGAAAATTCGGGTTTGGGAAACTTCCTGTATCTTCACCTACAGGGCGATATTGGATAGCAATTTGACAGTACTGTTTCAATGGCATATATGATACTGTAGATAGATAGTACTGTAGTGCATATTTAGACTACCCACAGTGGAAGTAACATGGGTAGTAACATCACACATATCTAGATTAAATAGATGATGTGGTATGCAATAAATGAAGAAAGAGATGAAAGTGGTAACATAGTTAGTTACTACTAGTATGAGTAATATCACATATATCAAGGCAAGATGTGTCTATAGCCTAATAAATAAAGTGTTGCATGTTACCACATATATGTTACTCCCCACTATAGAGGTAGTAACATAGACTCGTAAAAGCATCTCCAATAGCATGTGTATATTTGGATGTCTATATATTCATATAGACAATGGTTTAAAAAGATTTCCTCATATACACATCCAGTTTTGCATCAGAACATCTATATACATGGACCATGACAGGTGGGCCATCGCTGGGGAGAGGAAGAAATCATGACTGCAGCTGAGTTTAGACGACGCCTTCACATTATACAGGCGTGAACATTGTCGAGGTCGATTTAGAGGATGTGTATATTTGAACGACCATATAGACAAGCTGTTGAACGCCTGTTTTGGGCTCACGTCATGAAAAACGAGTATAAACATCCATATAGACAAGCTATTGGAGATGCTCTAACATGCCCATGTTACTAGTCTATATTACTATCCATTGTAGCTAGTCTTATAACTACGCGCAGATACTGACGAAAGCGGATATGCACAAGTCCTTAGTATTCACACGCCGCGCCCACACAGAACACTGGACAGCAGTCAAACCAGCTCAACTGTTGAACTCCAAGAGAAGACGCTCTCCAACAGGTCGACCGTTGCCCCTCTGTCCACAGTCCTTTTTTTTCTTTCTTTTTTTTTTTGCGGGTGCCCCTTCCCCTCTGTCCACAGTCAACGCCTGGTCCACGCTGGGATATCAAGAGCTTGCCAAACAATCATGGCGGTGCTGCCGTTATTTATTTACATCACGACAACACTGCCATGTGACATAACAGACAACACCACAGCTTAATTTGGTCTGAGCGCTGGTCCTGAGTACGACAGAATACGTACGATTTCTGTACGACGGAGAATGGCCACCGTTGATCAGCGAACATTTTTATATACAGAAAACAAATGACGGGTTCAGCAGCGATTGCGAAACCGAATCAAGCGACAAGCGTAGAGTAAATGCAAAATTCGTAATTACCCAGCACATATCCGGGTAGGGAAGCAGATCTTCTTGGAAGCCGGTTAGTATTTTTAGTCCAGTTTGTTTCCCTCAAGCATGCGCATGACCACACACACTTACAATTTTACAAAGCGTTCATCACCAGTCGTCGTTCATCACGATTCTATGATCACCTGTAATGAACACCGCTATTTTTACAATCGTCACAACCGCCCAGTAAAACACCCTTGGAGCTATTCTCAAGAACGCTGCCCCTAGAACCAGGCCAGGCGGTTAGTCTTCAGCCTTTGGCATTCATCAATCAAAAAGGAAAAAGAGACTTCAACCTTTGGGCCTAACTAATAGCTCCCTCGATCGATGTCTTCAGCCTTTGAACCTCGGCCAAGAGGGAAGAGTTCATCTCGCAGGCATCCTTCAAGATTTCAATCCTCCGTCCAACTTCACTGCCGTGCTGCGAATCCCGTGGGATGCCTTGCAGAACCAGACTCTGGAGCATAGCCTGTCGGACAGAAAAAATTTCCAAGACACCAAAGGATGGGGAATGATTAGAAAGTTCTATGTGTCGCAGCAGCATAAGGAGTTCACATTGTTGAAAACTCAGAGGGGAAAGGTTACCTCGTGGTGCTGCTTCTGGGAGTAGCACCGGAGGAGCGACTTGACCATCTTGTTGCGCACTTTGACGGAAGCACTGCGCCGGAAAACGAAACCGGACAGGTGATGCTTCGCTAGTGTGAATGACATGGAATCCCTCCGAGCAGCCTTGTCCAGGATACCAGATGTCCATGATTTGGCATACGCCTCCAAGATTCCTTCGTCGTCCTACAAATGAAATTCATAAATATGAAAGGTCAAACCATCACTTCTTATCAGACATCTAATAATTAGCACCAAAACAGCAATGAATCATGTGCTCTTTGCATAGTCTGTGTTGTGCAATGTGCAAGCACTAGAGTTAAAAGTAAATGATGAAAACAAATTCATAGTCCACGCTGTCACTACCAAAGATGCTATCCGGAAGAGAATCATAAAATGAACCAATGAAACGATACCTCAAGAGGCTCCAAGTATCCTTTAACATCACCAATGCATTTGTCTAGGGGAGGCAACAGTTCAAGCACATAAGCAGTAGACAATGCATTCCAGGCTGCCAGCCGAACCGTAGTCTCAACACTTCTATGCAAATAAATGGCCACTTGCCGACCAAAAATAACATCTCCATATGAGACAGCTGCGAATTGATCTACAACACTCTCGACAAAAGTAGTGTAGGTCTCATGAATTTTCTCCTTGAATCTGAGAATTTCGTGAGTGTTAATTACTTTTACTTCTTCAACAGTGGCCACAGATCCTACAACCTCATCATTATTAGCAGAGTGAGATCTATAATATTTCTGGCATAACATATCCAGATGCTGGCCATACAATTCTTGCAAAGCCTCAAAAACATCCTTGCTTCTATCTTCTTGAAGCAAGTCCATGTTAGTGCGGACAGAGGCAGAAAGTGCATGCATTTTCCAAACCAAAGGGACATCAAGAGATGGAGCAGCTGAAAGAGCTTCCAGACCCAACAAAAAGATAAGACCAGCTCTTGAAACATCAGCGTCATCAGTGCAGCAGATTGAACTTAGAATCCAATGCACAGGAAGAGGCAGTCTCTGGTGTGCCCACTCTAGAACTAACGTGCTGCAAGGTGGATTTACAACTTCTGTTAACTCCATTTCCTCTTGAATCGTCTCTAACATTTCTGGTACTTTTGGCTTATTTATGGCACTGTTATTTCTTGCATGTTTGTCCGGATTCTTCTTCTTGATGGCCAACCATCTGGATCTGAAATGTGAATTTAGCACATTGCTAAAATGCTGATACTCATCCTCAGTTATGTCCCACTCAAAAGTTTTTGGTAATTTCATTTGAGAAGCCAGACAATGTATGGAAGATTTGAGACATTTCAGAACTGAAGGTTGGAAGAGGATATCAAAGGCTCTCTCCAACGTAGAGATCTGGCCAGGTCCTGCGATCAAAGATGCACCAAGGACAGGACTGATTCTCTCTGAAGCGTTGGTGAATGGATTAGTCACATTATCCGAGTTTGCACCTTTACTGAGAGTAACAAGGCCTTCTGGCACAGCAGAGACGATTTTTATCAACTCTAGGACCAACTGTGAATCCAGTTGTACAAGTAGGCATTTCAGAGACCAAAACCCACCCCCGCACGTCCCCCAGCCAAACCCAACACCAGGAGCTAGTCCTCCTCTACCAAACATCTCTATGTTCTTTAATACAGGCCACTGTGAGGAAATCATTGGCAACAGCGAAGTTAGAAAGTTCAATAAGTCATTATGCCATAAACTGGAAATGCCTTCTTGTAATATCTTGCCAGCTAGCCCTGCTTTAGATTCTTTGAGATGCTCAGAACTATTTGTTGTAGCTCTCTTGATCACTCTGTCAACAGAACAGGATAGCTGCACTAATCTTTGAAGGCAACTTATGGAAGATAGTGATGCATCCACATCACCCCAGCATCTCATATGACAAAGCCCCTGCACCAACGACACACCACGGGACGGCAGCTGCTCCTCATGCCCACCAACTTCAGTGCACGAGAAGCTGAAAAACCCATTAGTGATTATCCCCAGGCCAATTTTGGGGACAAAGTCCGGTATCCAAGGCAAGCAGTAACTTCTACTATCAGGAGTGCCCTCTGGTGATATTCTTTCCAATGTTGAATTAAGCATGCCTAGTACAGAAGAAATCAACAAAACCAAGCAGCTTTGCTCCGGTATATGTGCTGTATTCTCACTCTTCCCGTTGATCAGTGAACACAGGTAGGGAATATCATTTAGATGTAACCAAGACAGAGCCAAATTTACCATTGGAACTACATGACTCCAAGACCATATCTCACCATAACTGCCAGGAACTCCCACATCTTGCTTGCCAAACTGCTCTACTGAATGAAGAAGCGGCAGCCTTTGTGCCAGAGCTCCTAATACAAGAAACGACTCTCTTGCAATTGAACTAAACTCAGAAAGAACATTGTGTTCACTTAGATTCTGAAACACTGGAGGGCTGAGCCACAGGCACAGAACAGGAAAGAAATCTGTGAAGTGTGATATGCAAAATCCGTAAGAAATACAGGTTCTCCAAAACCGCAGCTGCTCGACCATCATTGCTGAACTCAGCTTGCATTGTTCCTTTCCTGGTTTTATCCAATCCTTAAGGGTATAAGCTGGTAAGTACCAGTGCCACATTGCCTGATGAAAAACTCCGTTGTTCACAAAATTCAAGCATGTTTGTCTGTTGTATCTGGACAAAACCTAGCAAAAGGAACAAATGACTTTAGATGATAACAGAGAGACCTCCTGTTTGACAAATATAGAAGCTATAGTTAAAAAGCTGATTGTCGCCTCTTAGTACGAGCAGTCTCAACTAATAATAGCTCTTAATATGCTCATAGTGTTTATCAGCTAATCTTAACAACGGGGCAGCGTATTAATAAGCAACTCAAAGGAAGATTGAAGATCCACCAAATAGTTATGACAAGTGATAAGTACTCCCTCCGTTTGGAATTACTTGTCTCGAAGATGGATGTATCTAGATGTATTTTAGTTCTAGATACATCCATTTCCAAGACAAGTAATTCCGAACGGAGGGAGTAACAAACAAGCCTTTAATTTCGACATCACTGATACAAGGTGTTAAAATACTTACATCCAACAGGACTGAAAATAGACAATTAAGCAACAAAATCAGAATAGACTACTGGGAGAAGCATAAGTAGATCTGATATTGATTAATGGTAGGCAAGGATGATCAATAATGAAACACTACACTACCAACAACAACAAGATGCAGCTTCAGGTGCTAACCAATATCAACATAAAAACACGATATGCCAATGTACGATGGCAGATATCTACCATGTTACCCTGTAATATGAGATTTCCTTAGCAGCAAAGATACCTTCAACAAAGTAACCCCTCTGATCATTGACGAGTGAATCTCCATTGATCCTTGTCTGTCCAACAGCTTAACAACACTTTGAACAAGCTTTGTACAATTCAAGATGGCATCAGCAGATTGTGGAGAGTGTCTGGCTAATGCCACAAGAATTGAAACGAGGTAATCTTTTTGAATTTGAGGTGGGTCCATCTGAAACAACAAAGAAGTACAGCCTGAATTTAAGATCCTTAATCACGCCCACCGGTTTCCACAATAGAACTAAAAGATTTGACAAAATCTAATAAAATAATTTGTTCAGTCATCTGAAAAACAGAGCTTTGTATCGAAGCAATAGAAGTGCGATACAAAGTTATCCCTATGAAACAGACAATCAAGCCAGCACATGTATGTTTCAAAAATTGTTCCCAAAAGGTAATATATGCGATGGAAGGAAACAATAATGTTCAGATGATGAGTTAGTACTATGGCACACCTACAATGGCCATGTGGCATACAGTTCTCAGAAATACAAAGGATATTTATATTATTCAAAGAGTAAACATGATTAGTATATAGTACTTGTTATATCAATGATCATGATGTTGAAAACCTAAAGATAAGACTAGTGGAACAGGATGTGCTGTGATGGAGGGATATAATTGATATTTATAACAGAATAAAGATAGCAAGTGCTATACAGGACTGAACAAACTCTGGGAGGGAGAGGGGAGTAAATAAAAACAATCCAAAAGCAGGCCTGTAACTAATATACAACATAGTTCCCGTGCAAATAATCTGGAGCCTATGATTTGTTATTCTAGTAAAATAAAAGAAAGCGCAAAGCTCTATGTCTGACCGAAAGTCTGTATTTGCAAAAGCAGGCCTGTGACTAAAAGAAAGACAGTGGACAAGAGAACAACTCAAAAGGTAAAGATTGACCTCCAAAAGGGAGCAGATACGTGGTAGAATTCCCATTCTAATAAGACCAGCAGCAACATCCTGTCCAGACACAGTAACATCATCTTGAATGGTGTGTTTCTCATCACTTTCTTCTTCGTCATTTTCACCGTATTGTGGAAGTATATTGGATGGTTTTGTATTGTATTTCCAGAAACCCCCTTCAAGAAAACCTCCATCCAGGTCAGGTTTGCTGCGAAAAACAGGAGCTGTGCAGATATCTTCCGCCTGAATTATTAACTTCTGCACGTGGGGGAGATCAACCATATAAGACTCAATTTTTAAATGAAAAAAGAACAGACGATTAAGAAAGTTACCGCTGAAAAGTCAAAATATGTCTCATTCATGTCATGGCTCAACATAACATTAATAACTTTAGCGCAAGTCAAAACTACAGACTCGTGGTTATCATCCAATGCCATCCTGCAAATGCGTCAGTTAGCAACAAAGTGGTAAAATAAATAAATTATAGAAAGTTAAGATATATGGCATGACAAGGTCTTAAATTGATGCCCTTTGACTTGCAGAAATACCATGCAAAACATCTAGGCATGCATTTGCTAACTGTTGGTTGTGTTAGTTTCTTCTATGATTTCCAGGATTTGGTTATGAAACTTGCACATCTATAAGTGCTAAAGTCAAATGATTATTCAAAAATAAATTTATTTAGCTTAGCGTTGGGTGCTAAGCTTTTTAACCTTAGCACATACCCTCACATCCACTAGCACCAGCGCTAGCCAATTTCTATTACTTTTTTAGCATCTAGGGATGTCGATGCTCTAATAAGGTTAGGGGTAAATATAATATTAATTATTTAATATCATCTTGTAAATCACTGATAGTTTATGGATGAGATCAGTTTAAAAATATGATTGTTCAAGCATGCATTTTCAGGCATAGATGCGGCTATTCAAAACATCTTGAAGGAAGGTTCATGTTAGGTTTGCTTGGCTATACTTGGTAGGATCGTGTAGTGCATGTATGGCAACAATAAGTAAATTTAAAATGAAGCTATCAGTTCAGAAATAAGTTACCTTAGAGAAAGAACCAACTCTGGTTCAGGGCCAAGGGCATAGGCCCAAACTGCTTGCCAATCAGAAGCTTTCTCAGCATAATTAGCTCCTTCCACATTATCAGCTAGATCCATCTTATGCAGATTGTGCAATGCCCTATTCAGAACGGAAGCAAGAAGCTGCAGTGCTAGTACACGCTGCCCAGGAACCTATAGTTTGAACAGTAAAGCTGAATTACATTGTGTTTCTACATATTTTTGGGTCACACTTCAAGAATTGAGGCAAAAACTATGAAGCACTTCTTCATAAGCTGAGATGTTCAATGACGCAGGGAGCACTAACTACCATCCCTACACACCCACCCCTCACAGGTGGTCTCAAGTAATCTGAATATGAGTTCTGTGACAACCCCTATCTTTTACTTGGTCTTTTTCATATACCAATGATTAAACTTACCAATTTACTAGCAAGTGATTCTGGAGAAACAAATTTATGGAATAGCCTCACCGATCATCAGTCTAGCATAATAGCCAGTATGTCATTTCATGACAAATGCATGCAACCTAAGTAGTAAAAGTAGAAGTATAACAACATATCCAATTGGATGTGGAATGCATGCAGATCTTGCAATTGTAAACTTAGCAAGAACTGCTTGGATAAAAGTTTATTAAAACATGAACCCCACAAAATTCAAGAAGAAATTTGTATATGTTCCATTGTTCATGTTGCTCAAATATGACACTGAATACAGCCAAACGCTAAGTATATTTTGCCCATCCACCATCTGGTAAAGTTTATAAAACAAACCATGCTCCTGGTAAGTGCCAACGCCTCATTGATTGTGTAACCAACAGCTGCAGGATCTCCCTCTGTCCGTAGGAAGTCACGCTCAGCTACGTTTTCTCCATGAGTCTTCTTGCCTACAAGCAGAAAAGGAAGACTGTGATGCCACCACAAGAAGCAAAACTCAAGAGGACAAAGAAGAAATAATTTACCATCTTGTTGCTCCTGGGAAGATTGAAATCCCATAATATCTCCATCCAATCCAAACCTGCACGATCTGATCCGCTCCACTCTCTCACTCCATGCCTTCCAAGAGTGTGCACTCTGCTCACCAGCCGTCAAATGCTCGCCTGGAATAGCCTTTGCAGTCTTCCGTGGCCCTGAAGTTTGCCTACTCTTGTCCTTACCCTCATCTTTCTTACCACCAGACTTCTCCCTCCCCCGACGCCTCAATACCTCCACCAGAGCTGGATCCATCCTATTCAAAATATCTGCCTGTGCCTCTGCTATCTCCTCTGCCGACATCCCTGCCAGCCTCGCTGTGTTCTCTGCGTTAATCTCTGCTGCGATCGATGGCTCCCCATCATCCAGCTGCATACTCTCTCCTCGCAATTCAGCAACCCCAGCCCCACCTTCCATCACCGATGCATCCCCTGCATTCATCAGCTTCTTTGACAACACATCAGAAACCAAACCAGTTGACCCCAATGCTTCCCTGCCATTTCCACCATCCAGCTCCATGCCATCTCCCCCCAATCCCCTCTCCCCCACCTGACCACCTACATTTTTAACCTCGGCCACATGATCAATTTTCTTTGTGTTGTCTTTCTTCGCCTGCCTCCGCTTGGGGGGCACGTCGTCGGCGATGAACTCTCGCCACCTGCTGAAATCCATGCCCTTCTTCTCTTTCCTCCTCACAGGCCCGGCCACCGCAGCTGCGGGCTGGTAGTCCATGTCGTCCACATCCATCCCGTGGTCCTCCTCCTCCCCTTTCTTCTTGTCGGCACCCTTCGCCACCGGTTTCCAGTGCTGCACAAGAGCAATTAATCAGTCGTAAAGCACAAGCCAGCACTAACTGAATAGGAGAGGAACAGGTTGGCGGTTTCAGGGTTAAGCTAGGGTTTCAGGGAGGGGCGACAGCGGCAGCTTACGGGGCCATGGGAGCGGTGGCGGGCGACGGGGAAGGGGAGGACGGTGGGGCGCGGGCCGGAGGAGGGCGCGGCGGCGGAGAAGCCCTTCTCGACGATGGCGCCGACGAGGTGGGCCGGTGAGGCCACCGTCGCTGCCGCGGCGGCGGCGGGGGGAGGCGGCGCCGGGTCGAAGGGCTCCTCCACGACCTTGCGGCGCGGCGGGAGAGCGCCCGGCTGGTGCCTCCGCTTCGTCGCGTCTTCCATTGGCGGCCTGGTGAGCGGAGCGCGGCCTTGGTAGTTGGCAAGGGAGGGTTTAAGGGGAGGAGCAAAGGAGGGAACGAGGGGATTCGCTGTGGTTGGTTTCTTTCCTTCTTCCTGTTTACAACTCGATCGCCCGATTAGCTCTTTTTTTTTTCTTTTGAAAGACCCGGTTTAGACCGGCTTCATTGATTTAGAAGAAAGCATACGGAAAACAAGCGGGGATCAAGCAATCAGGGCAAAAAAGAGAAAAGCTCACCATAGCGAGCAAAACTGAAAAGAGCCCGATTAGCTCTTTGGTCGTGTGAGGCCTTGTACAAGGCGTTTAAGGGGGTGTTTATAAAGAAATAAACCAGCATTTTTTTAAACATCGGTGCTTGTTTATAGACGATGAACGTTTGATTAGAGTAGATGCCTCTTCTGCAAAAATAGGCATCGGTGCTTGTTAAAAAAAATTGATTTATTTCTCTAAGCATCTAGCATTGTATAAGGCCTGGCAGATTTTCAAATTTTTTAACGGGGTGTTGTTTTTTCAAAGTCAAATCTGGCAACTGTGTGTGCCTTTGTTTGGTTCCGTGATGAGATTTCACCCATTATTTGAATATATAGAAGCGTAACAGAACATTTTATACGAGTGACTAACACCGTGATGAACTCATACACGGTTACAGAATTTAAACAATCATCCATACATAGTAAAAAAAAACACTCTAAAGCACGCAAGTACATGTATACTTCAGGGCCACCCTCATTATAATACAAATAACATATTGTTCTATGTGTTTTGCGTATGCATAGACAGTCATCAAACTATAAAGTCCACATGGATTTGCAAACTCAAGCGGAAAAAGTGTAACTAATGTTGCTTTTCTAAACGTAGAGAGGTGTATGTGTTGAAGATTTCATGTTTTTAGAATGACGCCAATCGTGTTCTTGTGGTTATGGGTAGTGCTAACTGGCCAACGACATCTCGGATTAATAATTGTCGCGCCCTTGTAAGTATTGATTGTACTTTAGGTTTTAGTAGCGAGAAATCGCACAAGCTCAAGTTTTAGTTACTATCAACTAAGGGTGTATTTGGTTGGAGGTTTGGATGGGATGGCGCATAGATGTCCATCTTACATATGTTTGGTTGGAGTAGTACAACAACATATAGAAATAAACGGTGTTCCACTAGAGGGAATATTCCATGCATATTATGGAACCGATTGATAACACCAAGTTGGGGGAATCACATGGTTCCTCGCTTTTTTCCTTTCATCGCCCGAGCCTTTATTCCCTTAAAAAAGACTACACGCTCATGCTCAAACCCCTACTGTCATTGTTGTCACATTAATCCCAACGAGAGAAGCCCCTCTCTGTTTGGTTAATCGCCTATGGAGGACCACAAAGACATGAAGAAGAAGGTGACTGGATCAATTTATGGAATTGACTCCCGCGTTGATCTTTTTCGGCGTTCCTCCATAAGTCTGACGAGATCCCCTCAACATTGGTCATCGTCTATAACTACAACATGGAAGCGCATGTTGTCGCGCCTGACTATCTTTATGAAAAGATGATAGAATCTTTTTATCAAGACATGAAAGGTGGAAACTATCTTAGAAAAATGGATTCGGTGTGAGGGAGAGTTGTTCAAAATTCTAGGGTCGTTACAAATTTCATAAGCCACACAACTATATTTAGGGGGGATTGACAAAGATGTTTATAACAACATTATTTAGTATAGCGTACAAATATCTTGGTGGGATCACATGGTACAACATCCCAGCTGAAACTTGTATCAACATGTGATGCAGTCATTGGGCGACATTCCGACCAAGCTTTCAAAGGGTAACACTTCTTGTTATTTTGAAACCAATGTTGTAATAATTGTCCCTGACATGGATTTTGCAATCAAATGCGATAAAATTAGAAACAACCGTTCCAAATCACAATCGGAGAACTTTAATAAAGTATGACCGAGAAAGTGATTAATGAAACAATTGAAGAACTTTAGTAAAGTATGACCGAGGAAGTGATTACTGAAATATATCAAAAATTAAACCGGATATTTCATGAATGAAGGAAACAAAAATTTGAATTTCAAGAATACATTATCTCGGCAAGCAATATTTCCCCTAGGTCCCCACATGTGATGAAAACAAATACTCACAAGTGCATACCTATACTTCAAAAAATTAATTCATGTCTGACTCGGTGACATTGGTACTCTCCGTTTGCGCTTCGAGATGTTATAAGTAAAAAGTGTTGCTGAGTTTTGCATAGTGAATTCTGAAAGCAACAACAACAAAAAGGTCGAATTATATAGTAATGTAATTTTATCGACAAGATAGCCTGCAAACAATTGCAAGAAAAAAAATGAAAGCCACTAGTCCCCCTTCAAGTGCCAAAATGTAAAATACCCCAAATGGACTTCATAAATCAAAAGGGGCAATAGTTCCAAAACTAAAAGGAAAATCTCCAGAAACCAACAGACATGATACCCTCAAATCAATGATGATGTAGGACCGAAGCAAGGAGGAGCACAAGTAGGTGTCCGTGGCCACCGTCTTTGTGGCATGAAGCTAAATCATCCTAACCAAACTCTAAGACAAGCAAATCAAAAACCAGTGTCGCTACCTTTTATTGTAAGAAATTACAGGGGAAGCAGAGAAGGCGTGAATCATTGAGAGGTTCTTCGAGACGAGCATGCTAGTGTAAACTTGTGGATGATGCAGAGGCAAGTACTGAGGGTTCGATGATATGATAGTGGCGGTAGACAGCCCCGTCGATGCGTCCATGAAGGAGCCGAGGTGCCGGGAGATCCATGCCATGATGGGTCGCGATAGAGAGAGAGAGAGAGAGAGAGAGAGAGAGAGAGAGAGAGAGAGAGAGAGAGAGGGAGGGAGGGAGAGATCGTCGATTCTCTCATCGACGTGGAGGTGACGGACGGATGAGCGTCTGTGCATTTTGCGCCCATAGTATATGAACAATGGGACAAAAATTGGACAATGATGCAATGCTAGCCAAATTAATCATCATTATTACATGAGGAGAGGGCGGCTTTGATCCCCGTGATTAGGGTGTCGCCGGCATTTTGGCTTGCGGGGGGTGAAGCTTCAGCCTTCAATTACAAAAGCAAAGACCACACATGAACGATGGGCTAACACCACTTGCATGGGTAAACATTCTGGCCAGATCAATCGCAACATGCCCATGTAGTTCTATGAAGCGGCTGCCCAAGAGACAAAGTGATGCCACTCACAAAACATGTAATCGATGCAATCAAACGGCCAACTACGACAGCATGCTTTGGAGGCTCATGGGTCACCCACTTTTACCATTTTTAATGTGAATCTTCCAAATTCCTCTTACCTTTGATATCACTTTGACCACCCCATGGTCTTCCCTCCATCAATTTTGAACTTAACCATTGAGCTTCATCAACTCCCCCCTAAGGTGCAAGTCGAAAGTTCTACCTCCTACCAATCTATAACTTGGTACACCAAATAATGTAATGTTCACACTTTTGCATCCAAGACATGACCCATTTTCTAATGTTGGGAACATAAACTCGAGGAGATTGATGTATCTGCTGCCATCTTGATATTGTTTTGCAACATTTGTTCTTGTATGTATTAGTACAAGTAATGTTATTGAGTTGGAAGTGGTTTGCTAGTGTAAGTATATATTGGCTGGTTTCATGTGATTTCCAACAAAGGGCAAAGTATTGGTTGGAAAATTAGGATATTTTATATTGAATTGGGTATTGGTAGTGGTGGTGGGAGTGTGTTGTTAACTCTAGCATTCTTGTTTTGAGCTACAAGGAAGACCATAGGTAGTTGAAGATAAGTGTTCGTGTTAGGACTCTTGAGGGGGATAAAGAGGGTTATTTTGTGATTGGGTCATTTATTTGCAACTAGAGGCAGGGTTTAAAGCTATGGAATAGGTGAGAGTGGCGACTGTATTCATGAGACCTCCTGATAACCCACAAGTATATGGGATCGCAACAGTTTTTGAGGGTAGAGTATTCAACCAAAATTTATAGATTCGACACAAGGGGAGCCAAAGAATACTTGCAAGTATTAGCAGCTGAGTTGTCAATTCGACCACACCTGGAGATTAATTATCTGCAGCAAAGTGGTTAGTAGCATAGTAATATGATAGTTTTGATAATGGTAGCAGCAGCAACAGTAACGGTAACAGTGAGAGCAACGATTTTGTAGTAGTAACAATAGCAGTAGCAGTAGTAGTAACTTCGCAAGAACAATATAAGGTAAACTCGTAGGCATTGGATCGGTGACTCGTTGGATGATATTCATCATGAGACAGTCATAACCTAGGGCGATACGACACTAGCTCCAGTTCATAAATATAATGTAGGCATGTATTCCGTAAATAGTCATACGTGCTTATGGAAAGAACTTGCATGACATCTTTTGTCCTACCTTCCCGTGGCAGTGGGTGAAAGATCATGGATGTCGCCTAGAGGGGGTGAGTAGGCACTTTTAAAATAATTACAGTTTAGGCTTGAACAAATGCGGAATAAACCTAACGGTTAATTTGTCAAGCACAAAACCTACAACAACTAGGCTCACCTATGTGCACCAACAACTTATGCTAAGCAAGATAAACAACTAAGTGATAGCAAGATATATGACAAGAAACAATATGGCTATCACAAAGTAAAGTGCATAAGTAAAGGGCTCGGGTAAGAGATAACCGAGGCACGCGGAGACAATGATGTATCCCGAAGTTCACACCCTTGCGGATGCTAATCTCCGTTTGGAGCGGTGTGGAGGCACAATGCTCCCAAGAAGCCACTAGGGCCACAGTAATCTCCTCACGCCTCGCACAATGCAAGATGCCGTGATTCCACTTAGGGACCCTTGAGGCGGTCACCGAACCCGCACAAATGGCAACCCTTGGGGCGGTCACGGAACCCGTACACTTTGGCAACCCTTGGGGCGGTTACAGTACCGATCAAATTGCTCAGGCGATCTCCACAACCTAATTGGAGACCCCGACGCTTGCCCGGAGCTTTACACCACAATGATTGAGCTCCGAACAACACCAACCGTCTAAGGCGCCAAGGCACCCAAGAGGAACAAGCTCTAGGGTGCCCAAATACCCAAGAGTAATAAGCTTCTCAAACTTCACTTCCACGTATCACCGTGGAGAACTCAAACCGATGCACCACATGCAATGGCAAGGGCACATGGAGTGCCCAAGTCCTTCTCTCCCAAATCCCACCAAAGCAACTAATGCTAGGTAGGAAAATGAGAGGAAGAACGGAAGAAGAACACGAAGAACTCCAAGATCTAGATCCAAGGGGTTCCCCTCACTTAGAGGAGAAAGTGATTAGTGGAGACATAGCAAGAATCATTGGAGGGATTGAGAGTTAGCAAGCTCGGAGAAGGTCAACAATGGGGGAAGAACACGAGCTAAAGAGATATGGTTCATTGGGGAAGAAGACCCCCTTTTATAGGTGGGGAAAAATCCAATCGTTATGCTCACAGCCCGCACAGAGCGGTACTACCGCTCGACCTCACGGTACTACCGCTAGGGGTAGCGGTACTACCGCAAAGGTAGCGGTACTACTGCTTGCGAGCGGTACTAAAAAAATACATCTGTGCCTACCACCGCTGGACTTGTGACAAGTTTTTGGTCCGGAGCGGTACTACCGCTGTAGTAGCCGCGGTAGTACCGCTCTGGAGCGGTAGTAAAAAATTACATCCGCTCCTGTCTCTGGTAGTACCGCTGCAGCCTTTTCAGAACAGCAAAACTGCCAGAACTTCTGCAAACGGACTCCGAATTCGATGAAACAACGTTTGTTGGAAAGCTAGCGACAAGGGCTAACACAATCTTGATAGAAATAACAATAATAAGGAAATTAGAAAAGGCCCAAGAGAAAATGGTGAGAACCCTTCCTCGAATAAGACCGATAAAACCTCCAACACCGAAAACGCAATAGAAGAGGCATATGAAATCCGTTTTCGAAGTACTAGAGCTTGTCACGAAGATGACCACAAGCTCTAAAACCTCAAAAGAAAATACAAATAAGAATAAAGAACGATGATGCAAGGATGCAATGGTTTGAGCTCTCGATGAATGATACGATCAAGCTACTCACTTGAGAGCCCCACTTGATAGTACGGCTATCGATCCTATAAGCCAGTCTCCAAACTACCACCATGAGACCGGAAAAATAGAAAACCTATCAAGGGAAAACCTTTGCCTTGCGCATGATCCACTTGAGATGGATGATGATGATCTTGTCCTCCTCAAGATGGACCACCTTTTTTGATTGCGTTGGGTCGATGAAGACTAGGTGATTGCTCCCCCATACTCCACTATGGGTGAGCCACTCTTCAGCACATCTTCACAAGTCCATTGACACCACAATGGGCAGCAAGCTTCAAGCACTTGATCTCTTCGTCATACTCCACTTGAACTTGCACACGGCAATCTTGATGACGATCACCACTTGATGTCATCCTCTACATGGGTTGAGTGATATCTTCCTCTTGACCCAAGCCCATGAACACGTACCTAACCCCACAAAGAACTCTCACATAGACCATGGGTTAGTACACAAAGCACAATGGACAATGCTTACCATACCATGGGATCACTTGATCCCTCTCGGTACATCTTCTATGCTTTGTGAGTTGATCAACTTGATTCACTCTTGACTTAGTCTTGATCAACCTTGAATCTTTCCAACTCTCTTCATTTGGATGATGTCTTGAAGGTAAACATGAATGATCACACAATCTTCTTCTTCTTCAAGACATGCTTACAATAAGCTCAACACTCACATGACCAATCTTTGGATAATTCCTTCATAGCACCTTGGTCAACTCATGAACTCCTTGAAACCAACACATAGACTTCAAGAAAATCCTATGGAAAAATCCTTCAAATATAACTCAAGACAACCATTAGTCCATAGAGATTGTCATCAATTACCAAAACCAAACATGGGGGCACCACATGTTCTATCAATCTCCCCCATTTTGGTAATTGATGAAAATCACTTTCAAGAGAGTTTATATAAGGAATTATGCATCACCATGCAATGCAACAACCAATAGTGCATGCGAATGAGATGCAAATGCTAAGGAACAAAACCAAAGCAAGAGGAGATAACTCTCTAAACTTCTCCACAAAACTCTCTGAAAGGCATCGATTGCCAAAATGGGAGAAAATCTAAGAAGGCCAATATAAATTGTGGCCCTCCATAAATTGCGTATTTCTCAACAAGAGAGTGGAATGCAATACACATACCCAAAGGTAAATACTTGGAGGAACACAAACTATATTGAGGCACAAAGATTGCTAAAGAATGATATGCCACAAAGACATAACAAAGAGAGACACAAGCAATGAAGCAGTCAAAATATACCAATTGAAGCAAGCAATCAAAGGATATCAACTGAACCAACTAGACCAAGGATCCTATGAGCCACAAGAATAAATGATATTATGATATGAGCAGAGGAGTGTTCTAAAGAAACTAGAGAAGCTCCCCATGATTTGTGCACAAATAAGAATATTTGTATTAGATACAAAGTGCACAAAATAGGATCATAGCTCCCCCAAAATCAATAGAAACTCACAACCAGTGAAAGTGAGCATATAGGAAACAAAGCCTAGCACTTGCAACAAGCACATGGTTGAGCAACATGTAAAAGAGGCAACTTAAGAAAAGGCTCAACCAAAATGATGTGTGTGAGTCATGACAAAGCACTTGAGAAGACTAATATAAGGATGAGCATAAAGCATCAACATAGTCTTGGGTAAATGAGATACATGGTGCATGACATGTCGTCCCCACACACATCCAACAAGCAAATGGGTTCACAAGCTCACTAAAATGTGAGTTAACAACAAGGCTTGCGACAACCCATGGTGAAGATAGAAGATGAAAGCCTTATCAAGACGAGGGATACCAATTAAGATGGCAAAAGCCTCGTAAAGACAAGCATGAGGAAAATAATCTTCACCACACAAGAGTGCATCAAGATGCAACAAGATATGACCCGCACTCAAGGCAAAAGCTTTCACGGAGCCACCAAAGAAAAATCATAAGAAAGACAAGGTGGACGTGAAAGAAAGGATATCATCTGGAGATGTAATTTCTCTCAAGTGTATAATGTTATAGGTAGATGAAATCATGATGATATATATCTGCAAAGAAGGATGTACACCTGAAATAGTTACAACAAGAAGGAACAAGATATCCAAAAGGAAGTCATAGATATACCAATAGGATATTTGCTTGTAAGCATAGCACATGGCTAGATATTATCTTATAGTATATAAATGAGCTTCAACCAAACGAACATCAAAGACATCACAACTATCAACAAGAGATCATTTTTGAGACGCTTTGAGAAGGGAAACAAGTATCAGAAGAACTAATCAAGAAAGTCATGCCATGATGCAACCTACACAAGGTTGAATGTAAGAGGTGTATGCATGAGTAGATACTTGTTACCAAGATAGCATTGGAAGGATGTAGTAGATACCAATTAAAGGTAGATAGTAGATCATTGATCATCCTAGCTTGACTCCAATAAGCACATGGTGACACCACCTTCCTTGTGAGTGAGCCGATAATCCAATGCATCTCCAATTGTTCCTAGAACAACAACAAAACAAAATGGTACCCGAACTCATTGGAACCAAAGAGTTAGAGAACCAATAATACATAGGACAAACTCCACATAAATATGTGCATATAGATATGAAAATGAATTTCATGCACATCTCATCCAATTTGAGACTTGGTGGAGTTTCCCCTATATATTGGATCAAAGAAAGAAAGCATGCCAAAGAAACTACATGAAGTAAATATGCATGCTCAAGACTTTCAAGAACCGATACCAATTGACAAAGAAATATCAAGAGAATAAAAGATACCATATGAATAAATCATTACTTGGAGGATATCCATAACAGATACATCGAGGAATGGGATATCCATTGATACACACTAAATTAAAGATGTCAAACTCCCATAGAGAGGATGGTTCCAAACAAACCAAGCTCTCAACAAAGTTTCATGATGGCACAAAGTACCAAAAAGAAAGCGGCTTGCCTTCCACCAACACACACTTGATAAGGATCACAAGATGAGCATTTTATAGAAAATAGGATAGCTCCCCCAAGACTAATGCATTGTAGAGAATTTGCATTTGAATGAAAAATGCACAAGGTGGGATAACCACTTTCACTATATCTAGAAAACACTAGACAAGATCAAGAAATTAAAAAGATCCACAACTGATATGGAAGACAAAGGGAGTTGACACAAACCTTGGCAAGAGATAAGGCAAATAAAATCAAAAGCCAATATAAAGATGATCAATAATTTCTACCACACAAGTGAGTACCAATTGTCAAAAGACAAGAAGTATTTGGAAATACTTCCCGGTGGTAGAAAGCAAGGTTATCCAACATAATCTTCACACCAAACACACAAGAAAATTTGCACTTGTAGAGCTAACATGCCACCTAGGAACAAGATAATTTACAATATCAATTCTAAGTGACAATATCTCAAATGTACACATTTTCTAGGCTAGTAATATACACATAGCATATTACTCCCCCATAATGTGATACCAACTAAAGATAAACAAGAGGCAAATAAAAGATCCAACAAGAGATAATTAATGGACTATTTAGAATTTGAATTCCTCATGAGAAGACATACCACATAGTGACTAGATAATCTTGTAATATCAATACTAGATGGTATTCCTCATGTACACTCATTTATAGGATTGTGAGGTGCACAAAGCACATCACTTCCCAAAAATAGAATTTTCCATTAATCTCTCACAAGAGCCAACTAAGATACAAACAAGATGCGCAAAGGCTCAACACACTACGCACACGTACATGATGTGCAAACCAACACACACATACTTGATTACTCAAGATAAGCAAATTGGAAGCACAACATATACAACACATGCAAGGAACAAAACCAAAACATGCAAAGGGAAAGTAACTTTTAATGTAAACAATTTAAGTACAAGTTACCGCAAGGAGGCATATTGGATATAAGATAGAAACTTGATAACCCAATTAACTTGGTTTGAGACAATATGAATGATGAAGATCCCTTAATTCTTAATGATGTAGCCAAGTCTCCAATACCTCCAATAACACCTATTGATCAAGTTTGAGCTTGGTGGTCCCCAACCAAGTTGGGTCCTAAGATGTTAGTCACAATAGGCTTGGCTACCCAAATGGTTTTTTTCTTGACAACACTTTGAGTACCAACAAACTTGGCAAACACATTGCCAACCTTATCCTTCCCAAGAGAATAGATATCATCAATAATAATTGGGTTGGATAAGTTACCACTAGTGCATGTAGAAGCGATGTGACCTTTCTCACGACATATGTAGCAACGTCTACTCTTCACTTTCTTCTCACTTGATTTCTCAACTTGAGAAGCATTAGCTTGAGTCTTCTTGGGAAGAGGCCTTTCTTCAACTTGAGGTTGAGCATGAGAATGAACTTGTGGACACTTCCCTTGTTGCTTGTCATTAATGGGCTTCTTCTTCAATGGGAAAGATCTAACATGATGCCCTTCAATTTTGCACTTGAAACAAATAATCTTGGTTGAATTCTTGACTTGTTCTTGGCCCTTCTTCTTGTTTCTCTTGGACTTCTTCTTCTTATTGGAGTTGAATCCAAGTCCACCTTTGTCATTGGGGGATTTTTGCACACTCAAGATATTGTTGAGTGTGGACTTCCCTTCATGACACTTTTCCAAGTCTTTCTTCAAAGAAGTGACTTGAGCCTTGAGCTCTTTAATTTCCTCTACATGGTTAGTATCAATACAAGTACTAGAGGAAGTATAAGATTCATAATTAGAGCAACAAGGCAAGGAGAGTAATTCATCACAAGAAGTACCAATGTTATGAGTAGACGAATTACAAGGACTAGCACATGGCAAGATAGCATTTTGACTTGAAGTAGTGCTAGTATCCACATGCAACTTACTAGAAGTTACCTTAGACATAGCCTCATGAGCTATCTTTATCACATTATGGGATACTAGAAGATCATCATGAGAGCTTGTGAGCTTTACATGATTTTCTTCCAACTTCTCATATTTGCTAGATAGCAACTCAAGTTGAGCCCGTAGCTCAACATTCTCCTTCAAAATGGATGCTTCACTAGAAATAGAGTTAGTAGCACAAGCATCATCAATAATAGCAAGAGGAGAAGGCAACTTGGCAAGCTCTTTAGAATATGAAGCTTTAAGTTGTGCATGAGACTCGGTGAGTTTGATCAGCTCACTCTTAATGACCCTTGAGCCATTTTTGAGGTGCCCAAAGTCCTCAAGGAGTTTAGCATGCGCAACTTCAAGCTTCTCATTTTTAGTTTCAAAATAATTGGCCACCTCAAGAGCTCTATCATGAGATTCCTTCACTCTAGATAGTTCTAGCACAAAAGTCTCCTCAAGAGATTCGGAGGTGGTTTGTTCATGTTCAAGAGCTTGAGATAGCTCCACGATCTCATTTGCGTAATCACGCTCATGAGCTTCCATTTTCTCAATGGTGACCTCATGCTCCTCTAGATGAGATTCCAACTCATCAATGTATTTCTTGCCCTCAATGGAAATAGACATGATTTCCATGAAGTTGGAACGAGCAAGTTTATTTTTGTGAAGAGCTTTAAAAATCATTTCCCCCTTAATTTTTAAGGAAGCAATATTATCATTCTCTTCATCATTATCCTCATCATCATTAGCATTAACATCATCATCAAGGGACATATTGGGGTTCAAGGTAGGAGATACCTTTGACGCCTTAACCATAAGGCAAAAAGCAATAGATGATGATGTAGGATCCCTTGAGGCACCATTCAAGACCACATATTGTCCCATGGAATGTTGGGTTTCCTCTACATCACTACAAAAAAATACACTTCCGTGATGATACGTGTTTGTCACAGTAGGTCACGTTTTCTGTCATGCATGTACATCCATGACAAATTTATGACAGAATCAAGATAGTCATACATGTGTTGTCGTAGAAGTGTTCCATGACATTACCAAAATTATCATCACGGAAGTGTCTACTTCCATGACGATAAATCACGCGTCACAGAAGTGCTTTCGTCAAGGGTGACCGACACGTGGCATCCACCGTAACGGAATGCCGTTAAGCTATCGGGTCGGGTTTTGGATCGATAACCCGTTAACAGCCCGACCAATGGGGATTTTCCGTGTAAAATCATCATTGGCTGGAGGAAACACGTGTCGGCTCATCATTGGGACAGATGTCATCCACTCCTTTGGGATGAAGGCGCCTATGATACATCGACGTGGCACGCACCCAACAAGAGCCCATTCTTGTGAAAAGGCGGCTGTTTGACTTGGTCAAAAGTGGCGGGCCGCCCATGGAAAGCTCGTTAACGGCCCGTTAGCATGTAGCCCATTTACGACTGCTAACCCAAGGCCCGTTCGCCCTATCGAATTAGGCCCGATGGCGTCATCTGGGCCATCCAATATGATTCCAGCCCTTTTTCACTTCTGGCCCATGTATGGCCCATGACGTCTTTCAGCCCATATGAGGCCCTTTGTAACTCTTGGCCCATTAGCGGCCCGTGCTAAAACTAGCCCGTAATGAACAGAGTATTACTTTACACCCATTAACGGCCCGAGGTGAAACTGGCCCGTAATGAACAGTGTAACACTTTATACCCATTAACGGGTCGTTATTCCCTTGGGCCGTTTCCAGCCCAAGTTAACTTTCGGCCTTCTGAGGGCCCATTTATTCTTGGGCTCATTTGCAGCATTCGGTTACTTACGGCCCGTTACTGTCATTTTCTGTTTGTGGGCCAAATTCAGCCCGTCGTTACAGTCGGCCCGTTTGTGGTCCGTTAGTCTGTTGGGCCATTTTCATAGCATCACCAAATACGGCCTATTAACGGCCCGTTATGGTCATCCCATAAAACATACGATTTCCATTGTAGGCCCGTCTACGGCCCATTAAAGGCCCGTACAAGACCCATAAATGAGTCGGCGGCCCATGGATCCTACATGACGTAGAAGGCCCATGGATCCTACGAGACGTAGAAGGCCCATGGATCCTACGAGACGTAGAAGGCCCATGGATCCGATGGCCCGTGAAGGCCCATGGTCGGGCGAGTTGGCCCCCGTTTGAACGATATAGCATATTCAAAGAATTGTCCTACTCAATACTATCACCTCTAAAAAGCATACACTATACAACAAAGAGATCAAGGCATAGAAAGGTAGAATAATCCTACACTATACAATAAAGAAATTACAGCCGATTATACCCAGTGGGCATTATGGTTCGGCACAGGTGATAATAAAGCATACACAAACAATAAATTACATACACTGGGCAAATACAGCTCATACATCATGGACGCGCATCAACTTAACTCCATTTGAACTATAATCTCTTCAGAAAATAGGATTGTCCGGATTCAAATAGCACAAATTTCAGTCTGCAAAATCTCCAATTCCTTCATGGTTACCTCGGTGTCTTGTTTCATTTTTTTGACTCCTGCATCTAATACCTGCATGGCCAGTCTCAACTTGTTGATTATACGTTGACAATCATGTACATGTTGTCTTGCCACCTCTAGTTGATGCTCGAGAACATCTGCACATTCCAATTCCAATCCATAATCATTCGATAACGGCCATGCCGCACTGCTCGCATATTTTTGTGTTGATGTCACTTCATCCTGAAATGTTTACGTAAGTACACGTGACTAGGGCAAAAATATAGTTACAACGATGAAGCGAACAAGACACTATTTTGTACTACATGGCAAAACAGGACTAACAATAATGTTACACGTCACTTTCACACACAAAATGTTACACGTCATGAAGCATAAGCGGTGATATTTTAAAATTATAAAAAGATAGTCATGCAGCCTGCATACGAAATCCTCTTAGCTCACCAGAGGAGCATGATGTTGGGGTCCAATCGAAAACACTGACAAGTTACAAATTTAGACAACACGTTGCATACAAGTAAGCAAGCAGTTGGCCATTCTGTACCTCAGTTAAAGTCTTAGGGAGCATAATGAACAGCAGAGGGTTTCATACAAACATACTACAATAGGCAAAACTATGCAATCATTAGCGTAGTATAAACTAGATTGTGAGCCTCATGCAATAATAGTTGGTTAATAGACTTCAAAGCTTCAGGCACACTTCGGCAGAGTAATTAAATGGTAAGGCCTTTAATTATGTCAACTAATAGTGATACAAGTACCGAACATCAGGCATGATTATTTGGGCATCTCATTAAGTGAGGACAAAATAAAGCAATTGAAAAGAGAAATTTAACTATGCCTGAAACAAACAAGGAATCGAACTGTTGAGTTGCATACAGTGACTTACCTTAGCAGGTTGAAGAGGCTCAGGCAGCTCCTACTTCTCTTGCAAGGCTCCTTCCTAACATCTTGTACTTGGAAATCCTCAATCTTATCTTCATTGCACCCCCTCTGCAAGGTGACACAAACTAGTTACTCGTCTCCTTGGAAGATAAATATGCATACTTTCCAGTCTTGAACACAAAAGGATGAGATTATAACAAAACAACACCACATAATGAAACATGCCACATCTCTTGCACTTGCACACAATGAAATGAGCATTTACTATGTACGCACTATGTAAAAACTAGGCATACCTTGAACTGGATCTCCGGTACTCTTGGAGAGCCCTCTTTGTAGTGTCAGACCAAACCTTTATGTCACCTATGAGTTAGACAAGGCCCCACTACAGCAGCCCTTAGTGTTTAAATCGTTGACAAGCTCTGTTAGAGTGTTAGGTCAAGAACAACAAGTAATCAAAGCAAACAGTCCTAGTATGGCTGGCTGATGTAAACAAGCAATTGAGCAGATGTGTGAGCAAATCTTACATATCAAGAAAAGAAGCAAAGAAGGAGGCTTAAAGACCATCACTTGGTGACCAGATTTAAGGGCATTTAAACATCATGTGCAACGATGAACTAACATAAACATTGCATATTCCAGATTCTACAATGGAATGCACATGTATTAGGTTATGCCATGTATGATGATGCCTAAATGTACAGATAGCAAGGGAGTGATTCATCATTGCACACACAATTGAATTGCGGGTTAAGGGCGATTCGATTACGCCTTTTGAGGGCATATTGTCAAAATAAGCCATAAAGGATGTAAAGAAGTCATTTTTGAGTTATGGGCTTGGGCTTAACTAATTTCGCTTTGGAGGGGGGTGTTTGGGTAGAACCTCACTAAAAATTGAAGGAAGGGAATAGTGAAATGACTCTGTTGTGCGCCTATATTACACTCAAAATGCAACTCATCGGCGCCGTGTCACACGACCCTCAAGTAAAACAAACACGCAAGCATTCATTGCCCTGCCCGCTTGCATCTCCTCTCCCTTTCCCTCTACCTCGATCCCCGCTGCTGCAGCACTAGGGTTCCTTCAATGAGCCGTCGCCATTTGGTCCCATCTGGCCTGGTCCTCGATGATGCTATGTCCAGCTAGGCTACATGGCCGTGGTGGGGCAAATCTCCTGGCTGCTCCTCCTCTGGCGCCGCCCCTCATTCTCATGGTCTCCAGCAGCTTCTCCACCGTGGTTCGTCCAACGCACTACTCCAAGGGTATTGCACAATCATGATCGATGCCACCTGCGGCGAAGGCACCTTATTCCCCTTCCCTCCTTCAGGCCATGGCCTTGAGGTCTTTGTTGAAGTATGAGCTCATCCAACAAGGTGAGGATCTCCTCTGATTTTTTGCCAAATTTTCATTCTGGTCCACTATACGATGAATTGCTATGAGCTTCTTCTTCTGCTGCAATATGATGCATTGCTATGAGCTGCTCCTGCTGCTGCTATATGATGAATTGCTATGAGCTGCTGCTGCTATATGATGAGTTGCTATGAGCTGCTGCTGCTATATTTCGTTGGATTTTAACGTAATACAACTTTATTTTGAAATTATATTTAACCTGACTAGAAATTTCGGATAAAAATATTCCGGATCCCATCAAAATGTGGGATTTTTTTTTTGAACTTTGTTTTGAGCGGTTGTTTGAAATTATTAATCATTGTCCTAGCTAGAAGTTGGGCCGTACTTTTAACAAACTGTAAATGGGCTGTAGTAAATTCCATTAGAATTATAAAATGGGCTGTACATTCTTACAAATCACAAATGGGCTATATGTTCTCTGCCAAATCCGAGCTGTGGGCCTACTGAGTTGACGCGTACCAAGGGCTTTGTCAACTTAGTCAATATAAACGATTCTAGCTACAGTGATCGTACGATGTCCATCCAACGGCCGTAGTGCTTCTTCAACCTCTGGTCTCCTTGCTCCAGCCGCCCAAAGCAGCGCCGGTCGTGTCGCATGCTCCTGCCTCCCGTGGCCGGCTGTGATGACGCGGAGGCCTCACCGCCCCGTACTACTCCCACCGCTGGCCAGGCCATCCCTCTACTCACCCACACCCCCTGTTATTCTGCGGCGACGGCAGCCTCACACCACAGCTGAACCAGTGAACCCTCGTACTCCTCTTCACGCGGGCTTCCACTGCTGCATCTTCCCCGGCTCCGCGTCGTCCCCTTCCTAGGCCTCACCGTCGTCCAGACTACCGCCCTGGTGCTCTCGGCGCGGCGTAGTCAACGTGGTCAACAACTGACTTCCATTGGAAGAGTACTGTACATGGAGAGGCTGACAGCTGGGTCCAGGTGGCCGCAAGGAAGTGCCTCCTTATTACGTGCAAAACAATTATTCCTCCACATGACAGCAGGGACCCATCGGACGGGCCACCTTATTTCGTGAAAAAAATGTATTCCCCCTGACTGCTGGGACCCACCGGACGGGCCAGCGATTCAAAAAAACGTTCCCCATTGTCACTCGGACCCACCGAAAGTGCCTCCTTATTACGCACAAAAAATGAATACTCCCCCTACTAGTTGGGACCCACCATGGTGGGAGGTTGACTTGTGGGCCTACTAAGTTGACTGGGACGGCGGCCTTTGTCAACTTCAGTCAATATGAACGATTCTAGCTCCAGTGACCGTACGATGTCCATCCAACGGCCGTAGTGCTTCTTCAACCTATGGTCTTCTTGCTCCAGCCGCCCAAAGCAGCGCCGGTCGTGCCGCATGCTCCTGCCTCTCGTGGCGGCTGTCTTTGCCATGAGGCCTCACCGCCCTACTATTCCCACCGTGGCAGGCCAAGGGCGACGGCAACCTCACACCGCAGCCGAACGGTGAACCTCGTACTCCTCTCCGCGGGCTTCCATTGCCGCATCTTCCCAGCTCCCGTCGTCCCCTTCCTAGGCCTCGCCGTCGTCCACCACCACTGGTGCTCTCGCCGCAGCCAGCGTCACCGTGGTCGAGGCGACTTCCATCGGACGTGGGTATGCGTGGAGAGGCTAACAGTGGGTCCACGGCCGCAAAGAAGGAAGTGCCTCCTTATTACGCGGAAAATAATGATTCCTCCACGACAATTGGGACCCACCGGACGAAGCCTTTGTATTTTGCAAAAAACGTTTCCCCACTCGTTGGGACCCACCAGCTACATCTTCGCACGCAAGGAAGTGCGTCCGGGCAAAAAACAAAATGATTCACCCCCCTGACTGCTGGGACCTACCAGCTACACCTTCGCATGCAAGGAAGTGCGTCCGGGAAACAAAAAAACAATTCGCCCCCCTGACTGCTGGGACCCACCAGCTACATCTTCGCATGCAAGGAAGTGCGTCCGGGCAAAAAAAACCCAAAACGATTCGGCCCATGACTGCTGGGACCCACCAGCTACATCTTCGCAGGTAAGGAAGTGCCTGACAGTCGGGACCCACCTGGTCGAAGTGTATGTAGCGTTGTCATTCTGGTCGCGAACGTGTATGTATATATATACTGGTGGATGTAGAGGCGCGCACGTAGCATGTACACGTACGTACAGCGGCGAGGGTGCAAGAAAGAAAATACGGCCACATACGTACATACGGGCAGGGTCTCGAATGCCTACTCGCGCATATGTACATGGCTGGGTCGGAATGGAGAAACAGCGTCGTCGTCGTGTTCATGGGGAGCCAACCGGCTGGGTCGGAACGGAATGCGTGGTCGTGTTCATCGGGAGGGCTTGGACGGAACAGGCGATGGAAACGAGGCTGGCGTCGCGACAACGGAGGAAGCGGACCTCCTACGGTCGAAACGGGGTCCTATTGATCGGGAGGGTGTGGCGTCCGCAAAACGGATTAAACGGACTTGTGTTGGAGCGCCACGGTCGAAAACGGGGTCCTGTTCGCCGGGAGGGTGTGGCGTGCAAAAGCAGGACTCCACGGGATACTATTCATCTCCACCGTCGACCTCCTCCGGCCTCCACGGGTTACCGTCGACCTCCTCCAGCCTCCACAGGCTCCTGTTCATCCAGCCTCCACCGCGCTACTCCACCGCCATTGTTCAACCACCCTCCACGGGAACCCCTCCACCGTCTCTGTTCATCCAACCCTCCACACCACGGGTCTGTTCAACCACCCTCCACGGCCACCCCTCCACCGCCATCGTTCATCCAGCCCTCCACACCACGGGTCCTGTTCATCCGAGGCAAACGCCACCGCTCACTGTTCATCCAAACACCCCCGCAACGCTCACTGTTCATCCCAGAGGCAGCATCGATCGGCTTCGCACGCAAGGAAGTGCGTCCGGGCAAAAAAAACCGATTCGCCCCCCTGACTGCTGGGACCCACCGGCTACATCTTCGCACGCAAGGAAGTGCGTCCGGGCAAAAAAAAATGATTCGTCCCCCGACTGCTGGGACCCACCAGCTACATCTTCGCACGCTAGGAAGTGCCTGACAGTCGGGACCCACCTGGTCGAAGGGTACATAGCGTTGTCATTCTGGTCGCGAACGTGTACGTACATACTGGTCGTTGTAGAGGCACGCACATGTCGTAGTAGAGGTGCGCACGTAGCATGTACACGTCGCATGCCGCCAGGGTGCAAGAAAGAAAATCTGCCACGTATGTGTACATCTGGCGGGTCTCGAACGCCTACTACGCACATACGCACGACCGGGGCTCGTGTACATGGCTGGGTCGGAACGGGCTCAACGTCGTCGTCGTGTTCATGTGGAGGCAACGGAGTGCGTCGTGTTCATGGGGAGGCAACGGAATGCGTCGTGTTCATCGGGAGGCAACAGAACGCGTGGGAGCCAACCAGCTTGGATGGAACAGGTGATGGAAACAAGGCTGGCGTCGCACAACGGAGGAAACAGACCTCCACGTTGGAGCGGGTCCTGTTGATCGGGAGGGTGTGGCGCATCGCAAAAGCGGAGGAAGCGGGCCTCCTACGGTCGAAACGGGGTCCTGTTGATCGGGAGGGTGTGGCGTCGCAAAAGCAGATTTAAACGGACCTCCTACGGTCGAAGCGGGGTCTGTTGATCGGGAGGATGTGGCGTATCGCAAAAGCGGACGAAAGCGGACTTGTGTTGGGCGCCACGGTCGAAGCGGGGTCCTGTTCGCCGGGAGGGTGTGGCGCATCGCAAAAGCAGGACTCCACGGGATCCGTTCATCTCCACCGTCGACCTCCTCCAGCCTCCACGGGCTCCTGTTCATCCAGCCTCCACCGCGCTACTCCACCGCTCTTGTTCAACCACCCTCCACGGGCACCCTCCACCATCTCTGTTCATCCTGCCCTCCACACCACGGGTCTGTTCAACCACCCTCCACGGCCACCCTCCACCGTCTCATGTTCATCCAGCCCTCCACACCACGGGTCCTGTTCATCCGAGGCAACACCACCGCCACTGTTCATCCACCCCCCGCAACACTCACTGTTCATCCAATCGATCGGCTTGATTAGCAGCGATGGCGAAGAATCGCTCGATCGGGTTCGATTAACGACCATCGATCGATCGCTCGGGTTGATGTCGTAGCTGCGGTGCAATTGCTCGGTTCGATTAGAGCCCAACGCCTCGCTTCGGGTTTAGTTAGAGCCAACGCCGCACACACGCCGCAGCGTCGTACGAGAAAGCAGCGCATCGCTCGGCCCCGACCTCCCACCGTAACCGCAACTCCCGAAATTTTCCTCCCCTCGCTTCTACCACGGTTTTTCCGTCATGGGACGGCCCAAAGAATGTCATGCAGCTGCTTCTCCGGCCCGCCCAGACGAAAAGCCCATTTTCTGTCATGATTTTTTGTCATAGAAGTAGGAGCCCACCACATCTATGATGATACCGGGTTTTGTTACAATTATCATCATAGAAGTGTCATTTGTATGACAGAAAAAAATTTCGTTCGGCCCAAAATGTCACGGATGTGTCTTTTTTGTAGTGCATTGTTAGCACAACAACTAGAGGAAATACAGGCATTTTTATCATGGCAACAAGACATAGCAAGCATATCATTATGATATTTAGTCAAGCAATTGATACATGATATGCAAGGACTATCAACACAAGCATGTGAAACATTTGGAGTGCTCGAAGTGCTAAAGTCCAAAGAAGAAGCATTGCAATAAGATAGCGGTGAAGGATCATCGATAATAAGCACACTATCATCATTGCAATGATCAACACTACTCACCATATCATTACCTTGTGGCAAACCACATGTAGGTGAAGTAGACGCAGTTGAGAAGACAACATGGCCAGAGGTGGAGGGAGACCAATCATCCCCACAAATCTTGGACACACCATATTTATCTTGAAGCTTCGTCCACAACTCATGAGCATCCCGGAACGACATGAGTTGAAATATACCTACATTGCTCAGAGCATCAAAGAGCACATTAGAAGCTTGAGCATTGAGATAAGAATTTTTCTCATCCTCTAAAGATAATCGTTGAGGATCGTTTGGAGGAGAAAAACCCATATCTACAATTCGCTCTAAATTTGGGTCCATGACCCTAAAGAGATTAAGCACGCGAATTACCCAAACATCAAAATTTGTGCCATTGAAACTAAGAGTGTTAGAGAATCCTAATCCCCTAGTCGACATCTTTACTCTCTAGGCGGTTAAGCCTAACAAAGAGAGACAAGGCTCCGATACCAATTGAAAGATCGTGGATGTCGCCTAGAGGGGGTGAATAGGCACTTTTAAAATAATTATGGTTTAGGCTTGAACAAATGCGGAATAAACCTAACGGTTAATTTGTCAAGCACAAAACCTACAACAACTAGGCTCACCTATGTGCACCAACAACTTATGCTAAGAAAGATAAACAACTAAATGATAGCAAGATATATGACAAGAAACAATATGGCTATCACAAAGTAAAGTGCATAAGTAAAGGGCTCAGGTAAGAGATAACCGAGGCACGCGGAGACGACGATGTATCCCGAAGTTCACACCCTTGCGGATGCTAATCTCCGTTTGGAGCAGCGTGGAGGCACAATGCTCCCCAAGAAGCCACTAGGGCCACCGTAATCTCCTCACGCCCTCGTACAATGCAAGATGCTGTGATTCCACTAAGGGACCCTTGAGGGCGGTCACCGAACCTGTACAAATGGCAACCCTTGGGGGTGGTCACCTAACCCGTACACTTTGGCAACCCTTGGGGGCGGTCACCGGTACCCATCAAATTGCTCGGGGCGATCTCCACAACCTAATTGGATACCCCGACGCTTGCCCGGAGCTTTACACTACAATGATTGAGCTCCGAACAACACCAACCGTCTAGGGCGCCAAGGCACCCAAGAGGAACAAGCTCTAGGGTGCCCAAACACCCAAGAGTAATAAGCTTCTCAAACTTCACTTCCACGTATCACCGTGGAGAACTCAAAACCGATGCATCAAATGCAATGGTAAGGGCACATGGAGTGCCCAAGTCCTTCTCTCCCAAATCCCACCAAAGCAACTAATGCTAGGTAGGAAAATGAGAGGAAGAACGGAAGAAGAACACGAAGAACTCCAAGATCTAGATCCAAGGGGTTCCCCTCAATTAGAGGAGAAAGTGATTGGTGGAGACATGGATCTAGATCTCCTCTCTCTTTTCCCTCAAGAACTAGCAAGAATCATTGGAGGGATTGAGAGTTAGCAAGCTCGAAGAAGGTCAACAATGGGGAAAGAACACGAGCTAAAGAGATAAGGTTCATTGGGGAAGAAGACCGCCTTTTATAGGTGGGGAAAAATCCAACCGTTATGCTCACAGCCCGCACAGAGCGGTACTACCGCTCGAGCTCACGGTACTACCGCTATGGGTAGCGGTACTACCTCAAAGGGTAGCGGTACTACTGCTTGCGAGCGTACTGAAAAAATACATCCGTGCCTACCACCGCTGGACTTGTGACGAGTTTTTGGTCTGGAGCAGTACTACCGATGTAGTAGCCGCGGTAGTACCGCTCTGGAGTGGTAGTAAAAAATTACATCCGCTCATGCCCGCGGTAGTACCGCTGCAGCCTTTTCAGAACACCAAAACTGCCACAACTTCTGCAAACGGACTCCGAATTCGATGAAACCAAGTTTGTTGGAAACATAGCAACAAGGGCTAACACAATCTTGATAGAAATAACAATAAGAAGGAAATTAGAAAAGGCCCATGAGAAAATGGTGAGAACCCTTCCTTGAAAAAGACCGGTAAAACCCCCAACACCGAAAACGCAATAGAAGAGGCATATGAAATCCGTTTTAGAAGTACAAGAGCTTGTCACGAACATAACCACAAGCTCTAATACCTCAAAAGAAAATACAAATAAGAATAAAGAACGATGGTGCATGGATGCAATGGTTTGAGCTCTCGACAAATGATACGATCAAGCTACTCACTTGAGAGCCCCCCTTGATAGTACGGCTATCGATCCTATAACCCAGTCTCCAAACTACCACCATGACACCGGAAAAATAGAAAACCTATCAAGGGCAAACCTTTGCCTTGCGCATGATCCACTTGAGATAGATGATGACGATCTTGTCCTCCTCAAGATGGACCACCTTTCTTGATTGCGTTGGGTCGATGAAGACTAGATGATTGCTCTCCCATACTCCACTATGGGTGAGCCACTCTTCAGCACATCTTCACAAGTCCATTGGCACCACAATGGACAACAAGATTCAAGCACTTGATCTCTTCGTCATGCTCCACTTGAACTTGCACACGGCAATCTTGATGATGATCACCACTTGATGTCACCCTCTCCATGGGTTGAGTGATATCTTCCTCTTGACCCAAGCCCATGAACACGAACCTAACCCCACATAGAACTCTCACATAGACCATGGGTTAGTACACAAAGCACAATGGACAATGCTTACCATACCATGGGATCACTTGATCCCTCTCGGTACATCTTCTACGCTTTGTGAGTTGATCAACTTGATTCACTCTTGACTTAGTCTTGATCAAACTTGAATCTTTCCAACTCTCTTCATTTGGATGATGTCTTGAAGGTAAACATGAATGATCACACAATCTTCTTCTTCAAGACATGCTTACAATAAGCTCAACACTCACATGACCAATCTTTGGATAATTCCTTCAAAGCACCTTGGTCAACTCATAAACTCCGTGAAACCAACACATGGACTTCAAGAAAAGCCTATGGACAAATCCTTCAAATATAACTCAAGACAACCATTAGTCCATAGAGATTGTCATCAATTACCAAAACCAAACATGGGGGCACAACATGTTCTTTCAGCGGGGTCCTATTGGAAACTAAGGGATATTAAGGCCTCCTTTTAATAGAGAACTGGAACAAAGCATTAACACACGGTGAATACATGAACTCCTCAAACTACGGTCATCATTGGGAGTGGTCCCGACTATTGTCACTCCGGGGTTGCCGGATCATAACATGTAGTAGGTGACTATAACTTGCAAGATCGGATCTAGAACATGGATATAATGGTGATAACATAAACGGTTCAGATCCAAAATCATGGCACCCGGGATAGCAACATCAATCTCAGAACATAGTGGATACTAGGGATCAGGCCCTAACAAAACTAACTCGATTACATGATGAATCTCATCCAACTCCTCACTGACCAGCGAGCCTATGAAGGAATTACTCACTCCTGGCGGGGAGCATCATGGAATTGGCGATGGAAAAGGGTTGGTGATGACGAAGATCGAAGATCCCCCTCTCCGGAGCCCCAAACAGACTCCAGATCTGGCCTCCCGGTGAAGAATAGGAGACGACGACGGCTCCGTCTCATGAAACGCGGTAATTCTTTCTCCTTGATTTTTTTCTGGAAAAATGTGATTTTATAGCGTCGGTTTCAGGGTCATCAGGGCCACCAGGTGGGGACAACCCACCTGGACGCGCCTGGAGGGGCTGGCGTGCCCTGGTGGGTAGTGCCCACCCAGGTGCCTCCCCGGTGGTTCTTGGCTCTAGATATTTTCTTTTATTGTATAAAAAATCCTCGCAAAGTTTCCTTCCATTCCGAGAACTTTTATTTCTGCACAGAAACAACACCGTGGTAGTTCTGCTGAAAACAGCGTCAACCCAGGTTAGTTTCATTAAAATCATGCAAATTAGAGTCCAAAACAAGAGGAAAAGCGTTAGGAAAAGTAGATACGAGGGAGATGTATCAACTCCCCCAAGCTTAAATCTTTGCTTGTCCTCAAGCAATTCAGCTGATAAACTTAAAGTGAAAAAGAAAAAAATTTACAAACTCTTTTGCTCTTGTTTCATAAATTAGCTTTAACAATACCAATGTTTTCAGCAAAGATAGTTATAACTAACCATGTCAACAATAACTCTTAAAAATTATATTAACTCATATCAATGACATAAACAACTAGAGAGCAATAATAAGATATCTCAAACAGCAACACGTTGTCAAAACAACCACGATATAATATGACAATAGTGGTATCTCGCTAGCCCATTATGAGACCGGAAAACATAAATGTAGAGCACCTCTAAAGTTCAAGCAGCGACTAAACATTGTAATTCCTGGTAGAAAAGATCCAGTCATGATGCACCCAACATTACCTAGACACAATGCATCAGCATGACAACAGTGCTCTCAGGTTCCGGCACTTATTTGAGAAGGTGATGGCACAAAATAAAAGTAAATAGATAGTCCCTTCGCATAGGGAAGTTGTGATTTGCAGAGGTGCCAGAGCTCAAGTTTTTAAAACAGAGGTAAATGAAATTTTGAGACATGCACCCTTCTCATTTACTTCACGACTATCAGTTATCAATATCTCCCATGCAGTGGCGGTTCCCAAGCGGAAATGTAAAGGTTATGACTCCATTGGGAGATTTTGTTTGATTATTTGAGAGATCAATTCTTTTTGCAATTTGGGACTGGGCATCCCTATTACCGCCCTTTTCTCATGCGATGGCGAGTGAATAAACACTCGACTTGAGAATAACCCGCTTAGCATGGAAGATACTGACTACCTCCTGTTGTTCCATGAATGATCCAGACACAGAAAAGGATATTTATTTGAAGTTTTTAGAGATGGCACATGCAAATTTACTTAGGACGGCAGGCTAATACCGCATATAGGTAAGTATGGTGGACTCATCCCGAATAACTTGGGTTTCAATTTTTGATGTACAAGCAGAGTTCCCACTTAGTACAGGTGAAGGCTAGCAAATAGGTTGAGAAGCGGCCAGCTAGAGAGCAACAACGGTCATGAACATGCATTATGCATAAGTAATATTGGATACTAGCATGAGTAGGATATGAACACCATGAACATAAATATCATAGAGGCTATGTTGGTTTTGATTCAACTACATGCATGAACATGTGCCAAGTCAAGTGATGACCCACAAGTATATGGGGTCAATTGTAGCCCATTTTGATAAGTAAGAGTGTCGAACCCAATGAGGAGCAGAAGGAAATGACAAGATGTTTTTAGCAAGGTAATGTCTGCAAGTGCTAAAATTGTGAGTAGCGGAGTAATTTGATAGCAGGATAATTTGTAACGAGCAAGTAACAATAGTAGTAACAAAAGTGCAGCAAGGTAGCCCAATCCTTTTGAGGCAAAGGACATGCCAAAATGGTTTCTTATGATAAGAAAAGTGTTCTTGAGGGTACACGGGAATTTCATCTAGTCACTTTCATCATGTTGGCTTAATTCGTGTTCGGTACTTTGATAATTTGATATGTGGGTGGACCGGTGCTTAGGTATTGTTCTTACTTGAACAAACCTCCTACTTATGATTAACCCTCTCGCAAGCATCCGCAACTATGAGAAAAGTATTAAGAATAAATTCTAACCATAGCATTAAACTTTTGGATCCAATCGGTCCCTTACGGGATAGCGCATAAACTGGGGTTTAAGCTTCTGTCACTCTCGCAACCCACCATCTAATAACTACTCCACAATGAATTCCCTTAGGCCCAAATATGGTGAAGTGTCTTGTAGTTGACGTTCACATGACACCGCTAAGAGAGTGGCAACATACATACCATCAAAATATCAAACACATATCAAGTTCACATGATTACTTGCAACATGATTTCTCCCGTGACCTCAAGAACGAAAGTGACTACTCACAAATGATAAACATGCTCAAGATCAGAGGGGTATTAAATAGCATAATGGATATGAACATATAATCTTCCACCAAATAAACCATAAAGTAATAAACTACAAGATGTAATCAACACTACTAGTCACCCACAAGAACCAATCTATAGTTTTGATACAAAGATTGAAAACAAGAGATGAACTAGGGTTTGAGAGGAGTTGGTGCTGTGAAGATGTTGATGAAGATAGCCCTCCCCAAGATAGGAGAGTTGTTGGTGATGATGATGACGATGATTTCCCCCTCCGTGAGGGAAGTTCCCCCGGCGGAATCGCTCCACCGAAGGGCAAAAGTGCTCCTGCCCAAGTTCCGCCTCGAGGCGCCGGCGCTTCATCCCGAATGTCCTCTCCTTATTTTGTCTAGGTAAAAATGACTTATATACCAGAAGATGGGCACCGGAGGGGGCCGAGGAGGGCAACACCCACCAGGGCGCGCCTGGGCTGCCTGGCGCGCCCAGGTGGGTTGTGTCCACCTGGTGGCCCTCCTCTGGTACTTATTTGCTCCAATATTTATTAAATATTCCATAAAAATCCTCGGGGAGTTTCAGCTCATTTGGAGCTGTGCAGAATAGGTAGCTTGACGTAGCTTTTTCAGGTCCAGATTTCCAGCTCCCAGAATTCTCCCCATTGGTGCATACCTTGCATATTATGAGAGAAAATGCATTATAATTACTCCAAAAAACATTATTTTACAATAAAACAACATAAATAACAATAGGAAAACATGATGCAAAATGGACGTATCATCAAGCCACTCGAACATTCAGAGGAGGATAGCATATCATCATACTACATCACAATCATTTTAACGCAAAGTTGATATCCAAAATAAGTCATTATTCACACCTAGCTACTTATGCATGGCATGAGAAACTATAATCTCTAATTGTCATTGCCAACATGTTTGATCATAATAGGTTGAATCATGGATACTCGGTTAAACATATTTACAAAAAAAACAAGTCGAGTTCGTACCCGTTTCTCTCTGCCACGACCAGTTCATCGAATATCGTCATTATTGCATTTCACTTGCACGACCGAACGATTTGAAAATAATAATAGTGCAAGAGTGCCGTGGACTAAGATGGAATCTGCAAACATTTTATTCAAGAGGAGAAGACAAGGTAATATGGGCTCTTCATTAGATCAACAACAATGCGAATGAGAGCCACTCAACATTTTCATCGTGGTCTTCTCCTTGGTATGACTCAATAAAAAGAAAAGGAATTCAGAGAAACACACCGAAATATTTTTGGATTTTCTGGTTTTTCATAAACAAGCAAATGAAAAGAGAAAAGAAAAAACAAGAAAAACTATTTACCCGGGAAAGCTCCCAACAAGTAAAAGAAGAACAAGGAAATCTTTTTGGGTTTTATTTTTAGTGCTACAACAATTTAAACTAGGAAGAAAAATAAAAAAGAAGCAAGAAACATATTTTTTGATTTTCTCAAAGTTTTTCAAACACACAAGAAGAAAGTGAGAAAATAAATCTAACATGGATGATACAATGAAAAAGTGTGGACACCGACAACTGGAATGAAATGTGTGAACGTGAATGTAATGTCGGTGGAAATATATACTCCCCCAAGCTTAGGCTTTTGGCCTAACTTGGTCTAGGAACACTCGAAGAAGCCGAGGTCCAATGTTGAAGTGCTGGGGAGCAGGCACCTGAGGGTCCCACTGCTGAGGCTCCTCCTGTTCAGCAGCTAGGTTGTTCTGGTAAGAGACAATGTCCTCAGGCATAATCATGTATCCGCCCCTGGCAACATGATCAAACAAAGCAGGTGCAGGCAAGGGAATAATATCACGAGTTTTTCACACTTAAAACTAAGTTGTAAGGCATATTAATATTAGGGTAATCAGTAGCAATAAACGGGTGGTCCTCCATGGCTGCTCTAAGTAAGCCCTGGCCAAAGGATGATCATGTTGGTGTATCTGCATGTTAAAGTGAGTCGCCAAGCGAGTAGCGTAAATGCCCCATGTATTTTACCCTTAGATCTGTTAAGGTGAAGGCGACGTGCCACAATAACTCCCAAGCTATAAGTGTTGTCGCTAAAGTGCGCGACGCAAAACAGCAAAGTCTGGGGCGCTAAGTGCACCCACCTTCTCTCTAGCTAGCAAACACTTTGCAATAAATATAGAAAAATAATGCACGGCAGGAAACTGCAAGCTAACAACGGTGGTGCTCGATACTCCTCTCTCATCCCCCACTGTCAGAGTACGGTAAAAACCTTCAAACTCTGAGGGCTTAGGCTCTACCAAATCACCACCAGAAGGAAGCATGCATATGTCACAAAATTCAGTAAGTGGTATCTGGTGGGTTTCAGCATATATAAATTAAACCGTACCTCAGGAGGATTACTCCTAGAATGGAAATGAAAGTTTTGCACAAAGGAAATTCTGAGGAGATGATACTGTTCGCATTCAGCTGCGATGAAGTCGGTGAGGCCGACATTAGTAGCATATTGTGTGAACTCTTGAAGGATTCCAGCCCCTTCCATAAATGGATTATGCGGCCACTCACACAGCCATAGTTCTGCCAACCTCCGGGTATGGAGATCATTGTTAGATGACTGCCCAATAACCCCCTTGGGGTTCTTCTTGGAAGCAAACTTCCTAAAGAAACTCATCTTCTTCCTATGAACAAAATTCTGAAATTTTTAGTCCACAAAATTTTTCTCAACAAAACTTCACAAAAATGATAGCAACTACTCGTAGGGATGCATAGAGGCCATAGCAAGCATTCAAACTACTTAGAACTCTAAGAATTCAACATGCAAGCTCATCTACAGCAGCACCAGGAGTAGATAAGTATTTGTCGGAGTAAATGACCATGAGTAGCCTAGCTGGCTCCCCCTGGGGCTTGTGAAAAAATTACAAGCCAAACAAGCCAATCAAGTCATCCGACCTCTAGGACGTTGGGCCGCCTTCCTCTGACCGGCTGTCAGGAGGCGGCCTGGCCACAAGATCCATAGAAGAAAGCCACAAGACGGCCGGCTTCCAAGGAACCGGCCACCAGAGGGCCGACTCCGCGTAGCCGATCACGAAGGCCGACTCAAGGCCAGCCACCCCGCGCGCCAAGGCCGCACCCTCGAATCTGCACCCACATAGCAGCGATGAGGCAGGCGTGGCTACTGATGAAGCTCGCCATCCACGCATCCGGGCGTGCGTGGCTCTGATGTGCCATCTGGGGCAGCCATCCCCCATCCGGCGCAACCTTTGTTGCCATGTTGGTGTGGCGTCACCCGACAAAAGTATGCAGCACCACCGCGGTGGCGGGTCCCTCGGTCGAGAGATGCCCGGCGGCTCGGCCTCCCCGATTGGCCGAGATATGGCGGCTCTCCATAGCCGGCTTGTTCCCTCCCTCGAAGAAGCGCCTCATTAAGGAGACAAGGCGAAGTGAGGCTACGATGATCGCCGCCAAAGCGGTGGCCTATGTAGCCACGCTACTACGACAAAGCCCTCGTCATCGGGATCGAGGCAACGATAACCAGCCCAAACAAAGCCCTGGCGGTGGGGCGACTGTCGACCAGAGAAGCCGGCGGCGGCGGGGCCCACTGGTCGGCGGGCCCCGGCGGCCGGCGGAGAAGCCAAGCGGATAAAGACAGCGGCGGCTAGGGCCCACACCTAGCCGGATTACCATTGTACCCCGGGGTAGCAGGCCTATAAACCCCGGGCACCCATGCAAAGGGTTGGACTCTGATAGTTTTAGACACCACGTAGAGGGAAGAGGAGAGCTAGCCGTGCCCTTCTTCTTCCTCACCTCGAACAGCTCAAGGAGCCTCTTGTAGCACTTGTTCATCTAGTGATCATGCGGAGACCCCATGAGCAGCGATGAAGGGGTGTTATCTCCATGGAGAGCCCGAAGTGGGTAAGATTCGCGGCGTGCATGTCTTCGCCTCATCCCGTTTCCAGGCACCGGCGATGTCTTATTGGCTCCCACTATGATTAGCCACCCATTGGCATATGTTGCACCTACCACCCGACATTTGGCGCCCACCATGGGGCGGGTGCCGTCGTCCAGGAGACACTGTTCGGAAGGAACCCTCTTCCTCCCCATGGCGTAGCCAGCCCGCACGCTGATGGCGCTTGCCCGGACAGCGGCTGCAAAGGCGTCGGCGGCGCTTCTTGCGGCGAGCTGCCTCGCCGACCTTCTCAGCGAGGCTCGCATCTCCGGCGAGCCAGCGTCCGGCGCGGCACCGGCTACCTCGAGAACCACCTCGTCGACCTCCTCGACCAGCTCCGTCTCCAGCCGAGCCAGCTGTGGACTTGAGTCGGTTAGCTCCAGCGACCGATGCTTATCGACTCCGACCGCGGCATCGCTCGGCGCCTTCCCCACCAGCGTCGTCATCTTGACGACCCGCTTCCCCAAGCCGATAGCTGCGGCAGCGCCATCACCGAGTCTTTGGTCATCGATCCGGCGGCCCCTCGGCGAACGCCCACGATGCCCATAGCGGTGCCGCCACGACCTGTCCGCCCCTCTCTCGGTGGCGCCGGCGCCGGCGGCCGGAGGCCGCCGCCTTGCCCTCCGCGGAGGGCGGAGGATAACCTCCTTGAGGCGCCTCACGAGGCCCACCGGCGTGAAGTCGACCACGCCGCCTTGACGCCGCCTCCCGAAGGGCCGAGCCGACTTCGGCATTGTCAAGAAAGCGCGGTGCAGCCATCGCCGACATCTTTGGCGTGGACCGCCCGTCTCGCCATGCCCTCGAGAACTGCGCGCCGCCCAGCGGCCGTAGAAAAACTGAGCGGGCTGGGGCCGACAAACTTCCTACATGGCAAAGCGCATCCAGCAACTAATCGGCGCCGCAGAGCGGTAAGAAGACAGCGCCAGCGCCAAAGCCTTCCCAGCGCCGAGAGCACGGCGCAATATCACACTGCGCCGACTGCGGGCAGCGCGCCGCCAAGACGGCAGAAAAGGAGCCGGCTGCCGGCCGCGGCAGAGACCGGATCTCCATTGGCGCGACGCCGAAGGTCGCCCTCGAGCTGTGGAACGGCGAGGCAACCTGCCCCCTCCTCCACCTCGCGGGGAAAGATATCCCACCCCACCGGCTGTCACGCATCCGACTCTCAGCGGCCGACTCGGCCGCCGCGAAGGAGTCGGCGAAAACGACGCCTGCCACCGGATCGACCGCCTGGCGCGATCCCTGGCATTGGAAGAAGAAGGCGATGTCGGGCCGCCTTGCCGGCCCCTGCATCCATGACGAGCCCTTCCCAAAGGGTTCTCTCCCGAGATACACCCAAGTATAACGGCTCCGTGAAGCGGAGGATTGGCTGATCGACTACTCAAGCTGCCGTCGACATCGCATGACGGCAACGGTAGCGTTGCCGTGAAATCGTGCCCCTCATGCTCCGAGCGCGGCGCGAACTGGCTCCAACAGCCTCAAGCCGTATAGCATCAACAGCTGGCTGAACTTCACGAAGCCTTCATCCGCCTTCACCGGCACCTACAAGCGGGCTCCCAAGCCCATGCAACTCTCCTTGTGCGTACAAGGACCCACCGAGTCGACTCGCGACTACCTCACGCGTTGGGCCGAGCTCCACAACTCCTGCGAGGGAGTGCACGAGGTTCAAGCGATAGAGTACATCACCGCCGGGTGCCGAGAAGGCACCCTCCTCAAGCACAAGCTCCTCTGCGACGAGCCGGCTACCCTCGATGAATTGCTTGTCATAGCTGACAAGTACGCCACCGCCGATTCCTCGATGAAGATCGAGCTCCGGGTAGACGCGCCGGGAAGGTACTCAACCCGGCTCCCAAAACGCCGGCTGGCGACTCTAGCCGACTCCCGTACTAGCACGACAACAAGCGCAAGGGCCCGATGCCGCCTCCCGCCAGTCGGCAGGTGGCCACCGTCGAAGACGAGCAACCTGAAGAGCGGCCCGTTCCCAGAAGCCGAAGCGGCGGGCGGCTTGGCGGCGGCTTTCTCCTGAGCAAGCCCTTGGCGCCCCATGCAAGTTCCACAGCGGCGCGAAGCCGTCCAACCATACAACCCGGAAGTGCCACTGGCTTACCCGAATCACCAAGGGCGAAGGGCTGGTGCCGCCTCCGCCTGCTGGACAGCCGCCTCCGGCTCCCCAGCAGCCGGCCACTCGACCAGCAGTCGGAACCGTCCAAGACGAGTTCCCCAACGAGCACGCCGCCTACGTCATATTCACGAGCCAGCCCGAAGACCGGCGCAACCGGCGCCGACAGCACCAAGAAGTCAATGCGGTTGCTTCCAACAACCCCGAATACATGCACTGGTCAGAGAGGCCTATCAGCTGGAGCCGGGCCGACCACCCAGAGGTGATGCCGTCCCCGGGCTCCTATGCATTGGTTTGGAGGCAACTCTAGCAATGGACAGGCTTGCTGCCCGATTCTCCCGCATACTGATAGACGGCGGGTGCAGCATCAACATCCTATACCGGGATACCATGGAGAAGTTGAACATCAAGGACAAACACCTCATGCCAAGCCGGACCGTGTTCCATGGCATTGTACCCGGCCTGTCCTGTTCACCCATCGGCAAGATCAAGATAGATGTTCTCTTGGAGACAAGGATCACTTCATGAGAAGCAATCTGGTTTGAAGTGGTGGACCTTGAGAGCCCCTACCATGCGCTGCTTGGCCGGCCTGCTCTGGCCAAGTTCATGGTTGTACCCCACTATGCCTACCTCAAGATGAAGATGCCAAGTACCAAGGGCATCATCACCATAGCCGGTGACTACAAGAAGTCCTCCGAGTGCGCTGCAGCCAGCAGCCGGCTGTCTGAGTCCCTCGTAGTCGCCGAAAAGAAGAAGATGTTGGATCGGGTCGTGGCCATGGCCGGCAAGCAGCCTGCCCCGTCCCCCGACCCCAAAGAGTGTGATGCCCAAGGTTCCTTCCAGCCGGCCAAAGAAACAAAGAAGATACCTCTGGACCCAGAGCACCCTGAAAGGTTTGTCGTCATCGGGGCAAACCTGGATAGTAAATCGGACATCTTCGCATGGTCCCCCAAGGACATGCCGGGTGTTCCGAAGGAATTCGCCGAGCACAAGCTACAAGTCCGAGCAGACGCCAAGCCAGTCAAGCAGCCCCTCCGCCGACTGTCAGAGGAGAAGAGAAGGATCGTAGGAGAAGAGATAGCCCGGCTCTTGGCAGCCAACTTCATCATGGAAGTCTTTTTTTCCAGAGTGGCTCGCCAACCCGGTCCTCGTGCTGAAGAAGAATAACAAGTGGCGCATGTGTATAGATTACACGAGCCTCAACAAAGCCTGCCCCAAAGATCCCTTTGCCTTACCCAGGATTGATCAAGTAATAGACTCCATGGCCGGATGAGAGCTGTTGAGTTTCTTGGATGCCTACTCAGGCTACCATCAGATAAAGTTGGACCCGGCCGACCGCCTGAAGACTGCCTTCATCCGCCATTCGAGACTTTATGCTACAGCGATGACATTCGCTTGAGAAATGCGGTGCCACCTTTCAGCGTTGCATGCGAAATGCCTCCTCAAGCAACTCGGCGAAATGCCCCGTCTATGTAAACGATATCGTGGTGAAGACGGAGGCGCAACACCTTGCTAGAAGACCTCAAGGAAACCTTTGAGAACCTGCGCGGTTCGAGATCAAGCTCAACCCGAAATGCGTGTTGAGTGCCACCGGCCAGCTCATAGGCTTCACGGTCTCGAGCGGCATTGAATACAACCCAGTGAAGATCAAGGCCATTGAGAGAATGGAGATTCCCACCAAGCTGCGAGACATCCAGAAGTTTACCGGGTGCCTGGCCTCCTTGAACCGCTTCATCAGCCGGCTGGGAGAAAAGGCGCTCCCCCTCTACCGACTCATGAAGAAAAGCACTCACTTTGAGTGGAACGACCAAGCCGACCAAGCCTTTCACGAGCTGAAGAAGATGCTTGCCACGCTGCGTGTCTTGGCGGCGCCGACTGAGAAAGAGCCCATGCTCCTTTATATCGCTGCCACCAGCTGGGTGGTCAGCACCGTCATCATGGTCCAACGCCTAGAAGAGGGCCGAGCTCAGCCGGTCCAGAGGCCGGTCTACTACTTAAGCGAAGTACTATCCGCCTCAAAGCAGAACTACCCGCACTACGGAAGATGTGCTACGGCGTGTGCCGCTGCCAAGAAGCTGAAGCCCTACTTTCAAAACACTCCATCACGATTGTATGCACCGCCCGCTCGCCGAGATCATAGGCAGCCGGGGCGCGCTCTGACTGGGTGGCAAAATAGACCATCGAGCTAGCTCCTTACGATCTTCTACCAGCCTCGCTTTACCGCCATCAAATCGCAAGCATTGGCCGACTTCCTCGTCGGCCGGGCGAGACCTAGTACCTACCGCCGGCTCCCGACTCCACTCATTGGCGGATGCACTTTGACGGGTCCAAGATGCACACCGGCTTGGGAGCCGGCATCGTCCTCACCTCTCCCAAAGCGACAAACTCAGATACCGCTGCAGATTCGCCGCCGCCTCCAACAACGTGGCGAGTCTGGCGCTCATACACGGACTCCGGCTAGCCAAAAACTCGGCATCCGCCGGATCATGCTATGGCGACTCGGTTGGTGGTCAGCAGTCATCTGGCGGCCCGGGGCGCCGAGGGGCGCAAACATGGCGAGCTATCGTTTCCTCGTTCAGCAAATCAGCGGCTACTTTGAAGGATGCGAGTTCCTCCACGTGCCACGGGCCGACAATGAGCAAGCAGATGCCCTGGCACGGATAGGCTCAACCCGACAAGCTATACCAACCGGCGTCTCTCTCCGCGCCTCCTCAAGCCGTCTATCAAGCCGTCTCGAATTCGACTCCATCTTCGTGCCGCTTAACCCGACGCGGCGGATCCGGCAGGGAGCCAAGCAGGCGGCCCGGGGACTTTGATAGGCAGCTCGAGGACTGCCAAAGTCGCACCTGGCCCGGGGACTTCAGAACCCGGCCCGGGGACTATGGTAGTCGGCCCGGGGACTGCTTCAACACCCCAGGCGGCGGCCAGCTCCAGCTCTTCACCACCCAGCCCACCCACCTTGGTTGCAGTAGCCGTGCTGGCTATAGAAGAAGTCACAGCTCCATCATGGGCTCAGCCCATCCTCAACTTACGATAAGCAGAGAGCTGCCGGTGGCGAGATCGCGGCAAGACAAGTCAACGCCGAGCAGCGCATATACCATTGCCAGCAGAGAGCTCGTCGAGCGCAATGTCACTGGAGTCTTCGGTAGCTGCGTCGAGCTAGAGAAGGGCATAGCAATCCTCAAAGACATTCACCAAGGTGAATCGGCCTGCAACCTCAAGATCCCTCGTCGCCAAAGCCTTCCGCCATGGATTCTTTTGGCCGGCGCCTTGAGCGATGCCAAGGAGTTGGTCAAACACTGCAAAGGCTGCCAAGTCTTCAGCTCAAGCAACACTGCCGGCTTGAACTCAAGACCATTCCCTCACGGCCTTTTGCCATGCGGGGATTGGACATGGTGAGCCCATTCAAGGCGGTAGCGGCGGCATGACACACTTACTTGTCACCGTGGATAAATTTACCAAATGGATCAAAGCGAAGCCGATCAAGAAGCTGAACGGGCCGACTGCCGTGACATTCATCGTAGACATCACAACTTCGATGCGGTGTGCGCACAGCATCATCGACAGCGGCACGAATTTTGCCAAGGAGCAGCAGCGCGTTTACTGCGTGACGCGAGGCATCCGGCCCGGACCTGGCGTCCGTTGCCCACCATGATCAAGCGACCAAGTTGAGCGAGCCAATGGCCTCATCCTTTCCGGCATCAAGCCCCGGCTGGTCGTGCCGCTAGAGCGCTCGGCCGGCTGTTGGCTCGACGAGCTGCCGGCCGTCCTCTGGAGTCTGCGCACTACCCCAAACAAGTCAACCGGCTTCACCCCTTTCTTCCTTGTATATGGTGCCGAGGCTGTCATCCCAACCGACATCGAGTTCGACTCGCCTCGGGTGACCATGTACCGCAAGCGAGGCTAAAGAAGCCACGAGAAGGCGGCGTCAACCTCTGGAAGAAAGCGGCTGTTATCCCTCGGCGGTTTGCCATCTACCGGCAGGGTTTGCGCCACTACCATAGCCGAAAGGTCAAGCCAAGATCCTTTCAAGAGGCGACCTTGTGCTCCGGCTGATCCGGCGAACAGCCCGGCCAGCACAACTCTCGGCCCCTTAGGAAGGTCCCTTCATCGTCGGCGAAAGCTTTGGGAAGCGACTCCTACTACCTAATCGGCCTTACGAAGCGAAGGCGCGAAGAGAGGTGATTCCGGCAAGGAGTTGGAACGACCATGGAACGCCAACCTCCTCCGAAGATTTTACAGTTAAAATGCAGTATGTATCACACTACATTTTGTACTAAGTATGAGACGATGGGCTCCCCGAGGAGCACTCGGGGACTGCCACCTTTTATCTATGAATGACGAGTATCATGCCTATGATTTTGTCATTTCACCTTTTTTTCGTCCGGCACCGGGTTCGACTAGTCGGCCCGGGGACTGGCTGCCGTGAGTTATATTTCAGTTCCACCTGCAGTCAGACAAGTAGTGTGCGGCACCCAAGCCCTCTCTTGTCAAAGGCCGCAGCTCGAAGAACCATTGTCCGGTGGCAAGAGTCAAAAGCGAGAAAGGATGCCCACACGAAAAAGGCTAAGGACTAACGAACTTATATAACAAAAGCCGGCTTCCTCCCATTGCCGACCGGCTACAAGAGTAGCCGGCCGATCGGCTTCCCATTCAACCCTGCCACAATCCAACAAAGCTCAAGTACTTGCCTTCCCACAAATAGCCAAGTTCCTCCCTAGCCACGCATTGCGAGCAGCTGTTCGACTAGGAAGGCGACAATCAAGGGAAGGCAGCAAAAAAGCGACCTAAGGATAAAAAGCAAACTCGAATGGAAGCCAAACACATGCATAATTATATTTACACAAAAGCCTTCAAAAGGCCGGCATTCAACATAGTCTGAATACACCCCCAGTGGGTGGAACTGCGCAAAGTTAATAAATTTTGTTCAAGGAAGCAACATCAGAAAAGTGAGAGCGGCAAATCAAGCCAGCGGAGCAACAGGCGAGTCGGGCAGGTCGGCGGAGGCGGCATTGTGGGCTGGAGGAGTGGCCGGCTGGTGAGTCTCGGCCTGATCTTCACCTCTGGCAGGTGGCGCGCTCGCGCGTGCCTCGTTGCTAGAGTCACGATCAGGCTGAAGCTGGCTGGTCGCTTCGCTGTCTGCCGCGGCGTCTTCGCCGCCCTCCTCCTCGTCATCTTCGGCTTCATCGCTAGAAGCGATCTCCTCCGCCGAGTCCTCGCCTTCTGCCGGGTTCAGCCCGAACCATTCCTCCGGTTGGGCGAGTCGCTGTCGTTCGCCGAGGAAGCGCTGGTGTCGGTGTCTTGGCGATAGGCGGCCTTGCTGGATGATAGCGGCCGCACCGCCACCAGCTCCTCGTCGACCTCCACGCCTCCAAGTGCTCGGTGGCGCGGGTTCAACCAGGATACCAGGCCGGACGAACTCCGGCGCCCGCCCGGCGCCGGACCGAGCAGCGGAGGCCTTCCGGGCCTCGGCGGCCAACCGCAACCTCCGGCCGGTCGGCGATCCATTTGAGGTGCGAGGATCACCTCGCCGAGCGGAAGGCGGCCAACACTTGCGCACCCGGCGCTGAAGCCGGCGAGCATGCGGTGAGCCGGCTGCGGCCGAACTGAATCGCCAAGAGCTGCTCCTCGGCGTCCGGTGACGTCTGGCGCCAGCGCAACCCCTGCTTGCGGTAGCGTCTCGTGGTGGGCCTCGATGGCTTGGCTGGCGGCGGCAGATAGCGAGGAAGTAGTCTGAGTGAAGAACAAGAAAACGGCACAAAAACCAGAAGATGAACAAGAGGGCAGGGAGCAAGCAAAGAAGTGAGAAGGGAAGGCGGCCTACCGTCGATCAGACCTCCACCCGCCCATAACCCTCGCTCAGCGCCTGCCTTGCTTCAGCCCAGCCTGCCGCTTCGGTCTTGAACTCGGCCTTAAGGGCGGCCTCGTTGTCCTGCGCCTTCTTCAGGGCCGCTTGGTGGCTCTCCTCCTGGTCGGCCAACCTCTTGGCCAGGCGGTCGCGTTCCTGGGCCAAGGCGCGAAGAGCGGTCTGGGCCTCGCCTAGCTGCCCCCTCCAGTCGGCGTTAGCTCCTGCAAGCATGGAGAGAAAGGAAAAAAAAGCAATAAGAGAAAAGTCGTCAGGGAAGATCCGACCCGGCTGCTCAGCAGCCGGCCCGAATCTCGGGGACTACACCCAGTGGGTGCACTGACGCACCCCCACTTGAGATAGAAGAAACCAAGTTCTTACTCGGCTATTAAATCGGATCGGCGGCCTTAAAGCTTAGCTCACGGGCCCGGGAGTTGAAGGCGGCCGCGCGAAGATTGTGATACTCCTGAAAATCAGATGGAGTGTGCATAAGAGCAAGATTGCTATCAAGGCCTGCTAAGAAGTTTCAAGCCGCGCCTGCTCAGCAGCCGACTCGAAACTCGGGGACTACACCCGAGCAGGTGTTGCGCGCCCATGGAAGAAATCAAAAAGAAATCGATCAAAGCGGAAGACTCACACGGACGACCGGCAGCGTAGCAAGGAACTCCTGGGTGTATCGTTGCAACAAGCGGCTGAGTGCAGTAGCGCGATGGACCTCTGCGCCGCCCGTTCAGTTCAGCCGTCCCGTTGGGCGTCCACTCGGGCGTGTTGGCGCTGGCGCCTCCGAGTCTGTGCCGTCGAGCTGGCGCCCGCAGCCCTGCGGCTCGGCGTCGAGGCGCCTCTCCCATCGCTGGGCGGCACCGATCGCACCACGAGATCCGCCCCGCCGCCGACTTCGCCCCGCCGGCTGCCCAGCGCGCAGCAGGTCGGCCGCCTTGGCCCGCTCGGTCGGCGCCCGGCGTGGCGCCTCCCAGGATAAATCACGTTGTCCTCCATCCTCTCCATCACCGGCTGGTCATGGTCGGGTTCCTCCGGCGGAGAATGCAGGGGACGTCGAAACCCGCGGTGCGAAGGGGAATGACGAGCTGCGGAGGCTGATTGCGCGAAGCCTCCGCCTCCCTCTCCGCGGCCGCGGCCTCCGCCTGGGCCTTGGCTGTCGCGTCGACCTGCGCCTCGGCCGACTTCTCCGCCGCCTCCTGGGCGGCCCTCCGCTCCGCCGCTTCCCGCTCCTCCCGAGCCTCCCACGCGTTCTGCTCCGTTGCCTCCATGAGGTCGGCGCGGGGGTCCACTCGGCGGGAGCTCGAAGAACCTCCCGTCGGCGCGACTATGGAGGCGGCGTCAACCCGCTCAAGGGAAAGCGGCGCCCTGTTCAACAAGCCAAGAAGACGACTCAGATGAGCCTCAACCAAGTAAGACAACAAAAATACAAGACACACGACACTTACGCCGAGACCGCTTGTGGCTGCTTCACCACCTTGCGGAAGCGGGCCGCTTTCACAGCCGCCTCGTCTCGCTTGGTCGCCGCCATGAGCTCTTGGGTTTCTTGACCGACTGCGAAGAGACCAGCCTTGACCGGCGCTTCTGCGCGCCACCCCGAGCAGTTGGCGCGGCGGAAGGTCCCGCGCCTTGGCGATCGGCCGCCGGCTAGCGGCGTGGGTTGGCTTCGGCTTCGTCATCCTCCAGCCAGTCCTCCAAGCCTCAACCAAGTAAGGTCGGGGCCACCTGCCTCTCCGTCGGTTGCGACTACGGCGTCGTCCATGGCGGCCGCCCCCAGATCCGGGTCGTCGGGGTCATCCACGGCGCGGTCGGCCGTGAACTAGCGCTCCGGCCCTGCGGCCCCGGGCGCCAGTCGAAGAAGAGGGCTCTGCTCAAAGACAAAGCCGATTAGTCAAGAGTCGGCTATTGCGAACCCGGCAACAAAAGAAGAAAAGAATAAGGAAAAACTCACCACAGGAGGCGGGTTGGCCCGAGAATATGGCGCCTTGCGATACTGCCACTCCACGGTGAGTTTGCAGTTGGAGATATAGTTCACCATGTAAGATACCTCATCGCGAGGCATCTCTCTGGTGCTCAGCCGGCACGGGTCGAAGCGGCCGCTCATTTGGCAGATCCGTGCGTCCGGCTTTGGGCGAAGCACCGGCGCTCCACGGCGGCCACCAAGTCGGCCCCACCAAGCCCTCCATTGGACCATCACCCGAGCCGGGACGGCGGCGTTCCGGCCAAGGTGGCGACCGGGCTCGGAAGGACCAAGACGCCGGCCTCCCGGTGGCGGGCCAGCTTCGTAAGCCGGCAGGTTGAGGTAGTCGCCTTGCGCGGCGGCGTTCTTCCGAGAAAATCGACTGCTGCCAAAGCTTCACCGTTGGATCAGCGGGATAGGAGGAAAAGGGTTGTTGTCGGTCGTCCTCCGCTTGGCGGCGAAGCGCGCGCGGCGAACGCGCCCGCGGAGAGCGATGCCGAGCTTGCCTTGAAAGAACTCCCCAGAGCTCGAGGTGCGGAGGGCGCGAGAAAGCCTTCGCATAGAGTGGCGAAGGCGGCAGCAGCATCACCGTGTTGGGGGTGAGGTGATCGGTGAAGATGGTAGAAGTCGAGAGCAGCGGAAGAACCCGCGACCCGGCAGGCGAGGCCGCGAGGCGGTCTGAGCGGAAGATGACCCGCTCGCCCTCCTCCGGGGCCGGCGAAATCTCCACCTCCGGCGTGAGGCGGGTCTTCACGAGGTCCTCGCTCGGCAACCGCCGCGTCCGGCGGAGCCAATCAATGTGATCTTCGTGGACGTTGGAGCCATCCCACGAGCTCGACAACGCCATGGGAACGAGCGGAAGGAAAGAACCGCGACGGCGGAGAGCACGGCCACGCAACGAAGGAACCGCGACGAGCCAAGGTAACTCGCGGCGGAACGGCGCGGTGGCGAGTTGTAACGCCCCGGATTCGATGCGCCAGGTGTCCGCCAGTTATTCGCCGTCGTTGCCATGTCATGTGCTTGCGTGTTGCACTTTGCCATGTCATCATCTGCATTTTTATCATGTCATCATGTGCATCGCATTAGCATACGTGTTAAGTCTCATGCATCCGAGCATTTTCCCGTTGTCCGTTTTGCAATCCGGCACTCCTATGTCTCCGCGCCCCTTTTGCCTCTTTTTCGTGTGCGGGTATTAAACTTTCTCGGAATGGACCGAGGTTTGTCAAGCGGCCTTGGTATAGCACCGGTGAACCGCTGTCAAGTTCGGGTCATTTGGAGGTCGTTTGGTACTCAGCGGTTAACGAATGTAACCGCAAAAGCCCTTTCTCCTTGCAGCCCAACACCCCTTCCAAAGTGGCCCGCAAACTCCCCTCCATGCTCTCGGTCGTTCGATCACGATCGCGTGGCCGAAAACCGCACCTCATTTGGAGCTTCCTAGCTCCTCCTATCTATAAACTAGATCCCCAGAAAATTCGCGGTCCAAACCCCACGAAACCCTAGTTTTGCGTCCTCGCGCGCGCCGGACATGTCCGCGCCGTCCGGGACGCTTCCCGCCGCGCTCCGCCAATCTGGTAGCGACACATCACCGCCGCCGACCAGCGCGCCTGCTGCCCGCCGAAACCCATCCGGGGCCCAGCGGCTCCCTCCCTCGCCCGCCGCCGGTTGCGCGCCGCCGCTGAGCCGGCGTCCGCCGCCCGCCTCGCGGCTCCGCCCGCCGTGGCGACCTCGCGCCGCCCGCCGCTCCGGCCGTCTCCTCGCCGCCCGCCGCCCGGTCGGACCCCGCCGCCGCCGCGCGCGTCCGCGCCTCCGCCCGCCGCGGACCTCCCCCCGCCGCCCGCCCGCGCCTTTCGGCCGACCTCGCCCGGCCGCCTCGTCGCCGCCCGCCGGCGCAAGCCCTTCTCTCGCCGGCCCCAAGCTCCCACGCGGGACCTCCGCGCCCGCCCGGCCTCCTCCGCCCCTTCCCCCGGATCCGCGCCTCCGGTCGTCTTCCTCCTCTCCGCCACGTCCCGGCCAACTCCGGCGAGGCCCGGATCGGGGCGAGATCCACCACTCCCTCCATCCAACGCCTCCCGTCCCGGATCCCCTCATCCCGCACCACTCCGTCCCGTTGACTTTTCGAGAGGGTAAAAAACTGCTAAGTCCCCGAGTTTTTAGTAATTTTCATGCATTTTCATCGCATCATGTCTCTGCATCCGTAGCTCCGTTTTGGGCGTGCAATATGTCAAAATGTTCGACTCGATGAGTACATCATTTCATCTCATTGCATCATTTTCATTTGAGCTCATCTTGATGCCCGAAATGCTGTTAGAAGAGGGCTATGTGATGTTAGTTTCTGATTCTTATCAGAACATGCACTTTTGTCATTTTTGCCATGATTGATGTGTGCATCCTATGAACTTGAGTCCTACATGTGTTTTGTAATATGCCATGCCATCTTTACCGGGGTGTATGCTATGTATTTTTGTGATCTCTGTGGTGACTAGCACAAGCATGCAAACTAGGCTTCATGATGTTGCTGATTTCAGCCCTGTTTTGCTGATATTTTTATGCCATGTTAACTTGATGCTACCGAGAGATCCATGCATATTTTGAGATACTTCAGTAAGGATGTTTTGAACATATGGTTATTCTCTATCCATCCATGCCCTTGTTTGCAATTATGGAGTGCCTTAGCTTGAGTCAATCGAGCTCTACTTTTGCTATAAAATGTTTCCTGGCAGATTGTTTACATGTTATTCAATTTTTCCAAGGTTGTTGTAGTTGATCCTTGCATGATATGATGTTGTTCTTGCCATGTATAGCTTCTATGCCATGTCTTCTTACTGTTGGTTGCCTTGTCATGCCATGTATTGCTCTGTGGTGAGTGGTTCAAGCTCACCAACATGCCTACTTATCGTTGTTCCTGCCATGTATGAATCTGTAATATAACTTGCCATGTTTACATGGGTGCCATCATATTTTCTGATCCATTTTGGCTTATGGTCAGTAAGGGACTTTTGGTATATGCATTTAGTAGAGTCATGCCATGCCTTTGTTTGCCATGATAAGTTCCTGTAGCATGTTGTTTGATAACTCTAAACATTGCAACTTTGATGTTATTTACGCAAAGTGCAAAGCTGTTATTATTTGCAATCTTGCCATGTCATTTTGAGCATGTTGTAGTGATTTATGGAGATAGCTCAGTGTTCATCTTTTGTAATGCTTTACCTGTACATCATGCCCATGCCTTTTGTTATTATGTTGAGGTCCTGTAGCATGTTGTTTTGATGCTTGCAATATGCCTAGTTGCTGTTTTGGACAGCTTGTCCTTTAAACTTGTTTCATGTGTATGTGTTAAACCGTTGCTCCGTTTTGAGTGTGCTCTATATGAAACTTGCTTGATTTTGCATGTAGTTTCATATTATCATGTTGCATCCTTGTTTTGAGGTGTATGCTTGATGTTTGGGTGCATTTTGCATCAATGCCATGCTTAACTTGTTTTGCTCATATCTTCTAGGCCATAGCTCCGAATTAAATGAACTTTATATGTAACTTGACTAGAATTTCGTGTAGATCATCTTGGTGCATCTTAACTTGCTGTTTAACAACTTGAACATAAGGTTTATTCAGATCTGGACCAATTTCGAAATTTGCATATGAGGACTTACCGGAATTGTTATATGTTACTTCCGGCCTCATTTAAACTTGCTTTGATGTGTTGGTATTGTATGCATCATCTCTTGCCATGAGTAGCTTCATGTAGTTTTGTCATGCATCATGCTTGTTGTGCATCATGTCTTGTCTATGTGTGGTGTGTTCACCATGTTGTGTGCTTCTTCTTGTTAGTTCCTGTTTCGTTGCGATCGTGAGGATTCGTTCGTCTACGCTTGGTTCGGCTTCATCCGTTCATCTTCTTCATGGACTTGTTCTTCTTCCTTGCGGGATTTCAGGCAAGATGACCGCTACCCTGGATCTCACTACTATCATTGCTATGCTAGTTGCTTCGTTCTATCGCTTTGCTGCGTTACCTATCACTTGTTCCTCAAGCCATCCCAAATTGCCATGTCAGCCTCTAACCTTTTGCACCCTTCCTAGCAAACCGTTGTTTGGCTATGTTACCGTTTCGCTTAGCCCCTCTTATAGCGTTGTTAGTTGCAGGTGAAGATGAAGTTTGTTCCTTGTTGGAACATGGAGATGTTGTTCCTTGTTGGAACATGTTTACTTGTGGGGATATCACAATATATCTTATATTATTAATGCATCTATATACTTGGTAAAGGGTGGAAGGCTCGGCCTTATGCCTGGTGTTTTGTTCCACTCTTGCCGCCCTAGTTTCCGTCATATCGGTATTATGTTCCCGGATTTTGCGTCCCTAACGCGGTCGGGTGATTTATGGGACCCCCTTGACAGTTCGCTTTGAATAAGACTTTTCCAGCAAGGCCCAACATTGGTTTTACCATTTGCCTCACCTATGCCCTTTTTCCCTTGGGTTTCCGGAGCCCGAGGGTCATCTTTATTTTAGCCCCCCCCGGGCCAGTGCTCCTTCGAGTGTTGGTCCGAACCGAGCAGACTGCGGGGCCACCACGGGGCAACTCGAGGCTTAGTTTTACTCGTAGGCTGACTTATCCGGTGTGCCCTGAGAACGAGGTACGTGCGACTCCTATCGGGATTTGTCGGCACATCGGGCGGCTTTGCTGGTCTTGTTTTATTCTGTCGAAATGTCTTGTAGCGGGATTCGAGACTGATCGGGTCTTCCGGGAGAAGGAATATCCTTCGTTGATCGCGAGAGCTTATCATGGGCTAAGTTGGGACACCCTTGCAGGGTATAAACTTTCGAGAGCCGTGCCCGCGGTTATGTGGCAGATGGGAATTTGTTGATATCCGGTTGTAGTAAACTTGAAGTAAACTCTTCTAAAATACACCAACCGTGTGCATAACCGTGAGTGTCTCTTTTGGGGTTGATCGAGAGGAGAACACGGTTTCTTGGGTTATGTTTGGCGTAAGTAGGAGTTCAGGATCACTTCTTGATCATTGCTAGTTGACGACCGTTCCTTTGTTCCTCTTCTCGCTCTCATTTGCGTATGTTAGCCACCATATAAGCTTAGTCGCTGCTGCAACCTCACCACTTTACCTTTTTCCTTACCCATTAAGCTTTGCTAGTCTTGATACCCATGGTAATGGGATTGCTGAGTCCTCGTGGCTCACAGATTACTACACCACCAGTTGCAGGTACAGGTTTGCGATGCTCATGACGTGAGAGCGATGTTTACTTGTGTTGGAGTTCTTCTTCTGCTTCTTCGATCAGGGGATAGGTTCCAGGTCGGCAGCTTGGGCTAGCAGGGTGGATGTCGTTTGAGTTTCTGTTTATGTTTCATCCGTAGTCGGATGTTGATCTTGTATATGATGTTGATGTATTCTTGTGGCATTTGTGCCTTATGTATGTATCCCCATCTATTATGTAATGTTGATGTAATGATATCCACCTTGCAAAGCGTTTCAATATGCGGGTCTATCCTTGGTGGGACCGTCGAGTTCCTTTTGGATAGGGTCGCATATTGGGCGTGACAAGTTGGTATCAGAGCCTCGACCGACCTTAGGAGCCCCCTTGATTGATCGTGTAGTTTGGCCGTTGTTGAGTCTAGAAGAAAACTATTTTTGGAGTCTAGTATATCGGAGTAGGAATTCTTTTACTCCTCGCCCCTTCGCGCCTCGGTGAGGAATCTTAACGTAGGTGTTTTGAATTATTTCTCTTCCCTTCAAATTTTTCTTTAGGTTCACGCAGTTGGTTTTCCGGTAGTTGTTCCTCAGCTCTTTGCATCCGGTGCATTTCTCGTCATGGTGACTCGAGCCTCTTCATCTTTGCCAAGTTCAATCCTCAGCTATTTTCGATCGATGTTGTTTCCCTGTCCGAAGTTGTCTTTGTTTTTCCCGCCCGCCCTCCCTTCTTCTTCTCGGAACCGGAGTCCGTAATCGAGTATCCATTCTACTCGTGCGAAGTCTTTGTTTTCTTTCCTCAATGATTTCAACCGGTGTTTTCTCTTCAAGATATTCCTCGATTCCCCTTCCAAGTTGTCTTTGTTTTCCCTCCCTCCCACCCTCTTATTCCCGGAGTTCGAGTTTCTTCCGACCATCAATTTCATTCGTACGGAGGTTCTTCAGTTTTCCCTCAATTATTTCTACCGGTGAATTCTCGTTTTGTTCGACATTCTTCATCCCTTTTTCTTTTCCGGTGGACTCAATTCAAGTTTTTCGTTGTCGATCGTATTCTTTCCTTCAGCTCAAATATTTCCCTTTGCTCGTTCGCCTCTCGCCAGTTTATCCTTCCGGAGTGTTCAAGACATCTTAGGAGATTCGTCTGTGTTCTAATTAATTCGAGGTTGTCACCTCATTCAAATATTTCATTTGTTCCGGTGCATCATCTATCTGTTCAACAACCCTTTCCAACGGTGTTTTTCTCTTCAGTGGGCCCTAACCCACAGGTCTTTTCCCAGGATCTACCTGACTCTTCTAATTACCCGGAGTTATTCTCAATTCTTTTCAAGTGTGACGTAACAATGGATCCCATCAGTCAGATGTTTTTCCAAGATCGATTTCAAATCATTTTCATTGTTGACTCAACCTCTTTGCTTTTCATTCTTCCGGAGTATCTCATTAATTTTGGTGGTATTTCCCATCATCATTTGAAGATTGAAGAGAGTTTTCCTCTAAATTTTGTCCGTTCCCCCGGAGATTTATGGTGCTAGATCGATGTTATCCTATCTAATTGTTTCCAGTCATGCGAATTTTTTTTCATCCATCCGGAGTATTTCAGGTGTTGCTTTCCCTCTCGATCATCCGGAGGCCATCTTTTCGGAAGATTTCTTCGTTCCAAGTTTTCAAAGTCGTTCTCCAATTATTCTATATATGTGCCCCTTCGTTCGTCTCAATATTCTTCCGGTGCTGCGTTCAAGTATTCTTCTATCAGTTCGCGATCTCTTTGTTCTTTTGCATCTAAATTCCCTCTAGCTTATTTGTTATTCTAATTCTTCCCGGTGATTATTTCTTTTTCATCAGTCATTTCTAATTCTTACGGTGGTTCGTTCAAGATTCTTTTTCTTCGATTATCATTTTAATTCATTCATTCTTTCCAATCCTACCGGTGGTTCAAGAAGACTTTCTCAAGTTTTGTGCTATACCCCCCTCAATCCTTTTCAAGAAGAATAAGTAGTATGCAAAAATCCATTGCTTGTCATCAATTTAATTTGATGAAGGATAAGCATACAGTAAATCTTATTCTTATTTCATCCAAGTGATTAATCCCTTACTTCAGAGTTTGTTCTTGATGGATAAATTCTAGTTCCAAGTGTTTTCATCTTTTCTTTTCCAGAGTTCAATTTTTCTTCGGACGTCTCGTCGGAACCCCATCTAAATCACCGCAAGGTTTAATCTTATTATTTCTTCCTTCATTCTATCTCTTCATCCTTTTTGTTTACCGGAGTTCTTCATGGTGGTTCTTCATGATTTAATTCATTCTTCAAGAGTTCATCAAGATTCTTGCTCAACGAGTTCAAGTATTTTTTCTTCGCGCGTCTCCAAGTGCAATTAATTCTCCGTATTTCTTTTGAAGTAGAGTTTTGCATTTCTTCGTTTTTCTCAGCTATTAAATCTTTTCCATTTGTGGCCGGTTATCACCTCTTGATTTTGAGATGTTATCCATAAGTCCACAACAAGCAATTCTTTTCGTTGTTGATGTTCTAAACAACTCCGTTCAATCCTTTCTTCTGAGGTTGCTATCTATTTCATTCGTGGCACAAGTTGTCATTTTCTTCTCCGTTCTTTTCATTCAACTTTTTTCAATTATTTCCGGAGGTTTTGTGTCATGTTTTCATCAAGTATCTTTCCATCCTCTCTAGTTCATGTTCTATTCTTTCCATATTCAGTCGGAGTGCTGCCTAAATCCTTTCAGTCTTATTCGTTTCTTTTCTCATTCTAACCACTCCGGTTAGAACGAGTGCTTTCAGAGTCTATCTTGATTCCGTGAGCTTTCGATTCTCGTCATTCTCGTCGTTCCTCTCTTATTCTCGAGTGCTCTCGATTCTTTGCTTATTCTCTTGATTTCTTGTTTCACCTCATCCCTTTTCCCTTCCGTCTCGGTCCTAAGATCTCGGGACGAGATCTCTTGTTAGTGGAGGAGTGTTGTAACGCCCGGATTCGATCGCGGTGTCCTTGATTATTCGCCGTCGTTGCCATGTCATGTGCTTGCGTGTTGCACTTTGCCATGTCATCATCTGCATTTTTATCATGTCATCATGTGCATCGCATTAGCATACGTGTTCGTCTCATGCATCCGAGCATTTTCCCCGTTGTCCGTTTTGCAATCCGGCACTCCTATGTCTCCCGGCGCCCCCTTTTGCCTCTTTTCGTGTGCGGGTATTAAACTTTCTCGGAATGGACCGAGGTTTGTCAAGCGGCCTTGGTATAGCACCGGTAGACCGCCTGTCAAGTTTCGGGTCATTTGGAGGTCGTTTGGTACTCCAACGGTTAACCGGGTAACCGCAAAAGCCCCTTTCTCCTTGCAGCCCAACACCCCTTCCAAAGTGGCCCAAAACCCAGCAAACTCCCCTCCATGCTCTCGGTCGTTCGATCACGATCGCGTGGCCGAACACCGCACCTCATTTGGAGCTTCCTAGCTCCTCCTATCTATAAAACTAGACCCCCCCCCCCCCCGAAAATTCGCGGTCCAAACCCCCTGAAACCCTAGTTTTCGTCCTCCGCGCCGCGCCGGACATGTCCGCGCCGTCCGGACGCTTCCCCGCCGCCGCTCCCGCCAATCTGGTAGCGACATGTCACCGCCGCCCGACCCACGCGCCGCCGCGCCTGCGGAGCCCATCCGGGGCCAGCGGGCCCGCTCCTCGCCCGTCGCCGCCCGGTTGCGCCGCCGCCCGAGCCAGCGTCCCACGCCGCCCTCGCAGCTCCGCCCGCCGGCGGCGACCTCGCGCCGCCCGCCCGCTCCCGGCCGTCTCCTCGCCGCCCGCCGCCCGCGGTCGGACCCGCCGCCGCCGCGACGTCCGCGCCTCGCCCGCGCGGACCTCCTCCCCGCCGCCCGCTCCGCGCCTTCCGGCCGACCTCGCTGGCCGCCTCGTCGCCGCCACCCAGCGCGGCCCGCTTCTCGCCGGCCCCGAGCTCCACGCCAGGACCTCCGCCGCCCCGCGCCCGGCCTCCGCCCCTTCCGGCCGGATCCGCCCGCCTCGGTCGTCTTCCTCCTCTCCGGCCACGTCCCCGGCCAACTCCGGCGAGGCCCCGGATCGGGACGAGATCCACCACTCCCTCCATCCAAACGCCTCCCCGTCCCGGATCCCCTCATCCCGCACCACTCCGTCCCGTTGACTTTTCGAGAGGGTAAAAAACTGCTAAGTCCCCGAGTTTTCAGTAATTTTCATGCATTTTCGTCGCATCATATCTCTGCATCCGTAGCTCCGTTTTGGGCGTGTGATATGTCAAAATGTTCGCCTCGATGAGTACACCATTTCATCTCATTGCATCATTTTCATTTGAGCTCATCTTGATGCCCGAAAGGCTGTTAGAAGAGGGCTATGTGATGTTAGTTTCTGATTCTTATCAGAACATGCACTTTTGTCATTTTTGCCATGATTGATGTGTGCATCCTATGAACTTGAGTCCTACATGTGTTCTGTAATATGCCATGCCATCTTTACCGGGGTGTATGCTATGTATTTTTGTGATCTCTGTGGTGACTAGCACAAGCATGCAAACTAGGCTTCATGATGTTGCTGATTTCAGCCCTGTTTTGCTGATATTTTTATGCCATGTTAACTTGATGCTACCGAGAGATCCATGCATATTTTGAGATACTTCAGTAAGGATGTTTTGAACATATGGTTATTCTCTATCCATCCATGCCCTTGTTTGCAATTATGGAGTGCCTTAGCTTGAGTCAATCGAGCTCTACTTTTGCTATAAAATGTTTCCTGGCAGATTGTTTACATGTTATTCAATTTTTCCAAGGTTGTTGTAGTTGATCCTTGCATGCTATGATGTTGTTCTTGCCATGTATAGCTTCTATGCCATGTCTTCTTACTGTTGGTTGCCTTGTCATGCCATGTATTGCTCTGTGGTGAGTGGTTCAAGCTCACCAACATGCCTACTTATCGTTGTTCCTGCCATGTATGAATCTGTAATATAACTTGCCATGTTTACATGGGTGCCATCATATTTTCTGATCCCTTTTGGCTTATGGTCAGTAAGGGACTTTTGGTATATGCATTTAGTAGAGTCATGCCATGCCTTTGTTTGCCATGATAAGTTCCTGTAGCATGTTGTTTGATAACTCTAAACATTGCAACCTGATGTTATTTCTGCAAAGTCTGAAACTGTTATTATTTGCAATCTTGCCATGTCATTTTGAGCATGTTCTAGTGATTTCTGGAGATAGCTTAGTGTTCATCTTTTGTAATGCTTTACCTGTACATCATGCCCATGCCTTTTGTTATTATGTTGAGGTCCTGTAGCATGTTGTTTTGATGCTTGCAATATGCCTAGTTGCTGTTTTGGACAGCTTGTCCTTTAAACTTGTTTCATGTGTATGTGTTGAACCGTTGCTCCGTTTTGAGTGTGCTCTATATGAAACTTGCTTGATTTTGCATGTAGTTTCATATTATCATGTTGCATCCTTGTTTTGAGGTGTATGCTTGATGTTTGGGTGCATTTTGCATCAATGCCATGCTTAACTTGTTTTGCTCATATCTTCTAGGCCGTAGCTCCGAATTAAATGAACTTTATATGTAATTTGACTAGAATTTCATGTAGATCATCTTGGTGCATCTTAACTTGCTGTTTAACAACCTGAACATAAGGTTTATTCAGATCTGGACCAATTTCGAAATTTGCATATGAGGACTTACCGGAATTGTTATATGTTACTTCCGGCCTCATTTAAACTTGCTTTGATGTGTTGGTCTTGTATGCATCATCTCTTGCCATGAGTAGCTTCATGTAGTTTTGTCATGCATCATGCTTGTTGTGCATCATGTCTTGTCTATGTGTGGTGTGTTCACCATGTTGTGTGCTTCTTCTTGTTAGTTCCTGTTTCGTTGCGATCGTGAGGATTCGTTCGTCTACGCTTGGTTCGGCTTCATCCGTTCATCTTCTTCATGGACTCGTTCTTCTTCCTTGCGGGATTTCAGGCAAGATGACCGCTACCCTGGATCTCACTACTATCATTGCTATGCTAGTTGCTTCGTTCTATCGCTTTGCTGCGTTACCTATCACTTGTTCCTCAAGCCATCCCAAATTGCCATGTCGCCTCTAACCTTTTGCACCCTTCCTAGCAAACCGTTGTTTGGCTATGTTACCGCTTTGCTCAGCCCTCTTATAGCGTTGTTAGTTGCAGGTGAAGATGAAGTTTGTTCCTTGTTGGAACATGGAGATGTTTTTCCTTGTTGGAACATGTTTACTTGTGGGGATATCACAATATATCTTATATTATTAATGCATCTATATACTTGGTAAAGGGTGGAAGGCTCGGCCTTATGCCTGGTGTTTTGTTCCACTCTTGCCGCCCTAGTTTCCGTCATATCGGTATTATGTTCCCGGATTTTGCGTCCCTAACGCGGTCGGGTGATTTATGGGACCCCCTTGACAGTTCGCTTTGAATAAGACTTTTCCAGCAAGGCCCAACATTGGTTGTACCATTTGCCTCACCTATGCCCTTTTTCCCTTGGGTTTCCGGAGCCCGAGGGTCATCTTTATTTTAGCCCCCCGGGCCAGTGCTCCTTCGAGTGTTGGTCCGAACCGAAGCAGACAGCAGGGGCCACCACGGGCAACTCGAGGCTTGGTTTTACTCGAGGCTGACTTATCCGGTGTGCCACGAGAGCGAGGTACGTGCGACTCCTATCGGGATTTGTCGGCACATCGGGCGGCTTTGCTGGTCTTGTTTTATTCTTTGTCGAAATGTCTTGTAGCCGGGATTCCGAGACTGATCGGGTCTTCCCGGGGAGAAGGAATATCCTTCGTTGATCGCGAGAGCTTATCATGGGCTAAGTTGGGACACCCCTGCAGGGTATAAACTTTCGAGAGCCGTGCCCGCGGTTATGTGGCAGATGGGAATTTGTTGATATCCGGTTGTAGTAAACTTGAAGTAAACTCTTCTAAAATACACCAACCGTGTGCGTAACCGTGAGTGTCTCTTTTCGGGGTTGATCGAGAGGAGAACACGGTTTCTTGGGTTATGTTTGACGTAAGTAGGAGTTCAGGATCACTTCTTGATCATTGCTAGTTGACGACCGTTCCTTTGTTCCTCTTCTCGCTCTCACTTGCGTATGTTAGCCACCATATAAGCTTAGTCGCTGCTGCAACCTCACCACTTTACCTTTTTCCTTACCCATTAAGCTTTGCTAGTCTTGATACCCATGGTAATGGGATTGCTCAGTCCTCGTGGCTCACAGATTACTACACCACCAGTTGCAGGTACAGGTTTGCGATGCTCATGACGTGAGAGCGATGTTTACTTGTGTTGGAGTTCTTCTTCTGCTTCTTCGATCGGGGATAGGTTCCGGTCGGCAGCTTTGGGCTAGCAGTGGTGGATGTCGTTTGAGTTTCTGTTTATGTTTCATCCGTAGTCGGATGTTGATCTTGTATATGATGTTGATGTATTCTTGTGGCATTTGTGCCTTATGTATGTATCCCCATCTATTATGTAATGTTGATGTAATGATATCCACCTTGCAAAGCGTTTCAATATGCGGGTCTATCCTTGGTGGGACCGTCGAGTTCCTTTTGGATAGGGTCGCATATTGGGTGTGACACGAGTGCGTTGCGGCCTCGGAAGAGTGAGGGAGAAGGTAGAGGAAGGAGATGAGCGAGGGCGAGAGTGCGAGCCCCTACCGCTCCCCCTCCTCCCCCTACTTATAGGCTCGGGTGGCGGAGCCGAGGAGGCGAGGCGTGGGGGAACGTGGGATTAACTGCGCCCACTCCCCCCACGTCCCACGATTATGGCACCCTAAAGGCGTGCGGAAACCGCCGCGAGAAGACGAGCAGTCCACTTGGGCCGCAGAGAATCTGCGCGTGGGCCGAGGCGTGGGCTTGGTAGGCCCTGGCCTGCGGCGACGTCCCGTCGCGCGCGTGGGCTGGCAGGCTTTTATGGCCACGTGGCGCGCAAGGTGACGCGCAGTCAACGCGCAAGCCGGCTCGCTTTCCCTCCTTTTAAACTGCGGAGCTCCCCGAAGACGGCGCACCCGTTCAAGGCCGGCTCCTAGCTGCTGGCTTCCCAGGATAGGAAGCTGATCGAGCTTCTCGTCCTCCCTTCAACCTCGAAGCCCAATCAGCTTCGGGGACTTCTATCGGAGTAAATGACCACAGGTAGCCTAGCCGGCTCCCCTTGGGGCTTCTGAAAAAATTACAAGCCAAACAAGCCAATCAAGTCATCCGACCTCCAGTACGCTGGGCCACCTTCCTCTGACCGGCTGTCAGGAGGCGGCCTGGCCACAAGATCCATAGAAGAAAGCCACAAGACAGATGGCTTCCAAGGAACCGGCCACCAGAGGGCCGACTCCGCATAGCCGGCCACGAGAAGGCCGACTCCAAGGAGTCGGCCATCCCGCAGGCGGCCAAGGTCGCACCCTCAGAATTTGCACCCACATAACGGCGATGAGACGGGGTGTGGCTACAGTGAAGCCTGCCACCCCCGCATCCCGGAGCGCGCGTGGCTATAGTGTGCCGTACGGGGCAGCCATCACCCGTCCGGAGCGGCACTGTTGCCATGTTGACTGTGACGTCACCCACGACAGGCTGTCTGTACCACCCGCAGGCGGCGGGCCCCTCCGGTCAGAGAGATGCCCGAAGGCGGCTTGGCCTCCCCCAGTCGGCCCGAGATATGGCCGGCTCTCCATAGCCGGCTTGTTCCCTCCCTCGAAGGAAGCGCCTCATTAAGGAGACAAGACGAAATGAGGCTACAGTGATCGCCGCCAAGGCGGCGGCACTGTAGCCACGCTTATCCCGACAAAGCCCTCGTCGTCAGGATCGAGGCAACAGTAACCAGCCCCCGACAAAGCCCACAACGGTGGGGCCAGCCTGTCGACCAGGAAGCCGGCAGCCGGCGGGGCCCACTAGTCGGCGGGCCCCAGCGGCCGGCGGAGAAGCCGGCGGATAAAGACACTGACGGCTAGGGCCCACACCTAGCCGGATTACCATTGTACCCCTGGGGGGTAGGCCTATATAAACCCCCTAGGGCACCCATGCAAAGGGTTGGACTCTGATAGTTTTAGACACCATGTAGAGGGAAGAGGAGAGCTAGCCGTGCCCTTCTTCTTCCTCACCCCGAACAGCTCAAGGAGCCTCTTGTAGCACTTGTTCATCTAGTGATCATGCGGAGACCCCGCAGAGCAGCAGTAGGGGTGTTATCTCCACGGAGAGCCCCGAAGCTGGGTAAGATTCGCCGACGTGCATGTCTTCGCCTCATCCCGTTTCCAGGCACCGGCGACGTCTTATTGGCTCCCACTGTGATTAGCCACCCGTTGGCATATGTCGCACCTACCACCCGATAGTATTCCAAATATAAACCACTAAAACAAAAACTAATTGGACACATGGAGGAGTCACATACCAAGCAACAAATCACCGAAACAGTTTTAGAAACGGAGCTTCGAGCAAAGATATCGAAATTCGCGGTTTCAGGAGCAAGAACACGAGAGAGAGTGCAATGGTGATTTTTTCTGGGTGAATGAGGTGATGTGGGAAGAAGAAGTAAGTGAGGGGGCCCACGTGGGGACCACAACCCACCAGGGCGTGCCTGGGGGTCCTGGCGCGCCCAGGTGGGTTGTGCCCACCTGGTGCACCTCCCTCTGATATTATTTTCACCAGAAATTCAGAGATATTCAGAAAAGAATCATATCAAATTTTCAGGGCATTCTGAGGACTTTTATTTTTGGGTCATTTTTTATTGCACGAAAAACTCAGGAAACAGAAAAAGCATGAGATTTTATTTTATTTAACTAATGAAAGGATCGATATAGTTGACTAGAGGGGGGGGGTGAATATGCAACTAACAATTTTTAGCTTTTCTTTAACAAATTAAACTTTGCATAAAAGTTGGTTGTCTAGATATGCAACTAGGTGAGCAACCTATATGATGCGACAACAATAAACACACAAGCAAGCAAAGGATAGAACACAATATATCTTGCACAAGTAAAGGTAAGAGATAACCAAGAGTGGAACCGACGGGGACGAGGATGTGTTACCGAAGTTCCTTCCCTTTGAGGGGAAGTACGTCTCCGTTGGAGCGATGTGGAGGCACAATGCTCCCCAAGAAGCCACTGGGCCACCGTATTCTCCTCACGCCCTCACACAATGCGAGATGTCGTGATTCCACTATTGGTGCCCTTGGAGGCAGCGACCGGACCTTTACAAACAAGGTTGGGGCAATCTCCACAACTTAATTGGAGGCTCCCAACGACACCACGAAGCTTCACCACAATGGACTATGGCTCCGAGGTGACCTCATTCGTCTAGGGTGCTCAAACACCCAAGAGTAACAAGATCCGCAAGGGATTAGTGGGGGGGATCAAATTTCTTTTGTGGAAGTATAGATCGAGGCCTTATCAAGCAATCCCTAAAGAATCAACAAGTTTGATTGGCTAGGGAGAGAGATCGGGCGAAAATGGAGCTTAGAGCATCAATGGAGCTTGGGGATGGAAGAGATGGTCAACTCAGAGAAGAAGACACCCCTTTTATAGTGGAAGAACAAATCCAACAGTTATCCACCAACTCAGTGATATGTCTCCAACGTATCAATAATTTATGAAGCATTCATGCTATTATATTATCTGTTTTGGATGTTTATGGGCTTTATTATACACTTTTATATAATTTCTGGGACTAACCTATTAACCGGAGGCCCAGCCCAAATTGTTGTTTTCTTGCCTATTTCAATGTTTCGAAGAAAAGGAATATCAAACGGAGTCCAAACGGAATGAAACCTTCAGGAGAGTTATTTTTGGAACAGAAGCAATCCAGGGGACTTGGAGTGCACGTAAGGGAAGCAACAAGGCATCCACGAGGCAGGGAGGCACGCCCTAGCCTCCTGGGTGCGCCCCCACCCTCGTGGGCCCCTCGTGGCTCCCCTAACCGACTTCTTTCGCCTATATATGTCCATATACCCTAAAAACATCGGGGAGCAGAATATATCAGGAGTTCCGCCGCCGCAAGCCTCTGTAGCCACCAAAAACCAATCGGGACCCTGTTCCGGCACCCTGTCGGAGGGGGATCCCTCACCGGTGGCCATCTTCATCATCACGACACTCTTCATGACGAGGAGGGAGTAGGTCACCCTCGGGGCTGAGGGTATGTACCAGTAGCTATGTGCTTGATCTCTCTCTCGTGTTCTTGAGGTGATACGATCTTGATGTATCGCGAGCTTTGCTATTATAGTTGGATCTTATGATGTTTCTCCCCCTCTATAATTTATGAAGCATTCATGCTATTTGATGAGAATGCTATTATAGTTGGATCTTATGATGTTTCTCCAACGTATCTATAATTTATGAAGCATTCATGCTATTATATTATCTGTTTTGGATGTTTAGGGGCTTTATTATACACTTTTATATTATTTTTGGGACTAACCTATTAACCGAAGGCCCAACCCAAATTGTTGTTTTCTTGCATATTTCAGTGTTTCGGAGAAAAGGAATATCAAACGGAGTCCAAACGGAATGAAACCTTCGGGAGAGTTACTTTTGGAACAGAAGCAATCCAGGGGACTTGGAGTGCACGTAAAGGAAGCAACGAGAAAGCCACGAGGCAGGGAGGCGTGCCCCCCACCCTCGTGGGCCCCTCGTGGCTCCCCTAACCGACTTCTTTCGCCTATATGTGTCAATATATCCTAAAAACATCGGGGAGCAGAATAGATCAGGAGTTCCGCCGCCGCAAGCCTCTGTAGCCACCAAAAACCAATTGGGACCCTGTTCCGGCACCCTGTCGGAGGGGGGATCCCTCACCAGTGGCCATCTTCATCATCACGGCACTCTTCATGACGAGGAGGGAGTAGTTCACCCTCGGGGCTGAGGGTATGTACCAGTAGCTATGTGCTTGATCTCTCTCTCTTGTGTTCTTGAGGTGATATGATCTTGATGTATCGCGAGCTTTGCTATTATAGTTGAATCTTATGATGTTTCTCCCCCTCTATAATTTATGAAGCATTCATGCTATTTGATGAGAATGCTATTATAGTTGGATCTTATGATGTTTCTCCAACGTATCTATAATTTATGAAGCATTCATGCTATTATATTATCTGTTTTGGATGTTTATGGGCTTTATTATACACTTTTATATTATTTTTGGGACTAACCTATTAACTGGAGGCCCAACCCAAATTTTTGTTTTCTTGCCTATTCAGTGTTTCGGAGAAAAGGAATATCAAACGGAGTCCAAACGGAATGAAACCTTCGGGAGAGTTATTTTTGGAACGGAAGCAATCCAGGGGACTTGGAGTGCATGTAAAGGAAGCAACGGGGAAGCCACGAGGCAGGGAGGCGTGCCCCCCACCCTCATGGGCCCCTCGTGGCTCCCCTAACTGACTTCTTTCGCCTATATATGTCCATATACCCTAAAAACATCGGGGAGCAGAATAGATCAAGAGTTCCGCTGCCGCAAGCCTCTTTAGCCACCAAAAACCAATCGGGACCCTGTTCCGGCACCCTGCGGAGGGGGGATCCATCACCGGTGGCCATCTTCATCATCCCGGCGCTCTCCATGACAAGGAGGGAGTAGTTCACCCTCGGGGCTGAGGGTATGTACTAGTAGCTATGTGCTTGATCTCTTTCTCTCTCTCTCTCTCTCTCTCGTGTTCTTGAGGTGATACGATCTTGATGTATCGCGAGCTTTGCTATTATAGTTGGATCTTATGATGTTTCTCCCCCTCTACTCTCTTGTAATGGATTGAGTTTTCCCTTTGAAGTTATCTTATCAGATTGAGTCTTTAAGGATTTGAGAACACTTGTTGTATGTCTTGCCGTGCTTATCTGTGGTGACAATGGGATATTCACGTGATCTACTTGACGTATGTTTTGGTGATCAACTTGCGGGTTCAATGAACTTATGCATAGGGGTTGGCACACGTTTTCGTCTTGACTCTCCGGTAGAAACTTTGGGGCAGTCTTTGAAGTTCTTTGTGTTGGTTGAATAGATGAATCTGAGATTGTGTGATGCATATCATATAATCATACCCACAGATACTTGAGGTGACATTGGCATATCTAGGTGACATTATGGTTTTGGTTGATTTGTGTCTTAAGGTGTTATTCTAGTACGAACGCTATGATAGATCAAACAGAAAGAATATGTCGGGGGGGATGAACCCCGGGCAGGCAACGGAACCCGGATCCTTTTTAAAAACAGCGGGGCCTGCATCGCCACATGAGCAAGATACGCGCGCTGGCGGGTCGCTCGACCGGCAGGGCCCATAACCGGCAGGCCATAACCGGCCAAACTCTGCGACCCGGCAAGGTACGTCAACCCGGCCACAGCAACTGGCGCAACACAACTCAACCCGGCGCAACCAAGGCTTCCACAGCAAGCCAGCCCCACCCGTGGCGTCCACAGCAACCCAGCCACGGGTCAGCTCCCGTCCCATCCAGGACGTACGATGGGACGAGACCTAAACCACCGATGACCAAGACAACAGTGTTTCCACCCATGCATGTGGTCAGTCGGGGCGTGGCAACAGTGCCCCTCACCTACCCGCTGACCAAGGCTGGCGTGGCAATAGTGCTCCCGCCCTCGCCGGCGACAAGAAGCGGCGACTGACGGAGAGCACGCAGACACGACTCGACTTCGCCACGCATACGGCGATCGACAAGACGGCGCACAGTCCCCCTAGGCATGCGGGGCCCGCGCCTAGGGGAACCCGGCGAACCACGAGCCCACAAGCGGGACCCAGCCTGGTGTCCCGGACATCGACAATACGGACCCACCGACTCGGCATATTACCATTGTAACCCTGGGTGGGTTGATCTATAAAACCCCCAAGAACCCACGCCTACAGAGGAGAGGCACGCAGAGACGGAAAGTAAGAAACAGAAGCACGAGCAAGCATAGAACTAGTCACCCAATAGCAATACCGGAGAGAAGGAGCAGCCCAAGCCTTGGCCAGCTTCCTTCCTCCTCCACACAGCTCCAGGAGCAACATTGTACTATCAATCATCCAACCAAACTCGGTAGGACTAGGGGTGTTATCTCTCCGGAGAGCCCCGAACCTGGGTATGTCCGGCGTCCCGCGCCCGCGCATGCCAACCTCGCCTCTGGAGCCCACCAGCGCCCTCGAGCCTCCTCCTCTCTTTAGTCATCCCTTGGCATCTGCCGTGCACCCACCACGACAGTTGGCGCCCACCGTGGGGCAGCTCGAGGAGCTGGCCGGGAGCATGCTTCAGACGGGGCCCTTCTCCTACACTGACGAGTCCGTCAGCGCGGACGGCGTCCTCGGCCTTCGCTGCCTCCTTCGCCCGCGGCCCAGATATCCGATCGCTTCGCGGCCAGCGAGTACCCGAGCGAGGTGCTCAGCTACTCCGACTCTCCCCTTTCCCTCGGCGGTGGCATTGCCGCCGGGGGAATGGACGTCCATGTGGAGGTTTACGTCACAGGCGATGGCGCCTCTTCCTCGTCGAGCAAGACGAGGAAGGCCGCGGAGGCCAGGGCCACCTTGGAACGGACCGAGCCGTTCGATCCGTTGCGCGCTGTGATGCAGAGCCTCCGCATCCCCATCGGCACCGACGTCGACGCCACCAACATCGTTGAAGCCCGAACACAGCTCGAGGATAGGCGCCAGCAAATGCTGGACCTGTCCGAGACGCTGGCCTCCACCAGGCACCGCCTGGAGGCTGATCAGATGGAGCACGACACCGCTCACAGAGTTACGCCCGCCACGGCCGAGCCAAGCCGGGTCGCCGACGCAAGCGCCAGGGGAGGAGCGATCGGCCGAGCATTCGGCACCGTCCGGACCGTCTACGAAACCCCAGTGAAGAACATGCGCGCTGCGGAGGCAGCCGCGGTCGGCCTCGACCAACTCGCGGGCGAGGAGCTCAAGGAGCGCATCAGGTAGATGCGCGAGCTCCTCCGCGCCGCCAACACCCAGCAGGATCGCCTCAACCAACTCGCCAGGCCGGCGGGATCCGGCTCTGCCCGTCTTGGCGGACCCGGTGAACTTCTGCACACGGCTTCCTTGCCACCCGGCGAGGCGCACTCCGGCTAAGCCCGGACTCGACGTAACCCGGCCGCCACCGCCGCCGACGCTCTGGGCAACGAGCCCGCCCCGGAGACCCAGTGCGGACCCGGCCAGCTTGGCCGGCCGGCTCCAACCGACCCGGCCCCTCGGGGCCTAGCCGCCAGTCGACTCGGCCCGCGCGCCATCGACGACACTGACGCGCGCCACCGCCTCGATCAGCTCGCCTGCTCCCTGGAGGTGGAGGAGAGCGGCGCTATGGGGCCGGCGTGCTTCGGCCCACGCATCCGGGAGGGGCCCTTTCCAAAATGATCATGCCATCATATCATTATTTTTTTTTTAAACTCAACTAAATAAATTGTATGGATTTTTCGATCCATTTAAACCGAGGGATTCACATGGTGATTTCTCTTTATAACATATCCTCCCAATATTAGGGAGCTATATTAAAAATATTCCATTAATTGGAATTCACCATAACACACTTGCAAATTCCAATGCCCTTTCTACTTCAAGTTTGGTCCCCAAACTTTGCCAACATTTCTTTTCCCATTTATTGTGGCTCCTCTAAAATTCTCAACATTTTGGGGCCTTCCAAACTTCCACGTCCTATTCAAACCATTTGAATTATATTCAAATGAATTTGACTTTATTTCCTTCAATCATGGCCTTTCTATTTTCTTGGAACGGGCATATTTTTTTGCGAGTCCGGAAAATTACCCTCATACCCTAATTCTTGTCCACTCATTTATTTTTTCTCCCCCTTTCTTTCTTTGCGTTTCTGTTTTTTTTAGAGTTTTAAGAGAGAGAGAGAAGAGAGCCAGCCCAGCCAGGCCCCTGGCCTTTCTCCTCCACCAGGCCGGCCCATTCCACCAAATCCCTTGAGGCCCAGCCGGCCCCCTGCCCTTAACCCTAGCACCCTAGCCCGCAACCTCTCTCCCTCGTCCTCCCTCCAGCGCCGTCGCCTCCCTGCTCGATCCCCTCGCTCCTCCCTCGCTCAGTCGCTCCCGAACCCCTCGTCCTGCCCGATCCCCTCGATCCCCCTCTCCCTCGCTCGTGCCCTCCATCGCCGCCTGAGCCGGTCTCCTCCGTCCATCTCCATCGCCTCCGCTCCTTCCTCTCCTCCTCGAGCGCCTCCTCTCCATCGCGCCACCGTCCCGCGCCTCTCCACCTCCCGCCCGGCCGCCAGACCAGGCGGACCCCAGTGGCCTCCTCGTCGCCGACGAGCTCCACCAGGAGCGCCGCGCCCGACCTCCTCCTCGCCCTTCCTTCTCCCGCGTGCCACCGACCGCCTCGCCGGTCCTCCCCGCGGCCTCGCCTCCGGCGACCGACGCCGCTCCGTGCACCCCCTCACCGTCTGCCCCGCCGGTTGCCTGCGGTCTCATCCCCAGCCGTCCCCGCGGCCCTCTCCTCGCGCCTCCCTGCACCACCTCGGGAGCCCTGCCCGATGCCATGGCCGCCACCCGTTCGCCCCTCCGGCCCGGCGAGTCCAGGCCGCCCAGCTCGTCCGCCCGCTCCCGGATGGATCCGGCGTCCTGCGGCCTCCCGGTCCTCTGCTCCGCCTCCCTGCTTCACGTCAAGGCCGAAGACACCAGGGACGTCAAGGCCATCTTCAGGTTTTCGCCAAGTACCAGGAGGTTGTTGACCCGTCAAGTTCATCTACGTGCATGTACGACTACACGGTGATGCACCAAGTACCCCCTCGGATCGTCAAGTTCGACTACGCGGGAACGACTACATCCGAGGTGGATAACGACAAGTACCCCTACGCGCGAAGACGCCAAGTCCGCACGGAAGCCCGAATGACTACTTCCACGATGATGCGACAAGTACCCCTACGGAAACCCGAATCGCCAAGACCGGATCCGACAAGTACCCGATGGCGTGTACCACTACCGTCGACCTCGAAGACCCGTGGACCCGAACATCCACGGGACATGAACGACTACTTCCGATGACGAGATGTACCACTACCATCGAACATGAACGTCTACAAGCCGCGCACGACTACCATCGCGAGACCGCAAGTACCACGACAACCCCGAAGGGATTCGGACCCGTCAAGTACCTCTTCGAAAACGAACGTGAACCACTACTTCCTCTACCGTCGCCGTGTACCACTACTTCCCTCAGCGATCATCGCGAGAACACTACTTCCTCTACTTCCCTCGACGACCCGTGAACGTCTACTTCCCTCTACGAAACTCGACCCGTCCCGATTGCTCGCTTCGGAGGTATAACCACCGATATGTTTGCACCGTGTCCGAATTGTCCTTGCGATGCCCCTCTTTTGCCATGCCATCGTTCCGTGGGAACCCGGTAATCGGGAGCACCCCACCATCCTTGCATGACTCGCTTCCGTCACACTTTCTTTTGCACCGACATCTCGATGAGCTGTCGGAACCGATATGTTGCCGTGGCACCATTTTCGGATTCGTTGCCGTGGCACCCCTTTCTTCCACCACGGTGACACAATGCTTCATAATGCTCTTGTCAACATTTTCATAAATTGCATAAACTTGCTCATGTCATCCGCATCATGATAACAACATTAATATGCTTATAATTGTTGTTTGCATTAATTTGCTTAAATGCCATGCTAAAATGATTTATTTCATAACTTAATAACCGTAGCTCCATTTTAAATAAATTATATATGTAAATGGGGTAGAAAAATGCCTAGTTTAACATGGTAGCATTACTTTGCATGTTTAACAACTCTAAAATATGCGTTAGGTCAGATCTGTTCCAAATTCGAAATATGCATATGAGGATTTTACGGAATTGTTGTTGTTGTTTCGGCCTCATTTAATCTTGCCTAGATAGTTAGTTTCATATGCTTCACCCGTTGCCATGTTTAATAACATTTAATATTGTTGGTTCCATAACCGAGATTGAACTAAATAAGTGTTGTGGTGTTTTGTCAATATGCAACCCGTTGCATATTGAGCTCCATTAACTTGTAGTTTTGTTTGTGCTTATTGCCATGCCATGCTATTTAAACCGGACATGCATCATACTTGATTGTGCATCATGCCATGTTTATGATTGTGTGTTTACTATGTGGTTTGCTTCTTTCCGGTTTGCTTCTCTCGTTAGCCGGTTTCCTTCCGGAGTTGTGAGGATTCGTTCGACTCGTCCTTTTGTCTTCTTCATGGACTCGTTCTTCTTCCTTATGGATTTCAGGCAAGATGATCATACCCTGAAATCACTTCTATCTTTGCTTGCTAGATGCTCGCTCTTTTGCTATGCCTATGCTACGATGCCTACCACTTGCTATATCATGCCTCCCATGTTGCCATGTCAGCCCCTAACCATCCTTTCCTAGCAAACCGTTGTTTGGCTATGTTACCGCTTTGCTCAGCCCCTCTTATAGCGTTGTTAGTTGCAGGTGAAGATGAAGTTTGTTCCTTGTTGGAACATGGAGATGTTGTTCCCTGTTGGAACATGTTTACTTGTTGGGATATCACAATATATCTTATTTAATTAACGCATCTATACACTTGGTAAAGGGTGGAAGGCTCGGCCTTATGCCTGGTGTTTTGTTCCACTCTTGCCGCCCTAGTTTCCGTCATATCGGTATTATGTTCCCGGATTTTTGCGTCCCTAACGCGGTCGGGTGATTTATGGGACCCCCTTGACAGTTCGCTTTGAATAAGACTTTTCCAAGCAAGGCCCAACATTGGTTTTACCATTTGCCTCACCTATGCCCTTTTTTCCCTTGGGTTTCGGAGCCCGAGGGTCATCTTTATTTTAGCCCCGGGCCAGTTCTCCTTTGAGTGCTGGTCCAAACCGAAGCGATGTCCGGCGCCCCACAGGCAATCAGGGTTTATGCCAACCCGACGTCTTGCTCATCCGGTGTGCCACGAGACCGAGATACGTGCGAATCCTATCAGATTTGTCGGCACATCCGGCGGCTTTGCTGGTCTTGTTTTATTGCTGTGAAATGTCTTGTAGCCGGATTCGAGACTGATCGGGTCTTCCGGGAGAAGGAATATCCTTCGTTGATCGCGAGAGCTTATCATGGGCTAAGTTGGGACACCCTGCAGGTATAAACTTTCAAAGCCGTGCCAGCGGTTATGTGGCAGATGGGAATTTGTTAATGTCGGTTGTAGAAAACCGAAGTGGATCTTAATTAAAATACACCAACCGCGTGTGTAACCGTGATGGTCTCTTCTCGTGAGTCCGGGAAGTGAACCCGTGTTGGAGTTATGTTTGGCGTAAGTAGTTTCAGGATCACTTCTTGATCATAGTTGTTCGACCGTGCTTTGCTTCTCTTCTCGCTCTCATTTGCGTATGTTAGCCACCATATATGCTAGTCGCTTGCTGCAGCTCCACCTCACTACCTTGCCCTACCTTTAAGCTTAAATAGTCTTGATCTCGGGTGTGAGATTGCTGAGTCCCGTGACTCACAGATACTTCAAAACCAGTTTGCGGTGCCGATGAAACCGCAGGGTGATGCATCCGAGCTCAAGGAGGAGCTTGATGAAGATCTTGTTCTTTGTGTTGTTTCGCTTCAGTTGATCAAGAGTGGAGCCAGTTGGGACGATCGGGGATCTGTGTAGCATTTGGGGTAGTCTTCTTTTATTTTGGTTCCGTAGTCGGACCTTGATTGTATCTGTATGATGTAATGTTTTACTCATGTATTGTGTGAAGTGGCGATTGTAAGCCAACTATGTATCTCTTTCCTTATGTATTACATGGGTTGTGTGAAGATTACATCACTTGCGACATTGCTTTCAATGCGGTTATGCCTCTAAGTCGTGCTTCGACACGTGGGAGATATAGCCGCATCGAGGGCGCTAAGTTGGTAATCGAGCCTTCCCGACTTAGGAGCCCCTACTTGATTGTTCTGTGGCGTTGTTGAGTCTAGAACGGAAAATGTTTTGAGTCTTAGGATTATATATATATCGAGAGTAGGATTTTTTTACTCCTCGGTCCTTCGTCCGCCTGTGAGGTATCCTGACGTAGAGTTTTGACTTTTCTCTTCTCAAATTTCACTAAATTTTTTTTAGGATCACGCTGGTATCTTGGAATCGTTCGATGGTTTTGTGACGAGAACATTGTTCTTGGTGCCTCGACATTTAGGGGTTGTGGCGGTGTCCCGGGAGTTGAGCTCGAGGTGTTGTCGTCACAATTTTATCGTTGCATTCTGGAATACCTGAGTTTTGCCGACATCGAAATCTCTTTTGTGCAGTTGTTGGTGAGATAACCCCGATAGCCCAAGATCTTGTGGCGAAAAGTCGGGAGTATTGCCATGACTTGTATAACGGATGTTTTTCAAGGTCGAGGTACACGATTTCGAGGATTTCTTGGTTATGTGTTGAAGGATGGATACAAGCTGGATCTAGGTATTGTTAGTTTGGGTGATATATTTTGTGTCCCTGTATCCCCAACACCAGATTGCATAACCGAAAGTTTCGGAGTTTATAGGTGGGAATTCAAGTAGCTCCTAGAATATCTTTCCGACAGATGCATGATATGGGATTGGGTAAATCTCTATCATATGTGTTTGTTCCGGCTCATTCTTGAAGCCAATCCTTTGTTTTTGTTTTGTTTTGTGGTATTCGAGTTGCTTCGATGCCAAGTGTTGATTCCATACCTTTCCTAATTGGTGTTCTCATATTGCTATGTGAATACTAATCCTTCTTGATCACTGAGCTTGTCATGTTAATTCTTTTCCAACCGGCGTGCTTCTCTTCAAGTGAATCCGATCATTCCAACATTCGCAAGATCAATTCTAAGTTTTTTTTCTCAACGGTGTTCATTTCATCCGACCCAAGTTGCCTTTGTTTTCCCGCCCTCCCACCCTTTTTCTTCAAGGACTCAGATTTCTTAATCAAGTATCCATTTTTATTGAGTGAAGTTTCTTCATTCTTTTCCTTTAATGTTTTATCCGGTGATTTCTCATGAAGACGCTGAGGAAGCTTTAACCTTATCATTGTTCCATTCTAATTTTCTTCTCCGGTGGATTTAAGTCAAGTTTTCAGTGTTGACCGTATTCTTTTCATCGTTTCAAATGCTTTCTCATGCCGGTGCACCTCTTAATCATCTATTTCTCGCTATTCAATTGTTCCGGAGTGTTGAAGATATCTCAGAAGATTCTAGTTTCCATTCTCAATTCACTCAAGTTCTTTCGAGATTGCTATCTCATTCAAGCCATTTAATTCAACCGGTGCAATCTCTCTTTTCAAGCAATCGTTCAACAATGTTTCTTTTGAGTGGGCCCTAACCCACAGGTCTTTTCCCAGGATCTTACCTGACTCTTTTATTTTCCCGGAGCTATTCCCAAATTTTTTTCGAAGCTTGACGTAAGAATGAATTATCATCAGTCAAATGTCTTTCTCCAAGATCTTTCTAATTTTCATTCCGGAGTGCTTCAATAATTCATGGTGGTGTTTCTCGTCGTCATTCTCGAATTTTGAAGACCGAAGATGAGTTTCTCTTTAATCTTGCTCCATTCTCTTCAAGATTCATGGTTCTAGCTTCGTGCCATTCTCATAATTGTTTTCATTGTGAGAATTCTTTTCACCCATCCGGAGCAATTCAGAAATCTTTTCAGCTTGATTATCCAGAGCCCATCATTTCAGAATTATTCATTCAAGCGTTCAACTCTTGTTTTCCAAATCTCACTGGTGCATCGTCGAAATATCCTCTAATCAGTTCATGATCTCTTCGTTCTAATGTATCTAAATTCTGTCAAGCATCTTTATTCGTTTTCTAATTCTTCCCGGTGAACTGTGCCTTTGCTATGTTCATTTTTAATTCTTACGGTGGTTTGTTCAAGATTTCACTTCCTTTGTTATCATATCAATTCATTTGTTGTTTTCCAAATCCTACCGGTGGTTCGTTGAAGACCTTCTCAAGTTTGCGCTATATCTCTATCTGTAATCATTTTTTTCAATGAGAATAAGTAGTATGCCAAATCCATTGCTTTCCATCAATTTAATTGGTGAAGGATCAGCATAATGTAATTCTTATTCTTGTTTCATCGAGTAAATTCAATTCCTTATTCCGGAGGTTCATCAAAATTCTTGATTTCATTTGTTCATCTTTCTTATCCGAAGCTCCAAGTTTTCTGTATTATCTCATCGCGAAGCTTCATCTTAACACTGCAAGGCTTCACCTTGTGTTGTCAACTTCTCTTTCTTTCTATCACCCTTTTGGTTACCGGAGTTCATCAGGGAGGCTCTGCATGGTGGTTCGTCAAGGATTCTTTTCATTCTTCAATTGTTCTTCAAGATTTCTCTCGGAGTTATGATCCGCCAAGCTATACTCAAAATTGAACATGGTGCTCAACACATGTTTCGTTTTGAGGCGTTCAAGCATTCTTCTTCTTGCATTTCGAAGTGCAATTCTTTCTACCTTATTTCTTGAGATGGTGTTATGTCACTCTTGGCAATTTTCCTTCGTGTTTCATGATTCACATGTTGTCAAGAATGAGGTATTTTAAATCCATCAATCTCTTCATTGGACTTGTCTTGGGCTATATTTCACCTAAAGCTTTCCCTAAGGATTGTTGCTATTTACGGTGCTTATAAATGACCCAAGTTCTTCATTTGTCCTCCCGGTGATATAAGTTTCTCGTCTCCTTGTTGATATAAATCCAATCAATTGTTTCCGTTGGTGGCAGAAGCTCACCTCATAATTTGGAGATGTTTTCATAAGCCCACTACAAGCTTATCCTTATCGTTGTTGTTTTTCAAACAACTCCGTTCAATCCTACTTCGTAAGGATGCTCTTTCAAATTCACTTATGGTGGGAGATGTTGGTTTCATTCTTCGTTCTATTCATTCCAACTTTCTATCTATCATGCTTTGTTTCCGGAGGCATTGTGATGTTGCTCTCTTCGACCCATCGTCTCGTTTTGCCAAGATCATGTTCTTTTTCTTGCATTATCCGTTTAACCGGAGTGTTGTGTCTTCTCTTCAAATTCTTTTCATCTTATCAAGTTTTCCTTCTTCTTTTAGCCGGAGTGCTGCCCAAATTATATCAATCTTATTCCTAGTCTATCTAGTTTTAACCGGAGTGGTTTCAGTATCTATCTTATCATTAAACCTCTTGTTTTTCGTCGTATCCCTTGTTTCTCTTTTCTAACAGAGTGTTTTCAACTTTCTTCATCTTCATTGCTTTCTTTCTTTCATTTTGTTCAACCTCTCAAGGTTCTTTGGTTTCACTCGTTTGTCGGAGAAGCAACTTTGTTTTACCTCTTCCTCTCCCGCTTTTCTCCGGTGCCATCCTAGATCTCGGGACGAGATCCTCTCGTAGTGGTGGAGTGTTGTAACGCCCCAAGACCGGAGCTTCAGTTGCCTTCCAGGGTTTCCGAGTTTTGTCGTGTGTTTTGTTTTGTGTGTGCTTTCATCATGTCATCTCTTGCATTGCATCATCTCATCATGCCATCATATCATTATTTTTTTTTAAACTCAACTAAATAAATTGTATGGATTTTTCGATCCATTTAAACCGAGGGATTCACATGGTGATTTCTCTTTATAACATATCCTCCCAATATTAGGGAGCTATATTAAAAATATTCCATTAATTGGAATTCACCATAACACACTTGCAAATTCCAATGCCCTTTCTACTTCAAGTTTGGTCCCCAAACTTTGCCAACATTTCTTTTCCCATTTATTGTGGCTCCTCTAAAATTCTCAACATTTTGGGGCCTTCCAAACTTCCACGTCCTATTCAAACCATTTGAATTATATTCAAATGAATTTGAATTTATTTCCTTCAATCATGGCCTTTCTATTTTCTTGGAACGGGCATATTTTTTTGCGAGTCCGGAAAATTACCCTCATACCCTAATTCTTGTCCACTCATTTATTTTTTCTCCCCCTTTCTTTCTTTGCGTTTCTGTTTTTTTAGAGTTTTAAGAGAGAGAGAGAAGAGAGCCAGCCCAGCCAGGCCCCTGGCCTTTCTCCTCCACCAGGCCGGCCCATTCCACCAAATCCCTTGAGGCCCAGCCGGCCCCCTGCCCTTAACCCTAGCACCCTAGCCCGCAGCCTCTCTCCTCTCCCCTCCCTCCAGCGCCGTCGCCTCCCTGCTCGATCCCCTCGCTCCTCCCTCGCTCAGTCGCTCCCGAACCCCTCGTCCTGCCCGATCCCCTCGATCCCCCTCTCCCTCGCTCGTGCCCTCCATCGCCGCCTGAGCCGGTCTCCTCCGTCCATCTCCATCGCCTCCGCTCCTTCCTCTCCTCCTCGAGCACCTCCTCTCCATCGCGCCACCGTCCCGCGCCTCTCCACCTCCCCGCGCCGGCCGCTCGCACCAGGCCGGACCCCCCCGGTGGCCTCCTCGTCGCCGACGAGCTCCACCAGGAGCGCCGCGCCCGACCTCCTCCTCGCCCTTCCTTCTCCCGCGTGCCACCGACCGCCTCGCCCGGTCCTCCCAGCATGCCTCGCCTCCGGCGACCGGCGCGCTCGTGCACCCCCTCACCGTCTCTGCCCGCCGGTTGCTGCGGTCTCATCCCCGGCCGCCCCGCGGCCCTCTCCTCGCGCCTCCTGCACCACCTCGGAGCCCTGCCCGATGCCATGGCGCCACCTGTTCGCCCCTCCGGCGGCGAGTCCAGGCCGCCCAGCTCGTCCCGCCCCGTTCCCGGATGGATCCGGCGTCCCTGCGGCCTCCCGGTCCTCTGCTCCGCCTCCCTGCTTCACGTCAAGGCCGAAGACACTAGGGACGTCAAGGCCATCTTCAGGTTTTCGCCAAGTACCAGGAGGTTGTTGACCCGTCAAGTTCATCTACGTGCATGTACGACTACACGGTGATGCACCAAGTACCCCCTCGGATCGTCAAGTTCGACTACGCGGGAACGACTACATCCGAGGTGGATAACGACAAGTACCCCTACGCGCGAAGACGCCAAGTCCGCACGGAAGCCCGAATGACTACTTCCACGATGATGCGACAAGTACCCCTCACGAAACCCGAATCGCCAAGACCGGATCGACAAGTACCCGATGGCGTGTACCACTACCGTCGACCCTCAAGACCCGTGGACCCCGAACATCCACGGACATGAACGACTACTTCCGATGACGAGATGTACCACTACCATCGAACATGAGCGTCTACAAGCGCGCAAGACGACTACCATCGCGAGACCGCAAGTACCACGACAACCCGAAGGATTCGGACCGTCAAGTACCTCTTCGAAACGAACGTGAACCACTACTTCCTCTACCGTCGCCGTGTACCACTACTTCCCTCAGCGATCATCGCGAGAACACTACTTCCTCTACTTCCCTCGACGACCCGTGAACGTCTACTTCCCTCTACGAAACTCGACCCGTCCCGATTGCTCGCTTCGGAGGTATAACCACCGATATGTTTGCACCGTGTCCGAATTGTCCTTGCGATGCCCCTCTTTTGCCATGCCATCGTTCCGTGGGAACCCGGTAATCGGGAGCACCCCACCATCCTTGCATGACTCGCTTCCGTCACACTTTCTTTTGCACCGACATCTCGATGAGCTGTCGGAACCGATATGTTGCCGTGGCACCATTTTCGGATTCGTTGCCGTGGCACCCCTTTCTTCCACCACGGTGACACAATGCTTCATAATGCTCTTGTCAACATTTTCATAAATTGCATAAACTTGCTCATGTCATCCGCATCATGATAACAACATTAATATGCTTATAATTGTTGTTTGCATTAATTTGCTTAAATGCCATGCTAAAATGATTTATTTCATAACTTAATAACCGTAGCTCCATTTTAAATAAATTATATATGTAAATGGGGTAGAAAAATGCCTAGTTTAACATGGTAGCATTACTTTGCATGTTTAACAACTCTAAAATATGCGTTAGGTCAGATCTGTTCCAAATTCGAAATATGCATATGAGGATTTTACCGGAATTGTTGTTGTTGTTTCCGGCCTCATTTAATCTTGCCTAGATAGTTAGTTTCATATGCTTCACCCGTTGCCATGTTTAATAACATTTAATATTGTTGGTTCCATAACCGAGATTGAACTAAATAAGTGTTGTGGTGTTTTGTCAATATGCAACCCGTTGCATATTGAGCTCCATTTAACTTGTAGTTTTGTTTGTGCTTATTGCCATGCCATGCTATTTAAACCGGACATGCATCATACTTGATTGTGCATCATGCCATGTTTATGATTGTGTGTTTACTATGTGGTTTGCTTCTTTCCGGTTTGCTTCTCTCGTTAGCTTCGGTTTCCTTCCGGAGTTGTGAGGATTCGTTCGACTACGTCCTTTTGTCTTCTTCATGGACTCGTTCTTCTTCCTTGCGGGATTTCAGGCAAGATGATCATACCCTCGAAATCACTTCTATCTTTGCTTGCTAGATGCTCGCTCTTTTGCTATGCCTATGCTACGATGCCTACCACTTGCTATATCATGCCTCCCATGTTGCCATGTCAGCCCCTAACCATCCTTTCCTAGCAAACCGTTGTTTGGCTATGTTACCGCTTTGCTCAGCCCCTCTTATAGCGTTGTTAGTTGCAGGTGAAGATGAAGTTTGTTCCTTGTTGGAACATGGAGATGTTGTTCCCTGTTGGAACATGTTTACTTGTTGGGATATCACAATATATCTTATTTAATTAACGCATCTATACACTTGGTAAAGGGTGGAAGGCTCGGCCTTATGCCTGGTGTTTTGTTCCACTCTTGCCGCCCTAGTTTCCGTCATATCGGTATTATGTTCCCGGATTTTTGCGTCCCTAACGCGGTCGGGTGATTTATGGGACCCCCTTGACAGTTCGCTTTGAATAAGACTTTTCCAGCAAGGCCCAACATTGGTTTTACCATTTGCCTCACCTATGCCCTTTTTTTCCCTTGGGTTTCCGGAGCCCGAGGGTCATCTTTATTTTAGCCCCCGGGCCAGTTCTCCTTTGAGTGCTGGTCCAAACCGAGCGATGTCCGGCGCCCCCTGGGCAATCAGGGTTTATGCCAACCCGACGTCTTGCTCATCCGGTGTGCCCTGAGACCGAGATACGTGCGACTCCTATCAGGATTTGTCGGCACATCCGGGCGGCTTTGCTGGTCTTGTTTTATTGCTGTGAAATGTCTTGTAGCCGGATTCGAGACTGATCGGGTCTTCCGGGAGAAGGAATATCCTTCGTTGATCGCGAGAGCTTATCATGGGCTAAGTTGGGACACCCTGCAGGTATAAACTTTCAAAGCCGTGCCCGCGGTTATGTGGCAGATGGGAATTTGTTAATGTCGGTTGTAGAAAACCCGAAGTGGATCTTAATTAAAATACACCAACCGCGTGTGTAACGTGATGGTCTCTTCGGCGGAGTCCGGGAAGTGAACCCGTGTTGGAGTTATGTTTGACGTAAGTAGTTTCGGGATCACTTCTTGATCATAGTTGTTCGACCGTGCTTTGCTTCTCTTCTCGCTCTCATTTATGTATGTTAGCCACCATATATGCTAGTCGCTTGCTGCAGCTCCACCTCACTACCTTGCCCTACCTTTAAGCTTAAATAGTCTTGATCTCGGGTGTGAGATTGCTGAGTCCCGTGACTCACAGATACTTCCAAAACCAGTTTGCGTGTGCCGGTGAAACGTGCAGGTGTGATGCATCCGAGCTCAAGGAGGAGCTTGATGAAGATCTTGTTCTTTGTGTTGTTTCGTTTCAGTTGATCAGTAGTGGAGCCCAGTTGGGACGATCGGGGATCTGTGTAGCATTTGGGGTAGTCTTCTTTTATTTTGGTTCCGTAGTCGGACCTTGATTGTATCTGTATGATGTAATGTTTTACTCATGTATTGTGTGAAGTGGCGATTGTAAGCCAACTATGTATCTCTTTCCCTTATGTATTACATGGGTTGTGTGAAGATTACCTCACTTGCGACATTGCTTTCTATGCGGTTATGCCTCTAAGTCGTGCTTCGACACGTGGGAGATATAGCCGCATCGAGGGCGTTACACAGCATCAACGCGTGGGTCGACTTCGAGGAGGCCTTTGTCTGCAACTTCACGGGGACCTACAAGCGACCCGGTCGCCCTAGCCAGCTCGCCATGTGCGTGCAGGGGCCGACGGAGACGGGTCGCGAGTACCTCGCACGCTGGACCGAGCTCTGAAACAGCTGTTAGGGCGTCCATGAAGTCTAGGCGATCCAGTACTTCGTCAGCGGGTGCCGAGACGGCACCCTCCTCAAGCACAAGCTCTTACGCTCCGAGCCGGCCACCATGGCTGCGCTCATGGTGATGGCGGACAAGTACGCCAACGCCGACTCCGCCATGAAGATCCAGGTGGCGCTGGACGAAGCCGGCAAGGCAAAGCCGGTTCCTCCCCCGAAGCCGGCCGGCGAAAGCAGCCGGCAGCAGCATCATCAGAACAACAAGCGCAAGGCCGACCATCCGGCGCAGCGTCACGACAACCGGCTCGTCGCGGCCGCCGAGCCCGTGGCGGACCCGGCAGCGAAGCGCCGGCAGACCGGCAAGTTGGCATGGCAGCCCGCCATGAGTTTCGAAGAGATGCTCGACGCCCCATGCAAGCACCACAGCGGCGCAAGACCCTCCACGCACACGCTTCGGGAGTGCGCCATCACCAAGCGCATCATGAGGGGAGACGTTTCGCCTCCTCCGGCTCCAGCTCCTGCTCCAGGCGCAGGGCAGCCGCCTCCGCCTCCACTGCCGCCTCCTGCCGGCGGCGTGATGCGGAACGACGCCTACCCAGAACAGAACACGGCCTACGTCGTCTTCACCAGCCTCGGCGACGACAAGCGCAGCGAGCGCCTTCTTTGGTAGGAGTTGAACACCGTCGTCCCGGCCAAGCCGGATTTCATGCACTGGTCGGACCGCCTGATCACCTGGACCCGTGAGGATCACCCGACAGTCATGCCGAGTCCGGGTGGATACGCCCTCGTCCTCAACCCCACCATCATCGTGCGGCGCACATGCAAGTTCTCTCGAGTCCTCATCGACGGCGGCAGCAGTATCAACATCCTCTACCGCGACACGATGACCAAGCTCGGCCTCAAGGCCGAGGACCTGGAGCCAACCCGGACAGTCTTCCACGGCATCGTGCCCGGCCTTTCCTGCTCGCCCATTGGCCAGGTCCGGCTCGATGTCCTGTTCGGCGACAGCAGCCACTTCCGACGCGAACCAATCTGGTTCGAGGTGGTGGACCTGTCCAGCGCATATCATGCATTGCTGGGCCGGCCCACCCTCGCCAAGTTCATGGCGGTTCCCCACTACGCGTACCTGAAGATGAAGATGCCGGGTCCCAAGGGCCTCATTACCATCACCGAGGACTACCGCAAGTCTCTGGAGTGCGCCCGAGACGGCGCCAAGCTGGCCGAGTCGCTGGTCATTGCCGAGGAGCGGCGCCAGCTCGACCGGATCGTCGCCCTGGCAGGCGAGGCCTCCGATGCGTCGATCCCGACCTCGAACCCGGCCGACGAGGCTGCCTTCAAACCCTCCAAGGAGACCAAGAAAGTGAAGCTTAACACTGAAGACCCCAGCTACAGCAAGTACATTGTCGTAGGCGCCCGCCTCGACAGCAAATAGGAAGGCGAGCTCGTCGACTTCCTCCGTGAAAATCGGGATATCTTTGCATGGACCCCCAAGGACATGCCGGGTATCCCTAGGAAGTACGCCGAGCAAAAACTTCATGTCTGCAAGGACGCCAAGCCTGTCCGTCAACCCCTCTGACGATTTTCTGAAGAGAAGAGAAGAACCATTGGTGAAGAGGTCGCCAAGCTTTTGGCAGCCGGCTTCATAATGGAAGTATTTCACCCCAAGTGGCTGGCCAATCCAGTCCTCGTCCTGAAGAAGAACAAGACCTGGCGCATGTGTATCGACTACACCAGCCTCAACAAGGCCTGTCCCAAGGATCCATTCGCTCTCCCACGGATCGACCGAGTCATCGACTCGATCGCCGGGTGCGAGCTCCTGTCCTTCCTGGACGCTTACTCCGGCTATCACCAGATCAAGCTGGACCCGGCCGATGCCCTGAAGACGTCCTTCATCACGCCCTTTGGGGCGTACTACTACATCACCATGTCGTTCGGATTGAAGAATCCCGGCGCCACCTTCCAACGCTGCATGTAGAAATGCATGCTGCCGCAACTCGGCCGCAACATCCACGTATACGTGGACGACATTGTGGTGAAGACCAAGCAGCACCTCACGCTCCTCGACGATTTGAAGGAAACATTCGCCAACCTCTGCGAATACAAGGTCAAGCTCAACCCGGAAAAGTGCGTCTTCGGCGTCCCGGCCGGAAAGCTACTCGGCTTCCTCGTCTTAGAACGCGGCATTGAGGCGAACCCAGAGAAGATCAAGGCCATCGAGCGCATGCGCAAGCCGGCTTGGCTGCGCGACATCCAGAAGTTCACCGGGTGCTTGGCCTCGGTTAGCCGGTTCCTAAGCCGGCTGGGCGAGAGGGCTCCCTGCACCAGGTGATGAAGAAGACAAGCCTGTTCGAGTGGAGCGGCAAAGCGAATAAGGCTTTCCAAGACCTCAGCGCATGCTCTCCACCGCACCAGTCCCGCGCGCGCCGATCGACAAGGATCCGTTATTGCTCTACATAGCGCGACCTCGCGGGCGGTCAAGACGGTGCTGGTGGTCGGCGACCGAGAAGGGCAAGATCCAAGCCGTCCAAATACCGATCTACTACGAGCGAGTGCTCTCCATTTCCAAGCGAACGACCCGCATTACGGAAGATGTGTTATGGCGTGTACCTCACCGCCAAGAAGCTGAAGCAGTACTTTCGAGAGCACGTTGTCACCGTCGTCAGCACGACGCCTATCGGAGAAATCATAGGGTGCCAGGACGCCTCCGGCCGGGTCGTCAAGTGGGTGATCCAGCTAGTCGGCCACACCATCCTCTACGAGCCCCGCACCATGATCAAGTCTCAGGCCCTAGCCGATTTCCTCATCGACTGGACCGAGACCCAGTACTTGCCGCCACCTCCCGACTCGGCGCACTGGCGCATGCACTTCGATGGGTCCAAGATGCGACTCGGCTTGGGGGCCGGCATCGTACTGTCATCTTCGAAGGGGGACCGGCTCCGCTACGCGCTCCAAATCCACTTCGCTGCCTCCAACAACGTCATCGAGTATGAAGCCCTTGTGCACGGCCTCCGGCTTGCCAAGGAACTCGGCATCCGGCGCATCCTGTGCTACGACGACTCGGACCTGGTGGTGCAGCAGTGCTCCGGCGAATGGGACGTCTGCGACTCCAACATGGCAAGCTACCGCTTCCTCGTCCAGAAGCTATCCGGATCCTTTAAGGGCTGCGAGTTCCTCCATGTCCCGCGCACGGAGAACGAAGCAGCCGACACGCTCGCCAAGATCGCCTCGTCATGACAGGCCATCCCGTCCGGTGTCTCCCTCGAGCACCTGCGTAAGCCATCTGTCAAGCCATCGCCGGACTCCGAGTCTATTCATGTTCCAGACGACCCGGCCGCACCCCAAGTCAGCCCGGGGAATGCTGAACCCGGCCCGGGGGCTGCTCAGCTCAACCCGGCCACCATCATCCCGGACCCGGCCGTCGCCATCCCTGACCCGGGGGCTGCTCAACCCGGCTCGGGGGCTGCCGACCCGGAACCCACCCTGGTGGCCGTCTTCGCAGTGGTTGCAGCTCCATATTGGGCTCTCCCAATATCAGAGCTTCTGGAGAACGGGGTTCTCCCCATGGACGAGACCGAAGCTCGGCAAATTCAGTGCCGAGCATCCGCCTACAGCATCATCAACAACGAGCTCGTCAAACGCAGCTCTACCGGTGTGTTCCAGCGCTGCGTCGAGCAGGATCGCGGCATCGACATCCTCCTCGACATTCACCAGGGCGAGTGCGGGCACCATGCCGCATCACGATCCTTGGTGGCCAAACTCCACGGTTTCTATTGGCCCACGGCCCTCGAAGACGCCGAGTTGCTCGTTCTCAAATGTGAAGGGTGCCAACGCTTCAGCAAACGCAGCCACCAGCCGGCGTCAGCACTCCGCACCATACCGATCGCCTGGCCCTTCGCGGTCTGGGGACTCGACATGGTGGGACCCTTCAAAACCGCTCGAGGCGGCATGACGCACTTATTGGTGGCAGTGGACAAATTTACCAAGTGGATAGAGGCAAGACCTATCAAGAAATTGGACGGGCCAACAGTCGTCCGGTTCATCAAGGACATAGCGGTGCGCTACGGCATGCCGAATAGCATCATCACCGACAACGACACCAACTTCGCCAAGGGCGCGCTCGAGCAATACTGCTCCGTCTCCGGCATCCGCCTCGACCTGGCCTCCGTGGCACATCCGTAGTCCAACGGGCAAGTCGAGCGAGCCAAGACTCATCCTGTCCGGCATCAAGCCGCGACTCGTCGAGCCACTTATCCGCTCACTTGGCAGCTGGCTTGATGAGTTGCCAACAGTACTCTGGAGTCTGCGCACCATGCCGAATCGGTCGACCGGGTTCACCCCGTTCTTCCTCGTTTATGGAGCTGCGCATCGCGATGTACACCGAAGCCGGAGCCAGAGAGGCACGCGAAGACGGCGTCGACCTGCTCGAAGATGCGCGCCTTCTGGCACTTAGCCATTCGGCTATCTACCAGCAAGGCCTGAGGCACTACCACAGCAAGAAGATCAAGCCCCTCGCGTTCCGCGAGGGCGACCTCGTCCTCCGACTCGTCCAAGAGCAGGCAGGCCAGCACAAGCTGTCCCCTCCATGGGAGGGCCCGTTCATCGTGAGCAGGGCCTTGCGTGATCGCAAGGCCTACTACCTCATCGACGCGCGCAAGTCAAAGAAGCGCAAGAAGGACACCGCCGACGAAGAAACGACCCGGCCGTGGAACGCGGAACTCCTTCGTCCGTTTTACAGTTAGCCGCATGAGTGTATGTATTGTCGCCTTTTGTAAACGCATGAAACTACGGGGTCCCCGAACGAGACTCGGGGGCTACCTTTTGCCGACCAATTTATTGCGTCCCTATTTTTCTTCATCACTTTACCACTAAACCCGGCCACCGGCTCGACTCGCTCGACCCGGGGGAAGGCCGGCTCGGTCGCCACCCCGCCGCCTTACTTGGTGATTCGTGATAAAGTTGGGACGCCGCGGTCCCCCACTTCGCCCTAAAACCGCAGATCCAGCTTTGTCTGTCGGCGGGCAAGCACAACGGGCCAAAGCTCCTTTACGATTCATACACTAAGTCAAAGGACGCCGGGTCGACCAACCCGGCCCGTCACTCATCAAATAAAGAGCCGCACGACCAGCTGCTCGCCAACCGGCCAAGCCGGATTGCCGCCAGCCGGCCCAGTGGGTGTTTCGCTCTCGCTCAACGCTTCTAAGGACCCAAGTCCTGCGCGCCCCTCTCGAAGAATCGAACCCCTTGTCATGGACCGGAGCCTCGGCCATTTGACTTATGGGGGAGAGGGAGGTTTGAGAGAGGAAAAGCGTATGAAATCGGTTCGAAAAAGCGGAAGGCAAAGAGCAAAAAAGCACTCACGACATCCACACACAAATATTTAAAGCAAAGGCCCACGGCCCAAGTTCATTACACCCTAAACAACCCCCGGTGGGTGGGTGGACCTGCTACTTAATAGATTCTGCATAAAGTATCTCAGGCATCTCCAGCGCCGCGTCACGACGTCGACGGCCCTCCCCTGGCGGCCTCCGGATCCGGCGTGACACCGGTGTCCTCCTCAGCATCCACGTCGCCGTAGACGCCCGTCTCCTCTGAGCTCCCCTCCGGGTCATGGAGAAGCAAGCCGTAGTCGTCGCCATCGACGACCCTGCCGTCTTCCGTCCGCTCCGGATGGAACTCGTCATGGAAGGCGAACTCGGCGATGTAGCTGGCCCGGGAGGCGATCTGGCCGGCTTGCTCCTGCAGCAACTGCTCCAAACCAGCGTGCTGGCCCATCAGCGCGTCCAGCTGAAGATCTGGATGCCAAGACAGCGTGAACCGAAGCGCCATCTCGGCACCGGCACGGACGGTGGAAACACGCCACTCGCCAAGGCGGTCCGGGCCCATCTCCAACCAGCGCGCCAGGCGCGAGAAGCTGCATGATGGACGGAGTCCAGCGACAGGGTCGTCGTCATCGCGGTGCCAGCCCGGGACAGCCGCTCCATCTGCGTCCCCAGGACCCGCAGGCGGGCCTATCCAGCGGCGATGATCTCCGGGAAGGTCCAGGCCACCCGCGGATCCGTCCTAGACCAGGCAACGCCGGTCGGGTCGCGCTGGTAGCGGACGACTTCCTCCGCCAGCCACTGCTTCTTCGGGAAGGCCCCTGCCGTAAAAGAAGAAGCAAGATTAGAAGAACAACAAGGAAGAGAAGCCGGGTCCCGACCCGGAAAATTACAAGAAGCAGCACTTACTGGAGAAGGACTCTTCCAGGTGCTGCGCCTTGAGCAACGTACCACGCCGCTCCCGCTCCATGATGCGGTCGCGCTCCCCGAGTGCCTTCTCCAGATCGGCCGCCTTAGCAAGGCCCGCCTTCAGCTTGGCGTCCTTGTCTTCGGCCGCCTTCTCGGCCGCCTCGCGGCGACGATTCTCGTCCTGACGAGCGTCCTCGGCCACGGCGGCCTGCTCCCGCAGGCGATCCACCTCGGCCTGGAGCCGGCCCTTGTCATCAGCCAGCTGGCCGCGCTGCTGGTCCGCCTCGACCAGGGCTTGCTGCGTCTCCATCACCTTGGCGGCCTCCGCCTTAAGGAGCTCCACCTCGGCCTCGAGGCGGCTCTTGTGACCCGCCAGCTGCTCGTGCAGCCGGTTGGCCTCATCAAGAGACGTTGGGCCGCGGCCACCTCCGCCCTCGCCTGCGCCGCCTCGACGCCAAGGCGGCCGGCCTCAGCAACAAGCCGGTCGTAATGATGACCGGCCCGGAGCAGCCAGGTCCGCCAAGACAGCACCTCGGCTGCAAAAAAAAGAAAAGTTCAGCAGAAGAAAAAAGGCAAGACTTAAGATTTGGCCCAACTACTACATAGTTGGCCCAAATCTCCGGGGCTACACCCAGTGGGTGCGCTAGCGCGCCCCCACTAGAAAAGAGCATGAACGTACCTGCGGCGACGCGAAGCTCCTCCTCCTTGGCAGCAAGCTGCTCCTTGAGCTCCCGATGCTTGCCTAGGAGACAGTTGAAGGCGGCAACCCGGAAGGCATCAAGATGCTGAAACAAGACAGAAGTCAGAACAAGGCTCGACGACCTAAAGATTCAACCCAACTACTACGTAGTTGGCCCGAACCTCGGGGGCTACACCCAGTGGGTGCGCTGGCGCGCCCCCACAAAGAAGAAATTACAAGGAAACCAAAGAAGAAAGACTTACCAAGATGGCGCGCTCCAGGTCGCGCGTCCGCTCCGTCTCGGCCTGGGCGAAGGCCTCAAGACGCTCTGTCTGGCCTCGCAGGCGGCGGCTGACGGCATCCAGCACCGCCTCCTCCTGCGTCTGAGGCCCGAAAATGGCCGCGCCCCCGCTCCGCGCGGGCCGCGGCACGGCAGCTCGGCGCCAACCCTGCCGAGGCACCAAGGAGTGCCCCCTGCTTGTGACGCGGCCAGCACCTCCTCCGACGCCCCTCCTGGCGCCGACGGTGACCCGGACGCCGGGATGCCCTGCGTCACCACCTCAAGCACCAGCACCCGCGGTGCCTCCTCCATAGCCGATGGCGCCTCCGGCGCCGCCGCCTCCACCACCATCAGCCACCGCGCGCTCGACCACGTCGGCTCGCGGCGGGGTGTCGCCCCCCACCTCCACGACCTCCTGGTCGAGGATCACCACCTCAGCCCGGCCCCCACGACCGCGCTCCCTCGCCAACGACGGCTCAAAAACTGTCGCCGCCACCACCGTGCCCTTCGGCATCTCGCGCCAGGCCGGCTCCGCGCCGGATCTCGCCCATGCCGCCACCATTTCGGTCCAAGCCTGGACCGACACCGCCTCCAGCTCCGCCTCGGCCCGGTTCCTGTCCCGCCAGGCTAAGGCCTCGGCGTCGTTCGGGTCCAGGCCGAGGTCCGAGTCGCCCCGTCCCTCCTCCCCGGCCAGGCCGGCGAGTCGGACCGGCTCCTGCGGAACGGGGACCCTTCGGCGGCAGCAGCCTCCGCCGCCGCCCTCGCCAGCGTGATGGGCGACCTGAAGAAGAAGGCAGAATAAGAAAAAAGAGACAATACTGGCTCAAGAAACCCAGGCACAAGCAGGAAATGAAACTTACCCCGTCAAGACCGGGACCGGGGTCGGCCTCCCGCGCTTCTTCTTGGCCGGCCTCCCAGGCTCGGCCGGGTCCGCCCCATGCTTCGATCCCCGGGGTCGCGGCGCGACGCTGTCCTTTCCATGCGGGCGGCTCGGCGCCGCCCCATGCGAGGACCCGGCTCCGCCCGCGTCGCCGCCTCCCCCGCCCAATGCCGCTACACCAACAACCGGCGTCAGCGTCGCCTCCGCCGCGACATGATCAACAATTCAAGACAAAATGAAGAAGGAAACATGCAAGACTTACCAGCACGACACCTAGCGCCGGTGTCGGACTCGGCCACCTCCTCGCCACCTTGGGCCGCGGGCTCCTCTGGTGCCACCGGCGCCACCTGTGACGGAGCACGAGCGTAAGGATGCCGGATTGCGTTCAAGAGGATCTCCCGCGTCGCGTCGGGACGAACAAGAAGATGCGCGGCAGCAAAGTAAGAAGACCAGATGCTCACCTGTGGCGCCGGGTTCGACTAGCTATACAGCGCCTTGCCGAATCGCCAATCCTCTCCAAGGTTGGCCTTGCAGATGTCGTTGACGCCGCGCGCGACCTGCTCCGCAGACAGTCGCGTCGACCCCATTAGGTTGGGGTCCTGCAGGCCCATCATCTCGCCGATGAGGCAGGAGCGCCTCTGAAGCGGAAGGACCCTGCGGGTGATGAAAGCGGCGAGGAGGTCCGTGCCGGTGAGCCCCTCCTGCATCCTCATCACCGTCACCCGCTCGCAGAGGTGGATGATCTCCTGCGATGGGCGCCGGAGCAAGTAGCCCCAGTTCGTCTTCGCCCGCGGCGGCGCGATGACGAAGGGCGGAAGATTGATATGGTTCGCGCCATGGTTGCGGACGTAGAAGAAGGAATTCTGCCACGTCTTGGCAGAATCCACGAGCGGGATCTTGGGGAAATCCGCCCCCGACCGCTTCGAGATGACGGCGGCGCCGTAGTCGGCGAACTCCCCGGCCGACGGGCCCTGCTGCTTCAAGGAGAAGAAGCGCGCCCAGAGGTCAATCGTCGGCTCGACCCCCAGGTACCCCTCGCAAAGGGTCACGAAGCCGGAGAGCTGGACGATGGCACCGGCGCCAAGATGGTGTGGTTGAAGCCTGAAGAACTCCAAGAATGCACGGAAGAAGGTGCTCACCGGCAGCCCGAACCCGCGCTCAAAATGCGTGAGGAAGACGACGCGCTCCTGCCCCTCGGGTCGGGGCCTCTGCTCGCCGCGCGGCAGGCGGGCGCCGACGTCCGTCTCCCGCGGCAAGCGCCGCGAAGCTCGAAGCTGCGTGATGTCCTCGTTGGTGACGTTGGAGCCCATCCAGGAGCCTGACGGCAGCACCATGGACAGAAGCGGGAAGAAGAAGATGAACGACGGAGGAAGCTCTACTCGGGGCTGCGGGCGCAGCTGTGCGTCGGTGGCAAAGAGCAGAGCAGAAACAGGGGGACAGGAGGGCGCGAGCGAGAATGGTGTCCGCCGCCCCCTTGCCCCCCTCAACTTATAAGCCCCGGTTCAAACATGGGGAAGTGGGATCGTCTGTACGCGCCCGTTCCACTACCCCGCAATAAGTGCGCATGTACGCACGCACTAACTGCTCGGGGAAGTGCAACCGGCCCCCATACGCCACAATAAATCTGCGCGCGTGGCCCAAGGGCGCGCGGCGGCGGGCCCCCGGCCCATCGCCCGGTCCCGTCACGCACGTGGCCTGTCAAGCCCCTCCGACTTCCGGGCGCCACATGGCGCCTGCGCGAAGCCCAAGGGATCGCCTCAAGATTCGACGGACTCCTCGATTCCCACCACGGCCAGGATGCCGCGATCCGGTTTCCGAGAAAACCGGCACACAGGTTGTTGCCGGACCCGGCGCTCGCAGAATCCGCCTCGCTCTAGGGGGAAACTGCGAAGGCCCACTCATCAGAAGACGGTGGACCTTCACAGCTTCGAGGACTATTGTTGGGGGGATGAACCCCGGGCAGGCAACGGAACTTGGATCCTTTTCGAAAACAGCGGGGGCCGCATCGCCCCGTGAGCCGGCACGCGCCTGGCCGGGTCGCTCGACCTGACAGGGCCCGCAACCCGTCCAAACTCTCCGACCCGGCAAGGTATGTCAACCCGGCCACACCAACTGGCGCAAGACAACTCAACCCGGCGCAACCAAGGCTTCCACAGCAAGCCAGCCCCACGTCCACGGCAACCCAGCCACAGGTCAGCTCCCATCCCATCTAGGCCGTACGATGGGACGAGACCTAAACCACCGATGACCAAGACAACAATGTTTCCACCCATGCCTGTGGTCAGCCGGGGCGTGGCAACAGTGCCCCTCACCTACCCGCTGACCAAGGCTGGCATGGCAACAGTGCTCCCGCCCTCACCGCTGACGACAGCAAGCGGCAGCCTGACGGAGAGCACTGTACACGACTCTACTCGACCACACCCTGATGATCGATAAGACGGCGCACAGTCCCCCTAGGCACGCACGGCCCACGCCTACGGGAACCCGGCGAACCACGAGCCCACAAGCGGGACCCAGCCCGGTGTCTCGGACACCGACAATACGGACCCACCGACTCGGCATATTACCATTGTAACCCTGGGTGGGTTGATCTATAAAACCCCCCAGGAACCCACGCCTACAGAGGAGAGGCACGCAGAGACGGAAAGTAAGAAACAGAAGCACGAGCAAGCATAGAACTAGTCACCCAACAGCAATACCGGAGAGAAGGAGCAGCCCAAGCCTTGGCCAGCTTCCTTCCTCCTCCACACAGCTCCAGGAGCAACATTGTACTATCAATCATCCAAGCAAACTCGGCAGGACTAGGGGTGTTATCTCTCCGGAGAGCCCCGAACCTGGGTATGTCCGGCGTCCCGTGCCCGCACATGCCAACCTCGCCTCTGGAGCCCACCAGCGCCCTCGAGCCTCCTCCTCTCTTTAGCCATCCCTTGGCATCTGCCGTGCGCCCACCGCGACAGAATAGCTTCATGTTATTTTACTATGGACTCTTGAATAGATCAATCAGAAATGATAACTTTGAGGTGGTTTCGTACCTACAATAATCTCTTCGTTTGTTCTCCGCTATTAGTGAATTTGGAGTGACTCTTTGTTGCATGTTGAGGGATAGTTATATGATCCAATTATGTTATTATTGTTGAGAGAACTTGCACTAGTGAAAGTATGAACCTTAGGCCTTGTTTCCTAGCGTTGCAATACCGTTTTTGCTCACTTTTATCATTAGTTACCTTGCTGTTTTTATATTTTCAGATTACGAAAACCTATATCTACCATCCATATTACGCTTGTATCACCATCTCTTCGCCGAACTAGTGCACCTATACAATTTGCCATTGTATTGGGTGTGTTGGGGACACAAGAGACTCTTTGTTATTTGGTTGCAGGGTTGTTTGAGAGAGACCATCTTCAACCTACGCCTCCCACGGATTGATAAACCTTAGGTCATCCACTTGAGGGAAATTTGCTATTGTCCTACAAACCTCTGCACTTGGAGGCCCAACAACGTCTATAAGAAGAAGGTTGTGTAGTAGACATCAAGCTCTTTTATGGCGCCGTTGCCAAGGAGGTGAGTGCTTGAAGGTATATCTTTAGATCTTGCAATTGAATCTTTTTGTTTCTTGTTTTATCACTAGTTTAGTTTATAAAAGAAAACTGAAAAAATGGAATTGAGTTTGCCTCATACGCTTCATCTTTTTAATATCTTTCGTAAGTATGATGAAAAGGAAAATTGTTCTCAAGTGCTAGAAGAAGAAGTTTATAAAATGTTTGGTACTAAATCTTTGAATGATGATCATGATTGCAATGTTGTTAGTATGAACTCTTTGAATATCCATAATACTAATGATGATTGCTCTAGTTATGATGAAAATGTCTGCTATAAGCATGTCAATTTTTTTGGAGTGTATTGGGTTTGCAAGTACACACCAAATAGGGAATTTAGATATTGCAAGAGGCATAAGCATTTAGAAACTAAATGGTTGCAAGAAAGGCTAAATGTGAGTGCTGAAAATTTAAATTTTCTTTGCCGTACTTGTGAACTTTGCAATGAACGTGGTCATTTACATCTCCGATGCAAATTGTTTCATGATCGAATCGTGTCCAAAAAATGTGATGATTTGATTTCCCTTGCACATCATAATGAACTTAGTTTGCTTTTGGGTTATGAAGAAATAAAACGTTTAACTAAGAATCTTCCAGATTTTGCCCTTAAGAAATTTCTTGATATTGATCTAGAGGAGATTTATATGTATTGTGCGGTGAATTGCATTGAAAATCCTTATATTGCCAATTACATAAAGAAAAGAAAGCAAATAGAAGATGAAGAGAACACTAATGAAAGGGAAGAGACTTCCCAATATCCTCCTATTATTTCTTATGATGAATCAGGTAACGAGGAGGAGCTTTCTATTCAACCAATCTCATTAATAAGGAGCTCCAAAAATAGGATTCAACCCACACATGATGTGAAGAAGAAAAAGAAAAGATGGAGAAGCAAAGGTAAAAAGGTATCCCTCCCAATTGATGTTGCTCCTATTACTCATTGTGATGATGATAATTGCTATACTATTGGTGCTATCCATACTATTAATGATGAGAGTGATTATGCTTATGATATGAAAAGGCCCAAGCTTGGGGATGTTATGTTTGATGAGAATGACATGTTTGAGAATATATTTGCTGCAATTAATGTTTGTCCCAAGCTTGGGGATGCTACGTTTAATGAATATGATATTTTTAGCCTCCCAAGTTTCGATGAGCAAATTTATTATGATGATAGTATGCCTCCTATTTATGATGGTTATATTGATGAAAGTGGGTTTGGAAGAGTGTCAACTTTAGGAAGTAATGATCCCACTATTTTGGAGGATGTTGAATCTTATTGTGATAATTGTGAAAGTGGATTTGGAGAGGTCATGACTTTATTTAGTGATGAATCCACTATTTTGGAAAAGGTTTCAATTGATTATGATGAGAACAAAGTTGCTACTTATGATGATTATTGTGATGAAACTTATGCTATAAAAAGTAGTGATGATTATATTTATAAAACTTGTTACGATTATGATTACCCTTTTCTGAACATTACTCTTTTAATATGGAAACAATTTATAGTATTCGAGTCTCTTAAGATACTCCTACTATTCGAATAAGAAGAATTTTGCTTATGTGGAGAGTAATAAAATTTCTATGCTTGTAGATCATGAAAAGAATGATTTATTTGCTGGTTATATTTTTGAATTCATTCATTATGTTATTGAAAATTATTATGAGGTAGGAACATATGCTTGTAGGAATTGCAATGATATCAAGTTTCCTCTCTATGTGTTGAAAATCTTGAAGTTATGCTTGTTTTGTCTTCCTATGCTAGTTGATTATTGTTCCCATAAGTTGTTTGCTCACAAAATACCTATGCATAGGAAGTGGGTTAGGCTTAAATGTGCTAGTCATATTCTTCATGATGCTCTCTTTATGTTTCAATTCTTATCTTTTATGTGAGCATCATTGTCATCATCATGCCTAGCTAGAAAGGCATTAAAGAAAAGCGCTTGTTGGGAGACAACCCAATATTTACCTTTACTGTTTTTGTGTGTCCACATGATTATGCTACTGCAGTAATCATGTTTTATAGCTTTTTGTTTCAATAAAGTACCAAGTAAGACCTTTAGGATAGCTTACAGTTATAGTTGTGTTGATCCTGCTGAAAATCAGAAACTTTTGCACTCAGTAAATTAGTTTTGATAATTCACGGAAACATGATTTTGATATGATTCTTTTTTATCTGGATTGGAACACAAATTTCTCAGGTTTTCCTAATTTTGTAGGATTTTTGGAGTTCCAGAAGTATACGTTTGATACAGATTATTACAGACTGTTCTGTTTTTGACAGATTCTGTTTTCTATGTGTTGATTGCTTATTTTGATGAATCTATGAGTAGTATCGGAGGGTATGAACCATAGAGAAGTTTTAATACAGTAGATATTACACCAATATTAATTTAGAATGAGTTCACAACAGTACCTAAGTGGTGATTTATTTTCTTATACTAACGGAGCTTACGAGTTTTCTGTTGAGTTTTGTGTTGTGAAGTTTTCAAGTTTTGGGTAAAGATTCGATGGACTATGGAATAAGGAGTGGCAAGAGCCTAAACTTGGGGATTCCCAAGGCACCCCAAGTTAATATTCAACGACAACCAAGAGCCTAAGCTTGGGGATGCCCCGGATGGCATCCCCTCTTTCGTCTTCGTTCATCGGTAACTTTACTTGGAGCTATATTTGTATTCACCACATGATATGTGTTTTTCTTGGAGCATCATTTTCTTTTGTTAGTATTTGCTTGCTGTTATTTAGAATAATGTTTTGCATCTATATTTTCAATAAAAATTTCAAGGATAGCCTTTACCATGCTTATTTTGCAAGTACACATGTTGCTGTTTCAAAACAGAATACTGCTGCTGCAAAAATTCCCTAGAAAAGTCAAAATGTGATAAATTGTTGAAACTTTTTGTATATTGAGCTCTGATAAATTCTCTACAGTGTGGTAAATTGGAATAATTTTTGGAGTTAGGGAAGTATTGATACTCTTGCATTCTTTACAGATTGTACTATTTTGGCATATTGTTGTTATGTTTGCATATGTTTGCTTGTTTAATGATTCTATTTGAGGACAGGATAATTAAATATGCAGAGCCATTTAGTATGTAATGTTGAATAATAATTTTAGTGATTTTTTACAGTATAAAATGATAAGGTTTTGCATTGGTTTATACTAACTTATCTCACGAGTTCTTGTTGAGTTTTATGTGGATGAAGTTTTTCGGAAATAGAGAAACCATGATATGAGAGGAATTAAGGAGACACAAAAGTTCAAGATTGAGGATGCCCAAGGCACCCCAAGATAATATTTCAAGAAGTATCAAGCATCTAAGCTTGGGGATTCCCCGTTAGGCATCCCACCTTTCCTCTTCAACAACTATCGGTTAGTATCGGTTGAGCCTAAGTTTTTGGTTCTTCACATGAGTTGTGCTATCCTTGCAATGTCATTTTATTTTGTTTTGCTTGCTGTTTGAATAAAGTACCAAGATCTGAAATTCTTAAATGAGAGAGAGTCTTCACATAGCTACATAATTATTTAACTACTCTTTGATCTTCACTTATATCTTTTTGGAGTACTTTGTCATTTACTCGTGTGCTTCACTTATATCCTATGAGTCAATGGCTGAATGAGTTGAATGTCATAAACCTGAAATTATATATGTTTCATATGCTTACCCGATTGGGAGTATTGACTTCACATCTAAGAAGTAGAGATGGTAAATTTATTGAAGTTAGCCAACATTGTATTGGTCACTTGAACAATTCATGAAAGAATATTGAAGGAAGAGAGATTTCACATATAAATATACTATCTTAGCCATCTTCTATGATTGTGAGACCCACTAATTATTTTCAAACCTGAGCAAATTAGTTGAAATTGGACAAGGAAGACAACGTAATGAGTTATGCTTGGATATATTTGTATGGAAGTTATATTGTTATAGATCCTCCAACATGTGGTGCTTGCTATTAAGAATCCTTTGCTAGCCAAAATATCTGTACTAAGCGGGAATACTGCTTGTGCATCCAAATCCCTTGAACCAAGTTTCTTCCATGAGTGTCCACCATACCTACCTATATGCGGTATTTACCTGCCGTTCCAAGTAAATTTGCATGTGCCAAACTTTAAACCTTCGAATAATAATCTGTTTTGTATGCCCGAATCGCTCATGTAGCGACTAGGGGCTGTCAGTATCTTCCATGCTAGGTGGGTTATTCTCACAATGAGTGGACTTCTCTCATCATTCACGAGAAAAATGGCTGGTAACTGGGATGCCCAGTTCCATGATCAAAAGATCAAAATCAAATCAAAATAATTGCAAACAAAACTCCCCTAGGATTGATGTTAGTTGGAGGCACCCGTTGTTTCGGACAAGCCATGGATTGATGATTGTTGGTGGTGGGGGAGTATAAACCTTACCGTTCTGTTTGGGAACCGCCTATAATGTGTGTAGCATGGAAGATATTGGGAACTCTTGGTTGTTATGTTGACAATGAAAGCATACCTCTCAAAATTATTTCATCTCTGTTTAAAAGCTTCGAGCTCTGGCACCTCTGCAAATCCCTGCTTCCCTCTGCGAAGGGCCTATCTTTTACTTTTATGCAAGAGTCAGTAGTATTCCTTCTCATTTCAACCTACTCTTTAGTTGGCAAGCATCATGTGATGGGGAAAGATTAAGCATATATGGCCATTCAAATATATTTGATCATGAATTATTATTGTTGACAATTATCTATATGATAAGTAAGTTGGGAGGCGAAACATTAAGCCCCTATCTTTCTCTGTGTTCAATCGATGCTATTTGTTATAAAAATATGCTTTGAGTGGTAGCAATCATGGAAGACTATATGATAGTTGAGTATGTGGAGTTTGCTAAATCAAAGCTCTGACATAGACCCTTCCTAAAAATAAGATAAATTGCAATTGTTTGATGACTGAGAACATAGTTTGCTAGTTTTCAAGAAAGTTTATGGAATATGCTTTAACATGTGAATAGCTTGTTACTTGATCATTAAAAGTTTTATGAGATGAGCTGCTGTTATGACATATAATCATGCTAGAAAAGGTGATTGAAATTATCATTGATCAAACTTATACACCTGCTAGCATTCACACTTCATAAATTCTTTCTTTTATCATTTACCTACTCGAGGACGAGCAGGAATTAAGCTTGGGGATGTTGATACATATCCAACGTATCTATAATTTATGAAGCATTCATGCTATTATATTATCTGTTTTGGATGTTTATGGGCTTTATTATACACTTTTATATTGTTTTTGGGACTAACCTATTAACCAGAGGCCCATCCCAAATTGTTGTTTTCTTGCCTATTTCAGTGTTTCGAAGAAAAGGAATATCAAACAGAGTCCAAACGGAATGAAACCTTCGGGAGAGTTATTTTTGGAACGGAAGCAATCCAGGGGACTTGGAGTGCACGTAAAGGAAGCACCGAGGAAGCCACGAGGCAGGGAGGCGTGCCCCCACCCTCGTGGGCCCCTTGTGGCTCCCCTGACCGACTTCTTTCGCCTATATATGTCCATATACCCTAAAAACATCGGGGAGCAGAATAGATCAGGAGTTCCGCCGCAAGCCTCTCAGAGCCACCAAAACCAATCGGGACCTGTTCCAAGCACCTCCGGGGGGGATCCTCACCGTGGCCATCTTCATCATCTGGCGGTCTCCATGACGAGGAGGGAGTAGTTCACCCTCGGGGCTAAGGGTATGTACCAGTAGCTATGTGCTTGATCTCTCTCTATCTCTCTCTCTCTCTCTCTCTCTCTCTCTCTCTCTCGTGTTCTTGAGGTGATAGGATCTTGATGTATCGCGAGCTTTGCTATTATAGTTGGATCTTATGATGTTTCTCCCCCTCTACTCTCTTGTAATGGATTGATATTTCCCTTTGAAGTAATCTTATCAATTGAGTCTTTAAGGATTTGAGAACACTTGATGTATGTATTGCCGTGCTTATCTGTGGTGACAATGGGATATTCACGTGATCTACTTGATGTATGTTTTGGTGATCAACTTGCGGGTTCAATGAACTTATGCATAGGGGTTGGCACACGTTTTCGTCTTGACTCTCCGGTAGAAACTTTGGGGCACTCTTTGAAGTTCTTTGTGTTGGTTGAATAGATGAATCTGAGTTTGTGTGATGCATATTGTATAATCATACTCCCGGATACTTGAGGTGACATTGGAGTATCTAGGTGACATTAGGGTTTTGGTTTTTTTTTGTCTTAAGGTGTTATTCTAGTACGAACTCTATGATAGATCGAACAGAAAGAATAGCTTCATGTTATTTTACTACGGACTCTTGAATAGATCGATCAGAAAGGATAACTTTGAGGTGGTTTTGTACCCTACAATAATCTCTTCGTTTGTTCTCCGCTATTAGTGACTTTGGAGTGACTCTTTGTTGCATGTTGAGGGATAGTTATATGATCCAATTATGTTATTATTGTTGAGAGAACTTGCACTAGTGAAAGTATGAACCTTAGGCCTTGTTTCCTAGCATTGCAATACCTTTTGTGCTCACTTTTATCATTAGTTACCTTGCTGTTTTTATATTTTCAGATTACGAAAACCTATATCTACCATCCATGTTATGCTTGTATCACCATCTCTTCGCTGAACTAGTGCACCTATACAATTTGCCATTGTATTGGGTGTGTTGGGGACACAAGAGACTCTTTGTTATTTGGTTGCAGGGTTGTTTGAGAGAGACCATCTTCATCCTATGCCTCCCACGGATTGATAAACCTTAGGTCATCCACTTGAGGGAAATTTGCTACTGTCCTACAAACCTCTGCACTTGGAGGCCCAACAACGTCTACAAGAAGAAGGTTGTGTACTAGAAATCACTCAACCCGCGACGCGCGGTACTACCGCATCAAACAAGCGGTACTACCACACGGGCCTGCGGTAGTACCGCGGGGGACCGCGGTACTACCGCTGACTCGGCAGGGGCCAGAACTAGCCCTGTTGTGCTAAGATAGAGAGCGGTAGAACCGCTGGTGCGGTACTACCGTGCCCCCTTGCGGTACTACCGCTAGGCGGGGATAGTCAAGCCAGAGGAGGCACGGACATAAAAACTTACGTCGTGACTACTTCCACTGAGTTTATGTCTATGCAAAGATCCGACACGGTACTACCGCAAGCCCAACGCGGTACTACCGTGTAGGGCGCGGATGTAAAAAATTACATCCGCCCCTACTTCCTTTGATGCCATTGTGCCTGGACATGGCTTACGGTACTACCGCGCCAAGGGCGCGGTACTACCACGTTGGGCGTGGATGTAAAAAATTACATCCGCGCCTACTACCGCTCGGGCAGCAGCACCTGACCTGAAACCTACGGTACTACCGCTCCCATGGAGCGGTACTACCGTGAGCACTTGTGGTACTACCGCGTAGGTAGCCGGTACTACCGCAAGGGCATGCAGTAGTACCACTCTGGGGAGTAGTACTACCGCCTGCCTCAGAACAACAACATTAGGAGTCCTTCATTTTGCCTAGACAAGGAAAGATGGAGGATGCTCCAAAGATCCAAAGGAAAGATGGTGCAAAAAGGAACACATGTGTACGTGAGATTCCACCTAAACCTTTCCAATGCGGACCCCCTCTTAATAGTACGACTTTCCTATGACTCAAATCCACCGAAAAGAAAAGTAGAGAAACGCCGTCTTCAATAGTCTTCGAGGGGCACCAAATCGTCTTGTGTTTAGACATGATATATCTGAAATGCTCAAAGCATACGATTAGTCCGCAAAAGCATTGTCATCAATCACCAAAACAACTAAGGGATAAATATGCCCTTACAATCTCCCCCTTTTTGGTGGATTGATGATAATACGGGATTTGCACATAGAGATATAAATGAGGCGGCGGCAGACCCATATTCTATAAAATATAGACGGGCTCCCCCTAGATGTGTGACTCTAGAGATGTGCTTTGGACTGCACGGAACACATACTAAGATCAACACTCCCCCTATATTTTATAGACAAGGCATCTCTTGCAACAATATAACTAACACTAAGCAAGTAGGCAAGATGATGGATATGACTAAGTAACAATGACAATAAGATACGATAGAGTGCATATGTCTTACACCATATGATAGATAACTTAGTCTAATGAGCACAAACCAAACCAAAGCAAACGAGGTTCAACAGACCGAAAGAAAAGCAACAAAGCAAAACACACGACACACGCCGCGCAAATCCTACACTCTCTCCCCCTTTGGCATCAAGACACCAAAAAGCTAGAGAGGACACCTACGACACAGGTGGTAGCTCAGGCTGAGAACAAATCCTCGTCGGACTCGGCAGCGGGAATAGGCTCCTCCTCTGACTCCGTCCACTGATACCCCTGCTTGGCTATCCAGGCAGCCTTTGGAGTGATGGCTTCCTCTGAGCCATTGGTGATAATCTCGCCAAAGGTCCTTAATATCTTCTTATCGCGCTGGCGGCTCTTCTTGGAGTCAACAAGGGCCCTGTACTGTCCCTTGGTCTGCATGCAGAACAGCTTCTTCATCTTCATCTTCAGCTTCTTAGCCCAAGAGGGCTCAGAAGAGGGAGGAGTGTATCCATCAGAACTGTCATCATCAGCTTCCTCCTCCTCGATCTCATCCTTATCCACATCCATCATGGCAGCCTCGGCCTCAGCATTGGTGGTGGTGTTAGCCCATTGGCTCTTGATGCGGAGCTTGATGGGCTCATGACGAATCCAGCCGGGGGCAATGAACTCATCATTGGGATAGAGCTTCTCCCAAGTCTTGGAGATCAAGAGAAACAAGTAGGGCCCATAGATGGGGACCTTACGGTTGAACACCGCAAACTGAAGCTCGCACCACATGATATGTGAGACATCAAGTGGTGATAACCCACAAGTATAGGGGATCGCAACAGCTTTCGAGGGTAGAGTATTCAACCCAAATTTATTGATTCGACACAAGGGGAGCCAAAGAATATTCTCAAATATTAGCAGTTGAGTTGTCAATTCAACCACACCTGGATAACTTAGTATCTGCAGCAAAGTATTTAGTAGCAAAGTAGTATGATAGTAATGGTAACAATGGCAAAAGTAACGATAGCAGTTTCGTAGTGATTGTAATAGTAGCAACAGAAAAGTAAATAAGCAAAACACAATATGTGAAAAGCTCGTAGGCATTGGATCAGTGATGGATAATTATGTCGGATGCAATTCCTCATGTAATAGCTATAACATAGGGTGACACAGAACTAGCTCCAATTCATCAATGTAATGTAGGCATGTATTCCGAATATAGTCATACGTGCTTATGGATATTAAGGCCTCCTTTTAATAGAGTACCAGACCAAAGCATTAGCACTTAGTGAATACATGAACTCCTCAAACTACGGTCATCACCGAGAAGTATCCCGATTATTTTCACTTCGCGGTTGTCGGATCATAACACATAATAGGTGACTATAGACTTGCAAGATAGGATCAAGAACTCACATATATTCATGAAAACATAATAGGTTCAGATCTGAAATCATGGCACTCGGGCCCTAGTGACAAGCATTAAGCATAGCAAAGTCATAGCAACATCAATCTCGAACATAGTGGATACTAGGATCAAACCCTAACAAAACTAACTTGATTACATGGTAAATCTCATCCAACCCATCACCGTCCAGCAAGCCTACGATGGAATTACTCACGCACGGCGGTGAGCATCATGAAATTGGTGATGGAGGATGGTTGATGATGACGAGGCGACGAATCCCCCTCTTCGGAGCCCCGGACGGACTCCAGATCAGCCCTCCCGAGAGAGATTAGGGCTTGGCGGCGGCTCCGTATCGTAAAACGTGATGAAACTTTCTCTCTGGTTTTTTTCTCCGTGAAACGGAATATATAGAGTTGGAGTTGAGGTCGGTGGAGCATCAGGGGGCCCACGAGACAGGGGGCGCGCCTAGGGGGAGGGTGTGGGCCCCCTGGCCTTGATTCTTTTGCTAGTATTTTTTATATTTTCCAAAAGTTATCTCCGTGGATTTTCAGGTCATTCCGAGAACTTTTGTTTTCTGCACAATAAACAACACCATGGCAGTTCTACTGAAAACAGCGTCAGTCTGGGTTAGTTCCATTCAAATCATGCAAGTTAGAGTCCAAAACAAGGGCAAAAGTGTTTGGAAAAGTAGATACGTTGGAGACGTATCAACTCCCCCAAGCTTAAACCTTTGCTTGTCCTCAAGCAATTCAGTTGATTAACTGAGAGTGATAAAGAAAAAGTTTTACAAACTCGGTTTGCTCTTGTTGTTGTAAATATGTAAAGCCAGCATTTAAGTTTTTAGCCCTTTCTGAGACCGCAAAACATAAATGAAGAGCACCTTTAAAGATCAAGGACTGAATAAACATTGTAATTCATGGTAAAACAGATCCAGTCAAGTCATATCCAATATAATCTAATAGTAATGCATGCAAATGATAGAGGTGCTCTCCAGCGGGTGCTTTTTAATAAGAGGGTGATGACTCAACATAAAAGTAAATAGATAGGCCCTTCGCAGAGGGAAGCAGGGATTTGTAGAGGTGCCAGAGCTCCATTTTAATATAGAGATGAATAACATTTTGAGCGGTATACTTTCACTGTCAACGCAACAACTATGAGATGGCGATATCTTCCATGCTAAACACATTATAGGCGGTTCCCAAACAAAATGGTAAAAGTTTATACTCCCCCACCACCAACAAGCACACTCCACGGCCATCCGAAACAATGGGGTGCCGTCCATACCAACAACAGTCCTGGGGGAGTTTTGTTTTAATTATTTTGATTTACTTTGATCTTTTTGATCATGGGACTGGGCATCCCGGTTACCAGCCATTTTCTCGTGAATGAGGAGCGGAGTCCACTCCTCTAGAGAATAACCCACCTAGCATGGAAGATACAGACAACCCAAGTTGAAACATGAGCTGCTCGAGCATACAAAACAAAATTTCATTTGAAGGTTTGGATTTTGGCACATACAAATTTACTTGGAACGACAGGTAGATACCGCATATAGGAAGGTGTGGTCGAATCATATGGAATAACTTTGGGGTTTATGGAGTTTGGATGCACAAGCAGTATTCCCGCTTAGTACAGGTGAAGGCTAGCAAAAGACTGGGAAGCGACCTACTGAGAGAGCGACAACAGTCATGAACTTGCATTAAAATTAATCTACACCAGGTGCAAACATGAGTAGGATATAATCCACCATGAACATAAATATCATGAAGGCTATGTTGATTTGTTTCAACTACATGCGTGAACACGTGCCAAGTCGAGTCACTCAATTCATTCAAAGGAGGATACCATCCCATCATACCACATCATAGCCATTTTAATAGCATGTCGGCACGCAAGGTAAACCATTATAAGCTTCTAGCTAATTAAGCATGACATAAGTAACTACGATCTCTAATTGTCATTGCAAACATGTTTATTCATAATAAGCTGAATCAGGAACGATGAACTCGTCATATTTACAAAAACAAGAGAGGTCGAGTTTATACCAGCTTCTCTCATCTCAGTCAGTCCATCATATATCGTCATTATTGCCTTTCACTTGCACGACCGAACGGTGTGTATAATAATAATAGTGCACGTGCATTGGACTAAGCTGGAATCTGCAAGCATTCAATTCAAGAGAGAAGACAAGGTAATATGGGCTCTAAATTAACTCAACAATCATGCATATGAGAGGCATTAAATATTTTCAATATGGTCTTCTACTCTTGACCCCCAAAGGAAAGAAAACAAAATAAAACTATTTACACGGGAAAGCTCCCAACAAGTAAAAGAAGAACAAGAAATCTTTTCGGGTTTTCATTTTAATTACTACTACAAGCATGGAAATTAAACTAACTATTTTTTTTGTTTTCTTAAGGTTTATCAAACACACAAGAAGAAAGCTAGAAAAATAAATTAAACTAGCATGGATAATACAATGAAAGAGTATGAGCACCGACAACTAGAATAGTGTGTGAACATGAATGTAAAGTCGGTGAGAAATACGTACTCCCCCAAGCTTAGGCTTTTGGCCTAAGTTGGTCTAATGCCAAGGATAGCCTGGCTGATATCCGAAGTTATAACTGGGGTCGTACTGAGATGCAGCAGCCAATGCCTCCTGATTTGCGGCATATTGGCGAGCTGCCTCCGCTCTCCTCTCGTGTTCGGCTGCTTCTTCCCTGGTAACAACATATCTTCGTTTTGCCTGGTAATCAAAAAGGGAAGGAGCAGGGAGAGTAACATGGACAACGCGACGTCTGTCAAAGATTAGTCGATACTGAAGAATTGTTCATTCCTCACAAGAAAATGGTGCCTGACCATAGCGTCAAAATCTAAATAAGCGGCAGGCAACTCAATATCACCCTCACGTGGGGGTATACCGAGATAATTAGCAACATGGGTCGCATAAATCCCTCCAAATAAATCTCCAGATATACCACTATTATGCAACCTACGTGCAACTATTGCGCCCAAGTTATAATCTTTATTACCTAATACAACACTCTTGAGGACAGAAAGATCAGGGACACACATGTGACATGCTTCATCTTTACCATTAATGCTTCTACCAATGAAGAGAGCAAAATTATGTATAGCAGGAAAATGAATGCTCCCTATGGTAGCTTGTGCTATATCCCTAGATTCTCCCACAGTGATACTAGCTAGAAAATCTTTATATTCAGATTTGTGGGGTTCATGAACATTGCCCCACTGCGGGAGTTTGCAAGCAGTAGTAAAATCTTCCAGGTCCATGGTATAAGATTCATCATAAATATCAAACAAGACATTATGAGAATTACGCGAAGATGTAAATTTAAACCTTCTCATGAATGAATCAGTCAGTTGGTAGTACTGAGGACACTTATCTTGTATGAAGTCCTCAAGGTCAGCGTTACGCACATACGCGTCAAATTCATCCTTGATGCCTGCATTAACCATAAACTTTTCTGATGGCCACTCACAAGCCCACACTTCAGCTTCCCTTGGTGGTTCATCGTCTTGCTCGCGCATAGCACGCCTAGGTCCTCTCTTTGTTGAGGAACCACCTTGGTACATTCTCCTGGACATATTTCTCTGAAAAATTTCTGAAATTTTTAGTAACTTCAAAATAAAAGTGAATCAAACTAAACAAGATTGATAGCATCTACTCCCACAAGTGCCTAGAGCCTATATCATGCATTAGAATTACTTGGGACCTCATAAATTTGACATGCGAGCTCAAGAACAGGGTCACCTATGCAGCAAAAATTTGCAATGAATAAAGCACTAGAACAAAAACTAATTGGACCAATGGAGGAGTCACATACCAAGCAACAATCTCCCAAAGCAGTTTTGTGAATGGAGCTTTGAGCAAGGATATCGAAAATCGCAGCAAAATGAGCTAGAACTCGTGCTTGAGTTGGATGGGGATTTTTTTGGGAGGAAGATGGAGTGTGTGGGTGCAGGAATAAGTGGAGGGGGGCCACCGTGGGCCCACGAGATAGGGGGCGCGCCCTCCACCCTTGTGGCAAGGTGCTTGCCCCCCCCCCATGTTGTGTTCTCAGTGCCTAAAATCCTCAAATATTCCATAAAAATCATACTACATTTGCAGGGCATTTGGAGCACTTTTATTTTCGGGATATTTTTTTATTGCACGGATAATTCAGAAAACAGATAGATAATACTATTTTTTCTTTATATATTCTAAATAACAGAAAGTAAAAAGAGGGTACAGAAGGTTGTGCCTTCTAGTTTCATCCATCTCATGATCATCAAAAGGAATCCACTAACAAGGTTGATCAAGTCTTGTTAACAAACTCATTCCGAATAACATGGAACCAGAGAAATTTTGAATAACACTAGGTTACCTCAACGGGGATATGCACATCCCCAACAATAAGAATATCATACTTTTTCTTAACAGTAGGAAGAGGAAATTCAAAACCTCCAATAATGATAGTTGGAATTTTTCCAATAGAATTTATGCTATGAACTTGAGGTTGTTTCCTCGGGAAGTGTACCGTATGCACATTACCATTAACATGAAAAGTGGCATTGCCTTTGTTGCAATCAATAACAGCCCCTGCAGTATTCAAAAAGGGTCTACCAAGGATAATCGACATACTATCGTCCTCGGGAATATCAAGAATAACAAAGTCCGTTAAGATAGTGACATTTGCAACCACAACAGGCACATCCTCACAAATACCAACAGGTATAGTAGTTGATTTATCGACCATTTGCAGAGATATTTCAGTAGGTGTCAACTTATTCAATTCAAGTCTACGATATAAAGAGAGAGGCATAACACTAACACAAGCTCCAAGATCACATAAAGCAATTTTAACATAATTTCTTTTAATGGAGCATGGTATAGTTGGTACTCCTGGATCTCCAAGTTTCTTTGGTATTCCACCTTTAAAAGTGTAATTAGCAAGCATGGTGGAAATTCCAGCTTTCGGTATCTTTCTTTTATTTGTAATGATATCCTTCATATATTTAGCATAAGGGTTTGCTTTAAGCATATCAGTTAAGCGCATAGGTAAGAAGATAGGTCTAATCATTTCAGCAAAGCGCTCAAAATCCTCATCATCCTTTGTCTTGGATGGTTTAGGAGGAAAAGGCATGGATTTCTGAACCCATGGTTCTCTTTCTCTACCGTGCTTCCTAGCAACAAAATCTCTTTTATCATAACATTGATTCTTTGATTGTGGGTTATCAAGATCAACAACAGGTTTAATCTCTACATCATTATTATTGCTAGGTTGAGCATCAACATGAACATTATCATTAGCATTATCACTAGGTTCATGTTCATCACCTGATTGTGTTTCAGCATCAGAAATAGAAATATCATTATGCTTCTCAGGTGTGTCTACAACAGGTTCACTAGAAGCATGCAAAGTCCTATCATTTTTCTTTTTCTTCTTTTTAGAAGGACTAGGTGCATCTACATTATTTCTCTGAGAATCCTGCTCGATTCTCTTAGGGTGGCCTTCAGGATACAAAGGTTCCTGAGTCATTCTACCAGTTCTAGTAGCCACTCTAATAGCAAAATCATGTTTATTATTTAATTCATCAAGAAAATCACTTTGAGCTTTAAGTACTTGCTCCGCTTGAGTGGTAACCATAGAAGCATATTTGTTAATGAGTTTAAGTTCACCTTTAACTCTAGCCATATAATCACTCAAGCGTCCTATCTCAAAAGCATTATTCTTTAATTCTCTACCAACATAAGCATTAAAACTTTCTTGTCTATCCATAAAATCATCAAATTCATCTAAGCATTGGCTATGAAATTTAGTAGACGGAATTTCAACTTTATCATATCTATAGAGAGAATTTACCTTTACTATATGTGTCAGGTTATCAAGACAATGTGTTTCTTCGACAGGCGGTAAATTAAGACCATGTATTTCTTCAATAGGAGGTAAATTCTTAACATCTTCAGCTTTAATACCTTTTTCTTTCATTGATTTCTTTGCCTCTTGCATATCTTCAGAACTGAGAAATAGAACGCCCCTCTTCTTAGGAGTTGGTTTAGGAATAGGCTCAGGAGTTGGCTCAATTGGCTCAGGAATTGGCTCAAGAAGAGTCCAATTATTTTCATTAGTCAACATATTATTCAATAACAATTCAGCTTGGTCGACTGTTCTTTCCCTGAAAACATAACCAGCACAACAATCCAAGTGGTCCTTGGAAGCATCGGTTAGTCCATTATAAAAGATATCAAGTATTTCATTTTTCTTAAGAGTATGATCAGGCAAAGCATTAAGTAATCGGAGAAGCCTCCCCCAAGCTTGTGGGAGACTCTCTTCTTCGATTTGCACAAAATTATATATTTCCCTCAAGGCAGCTTGTTTCTTATGAGCAGGGAAATATTAAGAAGAGAAGTATTAAATCATATCCTGGGGACTACGCACACAACCAGGATCAAGAGAATTAAACCAAGTTTTAGCATCACCCTTCAATGAGAATGGAAATATCTTAAGGATATAATAATAGCGAGACTTCTCATCATCAGTAAACAGGGTGGCTATATCATTCAACTTGGTAAGATGTGCCACAACAGTTTTAGATTCATAGCCATAGAAAGGATCAGATTCAACCAAAGTAATTATCTCAGGATCAATAGAGAATTCATAATCCTTATCAGTAACAAAGATAGGTGAAGTAGCAAAAGCACGGTCATATTTCATTCTAGCATTCAGAGTTTTCTGTTTAAGTTTAGCTAGTAACTTCTTAAGATCAGATATATCATTGCAAGCAAAAAGATCTCTAGCAGTTTCTTCACCCATAACATAACCCTCTGGAACAACAGGCAATTCATACTTAGGGGGAGAACCTTCATCATCACTATCATCAATAATTTCATCTTCAATAATTTCATTATCTCTAACCCTAGCAAGTTGTTCATCAAGACATTCACCTAATGGCACAGTAGTATCAAGCACAGAAGTAGTTTCATCATAAGTATCATGCATAGCAGAAGTGGCATCATCAATAACATGCGACATATCAGAATTCATAGCAGTAGCAGGTTTAGGTGTCGCAAGCTTACTCATAACAGAAGGAGAATCTAGTGCAGAGCTAGATGGCAGTTCCTTACCTCCCCTCGTAGTTGAGGGAAAAATCTTAGTTCTTGCCTCTTTCAAGTTCTTCATTGTGATCAGCAGATATAAATCCCAAGTGACTCAAAGAATAGAGCTATGCTCCCCGGCAACGTCGTCAGAAATTAGTCTTGATAACCCACAAGTATAGGGGATCACAACAGCTTTCGAGGGTAGAGTATTCAACCCAAATTTATTGATTCGACACAAGGGGAGCCAAAGAATATTGTCAAATATTAGCAGTTGAGTTGTCAATTCAACCACACCTGGATAACTTAGTATCTGCGGCAAAGTATTTAGTAGCAAAGTAGTATGATAGTAATGGTAACAGTGGCAAAAGTAACGATAGCAGTTTGTAGTGATTGTAACAGTAGCAACGGAAAAGTAAATAAGCAAAGCACAATATGTGAAAAGCTCATAGGCATTGGATCAGTGATGGATAATTATGTCGGATGTAATTCCTCATGAAATAGCTATAACATAGGGTGACACAGAACTAGCTCCAATTCATCAATGTAATGTAGGCATGTATTCCGAATATAGTCATACGTGCTTATGGAAAAGAACTTGCATGGCATCTTTTGTCCTACCCTCCCGTGGCAGCGGGGTCCTAATGGAAACTAAGGGATATTAAGGCCTCCTTTTAATAGAGTACCAGACCAAAGCATTAGCGCTTAGTGAATACATGAACTCCTCAGACTACGGTCATCACCGAGAAGTATCCTGATTATTGTCACTTCGGGGTTGTCGGATCATAACACATAATAGGTGACTATAGACTTGCAAGAGAGGATCAAGAAATCACATATATTCATGAAAACATAATAGGTTCAGATCTGAAATCATGGCACTCGGGCCCTAGTGACAAGCATTAAGCATAACAAAGTCATAGCAACATCAATCTCAGAACATAGTGGATACTAGGGATCAAACTCTCACAAAACTAACTTGATTACATGGTAAATATCATCCAACCCATCACCGTCCAGTAAGCCTACGATGGAATTACTCACGCATGGCGGTGAGCATCATAAAATTGGTGATGGAGGATGGTTGATGATGACGACGGCGACGAATCCCCCTCTCCGAAGCCCCGAGCGGACTCCAGATCAGCCCTCCCGAGAGAGATTAGGGCTTGGCGGCGGCTCCATATCGTAAAAGCGATGAAACTTTCTCTCTGATTTTTTTCTCCGTGAAACGGAATATATAGAGTTGGAGTTGAGGTCGGTGGAGCATCAGGGGGCCCACGAGACAGGGGGGCGCGCCCAGGGGGAGGGGGCGCGCCCCCACCCTCGTGGACAAGGTGTGGGCCCCCTGACCTTGATTCTTTCGCCAGTATTTTTATATTTTCCAAAAGTTATCTCCATGGATTTTCAGGTCATTCCGAGAACTTTTGTTTTCTGCACAATAAACAACACCATGGCAGTTCTGCTGAAAATAGCGTCAGTCCGGGTTAGTTCCATTCAAATCATGCAAGTTAGAGTCCAAAAAAAGGGCAAAAGTGTTTGGAAAATTAGATACGTTGGAGACGTATCAAGTGGTTGCGTCTGAGCCTGACGCGCCTCCTCACAAATGAGCATCATATCTACAAGATAGGCATGCACCTGGCCCATGTCACCGATGCGTGGGAAGAGGGAGTTGCGGAAGATCCAATGCAAGCGTCTTCTCAACAAGGAAGGGCTGGAGCTTGTTCTTGTTGGCGGACTCGGAGTTGGCATGATGACGAACTCCAACGGGCGTGTTGAGCCCCTCATCAGGAACCTGAAGCAAGTCCATGAAGTCCTTCCACTTAGCAGACAATTGTTGACCATTGGTCATCCATGTCATGGTCCTTGTCTCATCAGAATGGAAGTGGACCGAAGCAAAGAACTGAGCCACAATATCTGGGTCAAAGTCCAGGTGAAAGGTAAGCATGTGCTCAATGTCAAACTGCTCCACCAGATCCAAAGCCTCTCCAAAAAAGTCACGGTGCTTGTCCTGCCTCATGTGATTCATGTCAATCCAGTGGACTTCCACGTAGACATTCTGCTTGGCCTTGATCACATCCAGATAGATAAGGTTCTACTGCTTGGTCCGGAACAGATCATTCCCTCTGAAGTTGGCACGGGGATTCACATAGGGGTTGATCTTCCTTCAAACAATGACCTCAGCCAGAGGTATCTCATCCATTCCCATGGTGGGATCCTTGTGCTTGGTGGCGGTGTGCTTGGTTATGCGTTGGGAGGCATTGGAGCCCTCTGGAGCTTCATCTTGGTTGCGGAGGCGCTTCGAGCCCGTGTCACGGCTAGGATTCGAACGACGAACATGGGAACCGGAGCCACCACCTAGACACACAACACAAGAACACGCATGAAAAATAAGAAGGATCAATGCAAAGACCAGGGCCAAAGCCAAAAGAAACAAGCAAGAACGATATTTGGAACGAAAAAACTATATATTTTGCACGTCTACGGTAGTACCGCACTGACGCACGGATGTAAAAAATTACATCCGCTCCAGCTGCGGTAGTACCATGCCGGGGTGGCACGGTAGTACCGCGCCTGGAGCGGAAGTAATTTTTTACTTCCGCACCCCGAGCTGTAGTACCGCTCCAAGGGAGCGGTAGTACCGCGCGAGGCAGATCATGAGCGAGGGTGCGGTAGTACCGCTCGGGAGGAGCGGTAGTACCACACGGATTCAACCGCGCGGATCTGGATCAGGAACAGCCGCAAAATGAGATCGGTACTACCGTTGATCAAACTAAACTATTGTGACATACCAAATAGCATACTTGCTGCACTACCACTCGCCTACAATTCCCTCTTGCACAGATCTAGCCAAAAATCACATGAACTACACATGCATCTCACCAAGACCTAGAAGCACAAGAAAGGAACAAAAAGAGGAGGACTTGGGGAAATACCGGGGTCCATGGCAAGAGGACGAGGTGGGGAATGATGCCACCGGACGGAATGCAAGGAGAGCGGCCGGAGACGGAGATCCAACAAGGACCGCCGGCGCCGTACTTGGGCAGGAGAGAGAGAGAGACGGGGTGGGGAAAAGAGATGAATGGGTATGGGGGAGTTGGAACTCCCCTGCCCTGCTCTTAACCCCCACCCGCTCGCGTCGGTGCGGTAGTACCGCGGGTCATCGCGGCAGTACCGCCCGGGCGGAAGTACCGCTCGCTGGGCGGTAGTACCGCTCTTCCAGCGGCAGTAAAAAATTACTGCCGTGATGGAAGCGGTAGTACCGTGCACCTGGGATGCAACTCTGCACGCACAGAGCAAACCACTCCTGCGGTAGTACCGTGGCTTGCCACGATTGTACCGTACCCCCCAAAAAATGCAAGTTTCGCAAAAGAGAGGAAAACGGCCTTTGCAAATCAACCTTCAAGACACCGAACACACCAAGAGGCAAGCACAAACGACGACACAAGCACGGCACAAAGAGAAGGCAAAAGACAACAAAGACCAAAGCACGAACCACAACTCTCAGGAAGAGAGGGCGGTGGCCGGAGCCACCTATGTATGAGTCAATTGGTATGGCACCGTGAAGAATTATCCTTAGGCCCATGACCAAGACTCGTCTTTGAAGCACAAGTACCATCGAAAATGGCTAATGTGAAAGAGTTGATCAATTTATGCATAATGGGGGGAGGGAAAGTTCATTGAGAGAACAACACTCCCCCTATGTCCATGCCTACACCTAAACAAGATAGCTCGTTGGGTATGGTGGCGTGTGCAAGGGTTCAAGCTACATTGCTCGAATCAATGATATTTAGCTCATGCCTTAACTCACGAAATCTTGCTTCATCCAAGGGCTTCGTGAAAATATCTGCAAGGTTATCATGAGTGTTGACATACTTGAGCTTGATCTCCCCTTGCCTAATGTGGTCCCGGATGAAGTGATACCGAATCTCAATATGCTTCGTCTTGAAGTGTTGCACCGGGTTGAGAGAGATCTTGATGGCACTTTCATTGTCACACCAAAGAGGCACTTCGTCACAAGTGACACCGTAATCCTTCAAAGTCTGCCTCATCCATAGAAGTTGAGCACAACAACTACCGGCAGCCACATACTCCGCTTCGGTGGACGAGAGAGATACACAACTTTGCTTCTTAGAAGACCAACTCACCAAAGAGCAACCAAGAAATTGGCACCCTCCAGAGGTGGACTTCCTATCCACTTTGTCTCCCACCCAATCTGAGTCTGAATAGCCCAAAAGATCAAAGTTGGCTCCTCTTGGGTACCATAAGCCAAAGTTTGGGGTATGAGCCAAATATCGAAAGATTCGCTTGACCGCCACAAAGTGGCTTTCCTTAGGTGCGGCTTGAAACCATGCACAAATTCCCACACTCAACATGATATCCGGTCTAGACGCACAAAGGTAAAGCAAGGGTCCAATCATGGAGCGATATACCTTTTGATCCACCGCTTTACCATTGGTATCAATGTCAAGTTGGCATTTGACGGGCATTGGAGTGGATGCCGGCTTGACATCACTTAGCTTGAATCTCTTGAGCATGCCTTGAGTATATTCGGCTTGGTTGATGAACGTTCCTTCTCTTCTTTGCTTGATTTCGAACCCGAGAAAGAACTTCAACTCTCCCATCATGGACATCTTGAACTTTGAGGTCATGAGAGCGGCACATTCCTCATTGAAAGCTTTGCTAGGGGAACCAAACATAATATCATCAACATATAGTTGGCACACAAACAACTCCCCTTTGACCTTCTTAGTAAAAAGAGTGGGGTCGATTTTCCCAATTTCGAACCCACGATCTTGCAACAACTTAGTAAGATGCTCATACCACGCGCGTGGGGCTTGTTTAAGGCCATAGAGTGCCTTGTTGAGTTGGTACACATGGTCGGGGAAATATGGATCCTCGAACCCCGGAGGTTGTTTGACATACACCAAATCATTAATGGGACCATTAAGAAAAGCACTTTTCACATCCATTTGTTGCAACTTGAAATTATGATGAGAAGCATAAGCAATCAGCAAACGAATAGATTCAAGGCGAGCAGCAGGAGCAAAGGTTTCACCATAGTCGATACCCTCGACTTGGGAGTAGCCTTGTGCCACCAAACGAGCCTTGTTGCGAACAATGATTCCATGAGCATCTTGCTTGTTCTTGAATATCCACTTGGTTCTAATGACATTATGATTCCCGGTTGGCCTTGGCACTAATTTCCACACTTGGTTGTGCTCGAAGTTGTTGAGTTCTTCATGCATGGCATTGAGCCAATCCGGATCCTCGAGCGCCTCATAGACTCGACACAAGAAACAAACGTGTGATGTTCACAATAGTTTGCTAATTGTCTACGAGTGCTTACCCCCTTTCTTAGGCTTCCAACCACATTATCCATGAGATGACCTTTGGTTGTGAGTTTGTAAGCGATCTTCGCGGCACTACGCTCTAATTCCTCCTCGGGTGTGAAAAGAGGAGGGGTAACTTGATCATCTTGAGCGCCGTCTTGAGCTTGTTCTTGATCTTGAGCTTGCTCTTGACCTTGAACTTGCTCGAAAGGGAGAACTTGACCTTGGGCATCACTTGGTGGCTCACCACCATCTTAAGGTTGATCATGCCCTTGATCTTGTTCACGTGGTTAAGGGCCTTCACTTTGTTCTTCGGAAGCGTGTGGGTCTTGAGTCGGTGATGACTCCACTTGAGTGGAGCATTGTCCTTCTCCTTCGGCCACAAGGGGTTCTTCAATGGGTAGGATATGACCAACACCCATTCTTCTTATGGCCTGGGGAGGAATTTCATCACCTACATCACAAGTACCACTTTGCTCCACTTGGGAGCCGTTATTCTCGTCAAACTCCATGCTACACGTCTCCTTAATGAGTCTCGTGGACTTGTAGAGGACACGGTAAGCATGAGACTTTGTAGCATAACCAACAAACATGCCCTCATGAGCTCTAGCCTCAAATTTAGACAAACGAACACCTTCCTTGAGAATGAAACACTTACACCCGAACATCCGGAAGTACTTGAGGTTGGGCTTGTTACCGGTGAGTATTTCATAAGGAGTCTTGTTCAAGCCTTTGCGGAGATAGTGCCGATTGGATGCATGACATGCGGTGTTGATGGTTTCGGCCCAAAAGTTGTAAGGAGACTTGAACTCTGCCATCATGGTCCTTGCCGCATCCATCAACGTCCGATTCTTCCTCTCCACGACACCATTTTGTTGAGAGGTGTATGGTGCAGAATATTGATGCTTGATCCCCTCATCACTAAGAAACTCATCCAAGGTATAGTTCTTGAACTCGGTGCCGTTGTCACTCCTTATTGTCAAGATCTTTGCATCGTGTTGACGTTGATCTTCATTTGCAAAGTCGATGATAGTTTGTTGAGTCTCACTCTTCCTCTTGAAGAAATATACCCAAGTATATCTTGAATAATCATCCAAAATCACCAATCAATACTTTCTACCCCAAGACTATCAAAGGATGGAGGCCCAATCCATGTGAAGGAACTCCAAGTGTCTCTTCGAGTAGATGATAGTCGTGGGAGGGTGAGCCTTCTCATGTAGCTTTCCTTCGATACAAGCACTGCAAGCACGATCTTTGGAAAAACTAACATTTATTAGTCCACGGACATGGTCCCCCTTGAGAAGACTTTGCAAAGATCTCATATTGACGTGGGCTAAACGGTGATGCCAAAGCCACCCCACATCAACTTTAGCCATTAGGCATGTCGCGGTCTTAGTGGGTCGCTCCGAAAAGTTAATCACACAAAGACCATTTTTGACATGCCCAACAAAGGCTACTTTAAGAGTCTTGCTCCACAAGAGGGCCACGGTATCAATATCAAAGAATGTGGCAAAGCCCATGAGTGCAAGTTGACGAACGGGAAGTAGATTGTATGCAAGGGACTCAACAAGCATGACTTTCTCGATTGTGAGATCATGAGAAATGACAACCTTGCCAAGACCCAATACCTTAGAAGACGAGGCATCACCCTACTCGACGTTGGTGGGCATAGATGGGATCTTGTGCACGTCCATCACCAAGTCCTTGCTTCCGGTCATATGATTTATGTCTCCACTATCGAGCAACCATGATCCCCCGCCGGAAGCAAACACCTACAAGAGATCAATTCTTGGTTTTAGGTACCCATTTTGTAATGGGTCCTTTGATGTTAGTAAACAAGGGTCTTAGGAACCCAAATAGACCATTCAATGTACTCATAAGGAGAACCAACAAATTTAGCATAAACATGCCCATCACTAGCACGGCACAACACATAAGAAGGGTTAAAGTCGCCAGCTTTGTTGGAAGGGGTGGCATTGCCTTTTTTGACATCACCACCCTTCACATTGTTCTTCTTCTCCTTTGGAGCACCCTCTCCCTCCTTCACAAAAGTTTGCTTGAGAGGGGGAGGTCGTTTGGTCTTGTCGTTCTTCTTCTTGTTCTTGGACTTGGGTGCGAACCCAACTCCCTCCTTGGCCACAACTTCCTTTTGATTGCTCAAAAGGTCATTGAGGTTCTTATCACCTTGTATGCACGTCACAAGGCCTTTCTCAAGTTGCTCCTTCAACTTGGCATTCTCCTCCACAAGATGCACATGCTCACAACACGGGTTAGTAGCATTTGCATTATCAATTAATACCATATGAAGAAAAGTGGCTTTCTCCTTGGTTAGCTTCACTTGGAGTTGATCACGAGACTCCTTGAGGCTAGCATGAGCACCCTTCAAGACCTTGTGAGCCTTGTCTAGTAAATCAAACTCCTCCTTGAGTCTAGCATGGTCAACCCCAAGTTTAGCCTTCTCAGAATTTAGCACACGAGATACAACAAGAGCATGATCAAGATCTTTCTTTAATTTAGCATGGTCATCGTTATGTGACTCCTCAAGAGCCAAAGGATGCACACACTCTTCCTCAAGAGCATTAGAGAGATCCGATATCTCATCGACATAGTCACGACTATGACCTTCCATCTTAAAGATGGTTTATTCATGAGCCTCGATCATGTCATTGGCTTCACCAAGTTGTTCCAAGAGAGCAACGAAGTGCTTTGATTTGCCCTTAGCTTACTCATAAAAGACTCAAATTCATTTACTTCCTCATTAGACCCCTCATTTTCATCAATGCAATCCGTCAAGGAGGGATTAGTAATGATGGTGGTTTTGATGTTGGGGGTTACCTTGTTGGTGGCCTTAGCCATGAGGCATTTGGCGGTGACGTTCTCGTTGGATGAGTCCAAGAGGGACACCCGTGGAGTCGTGGCAATGGCAACGGAGGCCATGGCCATGGCTTCACTATCTTCATCATCATCGTCATTGTCGGTGTCAAAACCGGCGGATCTCGGGTAGGGGGTCCCGAACTGTGCGTCTAGGCGGATGGTAACAGGAGACAAGGGACATGATGTTTTTACCCAGGTTCGGGCCCTCTCGATGGAGGTAAAACCCTACTCCTGCTTGATTAATATTGATGATATGGGTAGTACAAGAGTAGATCTACCACGAGATCAGAGAGGCTAAACCCTAGAAGCTAGCCTATGGTATGATTGTTGTTCGTCCTACGGACTAAAACCCTCCGGTTTATATAGACACCGAATAGGGTTAGGGTTACACAGAGTCGGTTACAATGGTAGGAGATCTACGTATCCGTATCGCCAAGCTTGCCTTCCACGCCAAGGAAAGTCCCATCCGGACACGGGACGGAGTCTTCAATCTTGTATCTTCATAGTCCAGGAGTCCGGCCAAAGGTCATCGTCCGGCTATCCGGACACCCCCTAATCCGGGACTCCCTCAGTAGCCCCCGAACCAGGCTTCAATGACAACGAGTCCGGCGCGTAGATTGTCTTCGGCATTGCAAGGCGGGTTCTTCTCCAAATCCTGTGTACCTGTTTGAATAGTGTCCGGCTTCTTGTAAATATCACGCTCCTTAGCTTCCACGCCCAATAATGGCCATCTTCCACGTGTTGAATGAATGCGAAAAGCCAGGGTATTTTTACATTTACCCCCCTAGCTGCGCAAATGAGCTGCCTATATAAGAGATGAGGATCTAGATCCAAATCACACCACCTTCCCTTCGCGAGCTTTCATCGGAGCGCATCTGACAAAAACCCATTCCATCATGGACAGTCGACACGGCTCCTCCTCTCGCCCTCCTAGTCCTCAATCTGGAGATTGGGAGAGATGCTCCGTCCTGCACAACGAGTTAGTGACGCTCCAAACTAAGGGGTTTCTTCCCCCAGCCTTCATGGTTCCGGTTCGAGCCGGACTCGCCACCTATAAGGGCGGAAAACAAGCGGAGAGCGTCCCCAGTCCCTCCCGAGGAGAGCGGGTATGCCTTGTCCCTTATTTGATAAGAGGGCTCGGATTTCCAATTCATCCGTTTCTCCGGGGGCTCCTGGAGTTCTATGGCCTCCAGTTGCACAACCTTACGCCTGCCTCCATTCTGCATATTGCGGGCTTCGTGGCCCTTTGCGAGCTGTTTTTGGGCATTGTGGCTCATTTCGCGTTGTGGAATAGGCTGTTCTGCCTCATACCCCGTTCTCAGGAGGGGTCGATATATCAAGTGGGCGGAGCCGAACTATGGCGCATCGCCGGGACCGGATATCTATCCGGAACCCCGAAGAAGGCGTCCGAAGACTGACCTTCGAAATGGTTTTATATAGAAGACGTCCCCCTGCCAGACCCTGTTTAGATCGGCCTCCCAGAGTTCAGTAATGCTCCTTTGAAGAAACGCCTAAGCTGGCGTCCACGGAGCCCTCAGAGGGAAAATGACAGGGACGTCCTTTACCTAATGAGCCGAATAAGGTTGTTGGCTCATTCCGGACTGACCATGATCGGGGTCATGGCCACATGCATTATGCGGGGAGTGCAGCCGCTCCAGTATAGGGGCCACCCCATGTGGGATTTCAACGGGGAGGATGATGCCACCCGTCATGGCCGTAAGGGGCCGGGATCGGTCGCCGATCTGATGAAGATCTTGTCCGCATTGTACAAGGGAGAAGAGGAAGAATTTCTTCGCGTCAATCCTCAGGACGGGTTTTCTATGAACAACCCTCCAAGCTGGGTAAGCGGACATTTCTTTATGCCCATCCGTTCCATATTCCCATAGTTAAGTACCTTATCTTGTGATTTTGACGCTGGAATTGCGCCGGGCCGTAAAGGATATAAACAGCCCACCTCCACAACCTGAGGATCCGGAACGGTCCCTCGATCCGGCCTCCCAAGAGGATCCGGACATATCTGTGGAGCTGATCAATGGGGTATTTTACCAACTGAGCATCGACAATGCCTTGGTTGCCATTACGGCCGATTACCCCGGAATATTTCCAGCCTCACAGGTAATTGAGAACGAAGTCCCAATACTTTAGAAATGTTCCCTCTGTGCTTATCTTTGACCATCGTATATCAATGGTGTTTTGCAGGGGGAGCCCTTGAGGCGGAAGGCCGAACCTGCGGTGGCTAGCCAACAAGGGCAGCAAGGCCCAACAGTTGAAAAGAAGTGCGGTCCGGATCAAGCGCCGGCGCAACAGTATGGCGTGTTGCCTTATTCCCAGGTTTTATTCCGGAAGGCATACTAACGCTCGTGCTCTCTTCAGGAAAAAGAGCGCTCGCCGCCGAACTATATCCGGAGAGGTTGCCAATCGAGCCTCCGCCAGCCAGGCTTCAAAGCCAGGCCTAGAAGCGGAGGCGAAAACTAGGCGTGCGTCGGATGCTCCTCCGACAGAGGATGCCGACAGATTCTCCGCCACCAACTCCGAGGTGGAGAGTGCCATGAATCACAGGCGCCGCCGGACAATCCTTCGTGACACATGTTTCTCCCAAGAGGTGTTGAACGCCTTCAATTCGGGAGATGCGCACCTTCGTGCTGCTCAAAATGGTCTAGCCAGAGCCACGGAGCAGTATGTGAAAGACATACGAGTGAGGAAATTTAACGGTTATATATGCCAGTAGCCCCCGAGACTTGAAATAGTTAGAATAACTGATTTAAGGATCATTTATTGTGCAGGATCTTGCAGAAAAGAATACCCAACTGTCCCAAGAGCTTGAAGAGTGCAGAGCCCAACTTGAGGCTGCACAAGCCGCGACAGGGGAGGCCAAAGAGACCCCCTCTGGTAATATACGCTTTTAAAAGATAAGTATGTTATGAAGTGCGGCGTGTATATAGATCTGATAATAACATTGCAGATGGCGCCGGGGTAGATCCGGACAAGCAACAACTCTTGCGTCGGTTAAAGGCCGGTGAGAACGTGCTTACGAGGGTGAGGCAGGAGAAAAATAATCTCCAAGGTGCCAACACCCAGCTGGGTGAGGAACTAAAAGATGTTCGTGCCCAGCTGTCTGACTCTGTTAAGGAGAACCGGCGGCTTCGACGCGACATTTTTAGTAAGTGCTTAAACGAACTTTTGAAAAAAAATAGTTCAGCGAGGAAGTCGGCTAACAGAGTTATGTCTGTAGGTATGCTCACAGGCCGTCCTGCAGAGGAAATGCCCGGTTCTACGGGTGACCTTCTTCCCGAGCTCTTACAACTGCATGAACGAGTTCAGCAGGTGATGAAAGGCATCGCCCAGGCCTTGTGGCCATCTGTCTCCCTGCCCGAAGGCCTTGGGGAGCTTGCAGAGAGGCTCCAGGGAGCCAGGAGGCGCTTCCGATTATGGAAGATATCGGCCTGCCGTCAAGGCGCCAGGGAGGCCTGGGCCATGGTGAAGACGCGGTACACGGTTGCTGACCCAAACCACATGGCGAGGTCGGACTGTGGGGCCGACGGAAGGAGATCCTGTGAGCTTAGTGTACGGCCAGGTAGAATTGGCATAAAGTATTCCCAGCAGGATCAGTAAACTAGACAGCTGTTAGATGGCATTGAAGAGGAATACAATCAGTCAAATTGACTATGTAATTTAAGGTGACATGTAAAATGCCTTCTAGCCGGATTGTAGATCGTTTGTCTTAGCGGACCTTTTCCCTTCAACCTCGGGACCCAATAGTCCGGAGTGTGTCCGAATACCCTTGCGGTTATATAAAAACTGGGGCATGCGTGGAGACCAGGCGTAGGGGTCATTAGTGCTTTATCAGACAAGTTCCCAACTAGTTATGTTATATTACATGGTTAGAAAGAAACATCTTCCAGGGAGAATAGTTCCGTTAGGGGTTCCTTTCCCTGGGAGGCATGCCCTAAAGTGCATGTCCGGACTGCGAAAAAAGCAAAAAAACATCTGGGGGCAGATAAATAAATAGGTAAGAAATCTTCTTTTAGTTCACCGACCGAATATTCTCTTAAGAATGCTAGCTTTCGGCTTCACCCAGTCTGAGGTACACATCCGGCTGACCCGGCAGTAACAATCGCAGAACGTTCAAACAATCGGGAACGTAGGGGTAAGCATAGGAGCCAGGCAACCCAGCTTGGCCAAAACTTAAGTCATATCGATGCATATAATGGCGAATAAACGGTACATGTGGAAGTGTGACACATGTATTGGGCATGAAGCCCTTACAATTAAGCTTGTGTGAAAGAAGCCCCCGGGTACAATGAGCGCTGATAGCGCGTCAAGTTTGTGCGAACAATGCGCTAACGAGCCTTTCAAGGCTTGAAAGAAAAAAGATTGAGAAGGAGAAAAAATAGAAGACAACTAAAATGTAAAATATGGACAGAGGAAGGAGACGAACTCAGAATCCGGCGCTAGGCGTAGAATCTTCGGAGACGTGCTGCGTTCCATGGGTTCGGCTCGAGTCGTTTATCCGATGCATCTCGCAGACGGTACGCTCCACCGGTCAGGACTTGGTCGATGATGAAGGGACCTTCCCATTTGGGCTTTAGTTTGTCCTTTTCTTGTCCCGCAGCGAGAACTAGCTCGCCAACATTGTAAGTTTTGGCCCGTACTTCTCTGCTTTGATATCTTCGAGCCTGCTGTTGATAGAATGCGGAACGGGCTTTTGCTACGTCACGCTCCTCCTCCAAGGCGTCCAAACTGTCCTGCCGATCGAGCTCGACTTCTCTTTCTTCGTACATGCGCACGCGAGGTGAGTCATGAATTATGTCGCGGGGCAGAACTGCCTCTGCGCCGTATACCATAAAGAATGGTGTGAATCCGGTCGTGCGATTCGGAGTGGTCCGTAGCCCCCAGAGTACGGAGTCGAGCTCCTCTACCCAGTGCGTGTTAGATTCCTTGAGGGACCGCACTAATCTGGGTTTGATGCCGCTCATAATTAGACCATTTGCTCGCTCAACTTGACCGTTAGTTTGAGGGTGATAGACTGAAGCATATTCAAGCTTAATGCGCATGTTTTTGCACCAGAGTTTGACCACGTCGGCCGTAAAGTTCGTGCCGTTATCAGTGATGATGCTGTGGGGGACACCGTAACAGTGTACGACCCCTGATATGAAGTCTATCACCGGTCCGGATTCTGCCGTCTTGACAGGCTTGGCCTCTATCCATTTGGTGAATTTATCCACCATGACCAGTAGGTATTTTTGCTTGTTGGTTCCCCCTTTAAGGGGTCCGACCATGTCAAGCCCCCAGACCACGAAGGGCCAGGTGATGGGTATAGTTTTGAGGGCGGTGGGTGGCATGTGGCTTTGATTAGCAAAGATCTGGCATTCGACGCATCGTTGGACTAAGTCCTGAGCACTGCCGGGCCGTCGGCCAATAAAATCTGTCGGAAGGCCTTGCCTACAAGGGCCGGGCTGCGGCGTGGTGCCCGCCGAGTCCGGCATGTATTTCAGCAGAAGATTCTGCCCTTCCTCTTGGAGATACACCTTTGAAGGACTCGGTTGTGCTTTTCTTATAAAGCTCTCCCTCATGGACTTTGTAGGCTTTAGATCGCCGCACTATGCAGCGGGCCTCGCTTTGGTCCTCGGGAGTTCCTGCCTGGTTAGGTAGGCTAGGAATGGTTCTGTCCACGGGCAATGACTGCCATTATTACATGGGCTGAGGGTGTTATTTCGTTGGTAGAACCACCAAGCGTGTCAGAATGTTTGGTGTGGGGCAGTGCGGTTGGGTCCGGGTTGTTATTTCCGGACTCTCCCTCCCATAATATGGATGGCTTGAACAGCCTCTCTAGGAAGATGTTGGGGGGGGGGGGGACAGCATCGTGCTTTGCGCCGATGCGTGCCAACACGTCTGCTGCCTGGTTGTTATCCCGGGCTATATGGTGAAACTCGAGCCCCTCAAACCGAGCTGACATTTTTAGGACGACATTGCGATAGGCTGCCATTTTCGGATCCTTGGCATCAAGGTCTCCATTTATTTAGGACATCGCGAGGTTTGAATCCCCGCGCACCTCTAGGCGTTGAATGCCCATGGAGACTACCATCCGGAGACCATGTAGAAGGGCCTCGTATTTGGCTGCATTGTTGGAGTCCGTATACATTATCTGGAGTATGTATTCAACTGTATCTCCGGTTGGGGACGTCAGAACGACGCCAGCTCCCAGGCCAGCCAACATTTTGGAGCCGTTGAAGTGCATTATCCAGTTGGAATATGCACCATACTCTTTAGGGAGTTCGGCTTCGGTCCATTCGGCGACGAAGTCGGCCAAAACCTGCGACTTAATGGCTCTGCATGGCTTATAGGTTATGTCGAATGGGAGGAGCTCAATGGCCCATTTGGCAATCCGGCCCGTCGCGTCGAGGTTGTCTATAATGTCGTTCAGGGGTACTTCGGAGGCTACTGTTATTGAACACTCTTGAAAGTAGTGTCGCGGCTTCCGGGATGCCATAAACACCGCGTACGCTATCTTTTGATAATACGGGTACCGTGACTTGCATGGAGTTTGGACAGTGGACACGTAGTAAACTGGTTTTTGAAGAGGGAACTTGTGTCCATCCGTTTCTCGTTCGACAACGAGCACCGCGCTTACAACTAGATGAGTTGCTGCGATGTATAATAGCATTGGTTCACCCATGTTGGGCACGGCCAGGACCGGGTTTGTTGCCAATATGGCTTTTATTTCTTCGAGTCCAGCCGTGGCGGCATCCGTCCACTCGAAGTGTTCGGTGCGTCGGAGGAGGCGATAAAGGGGTAATGCCTTTTCTCCCAAACGGGAGATAAAGCGGCTTAGAGCCGCCATGCATCCCGTCAATTTTTGTATTTGTTTGAGGTCTTTTAGGATATCCAATTGTGACAGAGCTCAGATCTTGGCTGGGTTTGCTTCGATTCCTCTACCGGATACAATGAAGCCTAAGAGCTTTCCGGCTGATGTACGCCGAAAACGCATTTTTCCGGGTTGAGCTTAATGTCATATGTTCGGAGATTATCGAATGTGAGCCTCAAGTCGTCTACTAGAGTTTTGACGTGCTTGCTTTTGACGACCACATCGTCTACGTATGCCTCCACTGTTTTGCCGATCTGGTTTGCGGACATATACGAATCATGCGCTGATATGTTGCGCCGACGTTTTTGAGCCCGAAGGGCATTGTGTTGAAGCAGAATGGGCCATATGGAGTGATGAATGCCGTTGCGGCTTGGTTAGGCTCTGCCATCTTAATTTGGTGGTAGCCGGAGTATGCGTCGAGGAAACACAATGAATCATGTCCTGCGGTAGCGTTGATGATTTGATCAATGCGGGGGAGGGGGAAGGGATCCTTTGGGCAAGCCTTGTTGAGGTCCTTGAAATCGACGCATAAGCGCCAGGATTTGTCCTTCTTTGGTACCATCACCAGGTTTGCTAGCCAGTCCGAATGTTTTATATCTCTGATAAATCCGGCCTCCAATAGTTTGGCTAGCTCCTCTCCCATGGCCTGTCTCTTGGGTTCGGAGAAACGCCGAAGAGCCTGTTTGATGGCTTGAATCCTTTTAGGATGTTTAGGCTGTGCTCGGCCGGTCGGCGTGGGATTCTGGCATGTCCGAAGGGTGCGTGCAAAATGTCCCAATTTTCGCGTAGGAATTCTCTTAGTGCGGCGTCTACATTAGGATTTAATTGTGCCCCGATGGAGGCCGTTTTTGTAGGGTCCGTTGGATGGACTTGGAATTTGACTATTTCATCCGCTGGAAGGAAGTGGACTTGGATCTCTTATCGAGTATCACATCATCCCTATTCACCATGGAGCGCAGCGCAGTGAGTTCCTCGGCCGCTAGGGCTTCGGATATTGCCTCAAGGGCCAGTGCGGCTGTCTTATTTTTGGCGCGGAGTGCTATGTCCGGGTCACTAGCAAGAGTGATGATTCCGTTGGGCCCGGGCATTTTGAGCTTCATGTACCCATAATGGGGTATAGCTTGGAAAATTGTGAATGCCTCTCGCCCTAATAGAGCGTGGTATCCGCTGCTGAACGGGGCCACTTGGAACGTGACCTCCTCGGACCTGTAATTATCAGGCGTGCCGAACACCACATCCAGTGTGATTTTTCCTGTACAGCGTGCTTTCCGACTAGGGATTATTCCTCTAAAGGTTGTGTTGCTTCGCTCAATGCGGCTCCAGTCTATTTCCATTTTTCGGAGGGTTTCCTCGTAAATGAGGTTCAATCCGCTGCCACCGTCCATGTGTACCTTGGTAAGGAGAAAGCCGTCCACTATCGGACTGAGGACCAATGCGGCTGGTGCTCGGGCTGTTCGGAATTTAGGTTCGTCACTGGCATTGAAGGTAATAGCCGTGTCACTCCATGGGTTTATTGTTGCTACTTGGTAGACTTCGGCAAGGCTACGGGGTGTTCGTTTCCGCATATTATTTGATGCGAAAGTCTCGAAGACTGTTAATACCGTACTGGTATCCCTGGGTTGGTGCTCTAGAGCTAGAAGCTCTTCGCCAGTTTTGGCCACCTGCCGTAGTATCCAACATGCTCTAAGGCTATGAGTTGGAGTGGCGCCCTCTGTACTATGAATTTTACAGGGTCCATTGAGCCATCCCTCTAGTACGGTTCCATGCCCTATAGAGGGTTTTTGCTTTTTGGTATTTAACCCAGGTGCTTGGCGATGATGCACCCTTTTATTTCGGACTGGGGTTGTATTCAAGGCTGGATTGTCCCAAAATCTTGCTTCAATTTTCCAGGCGCTTTCCATCGCACAATACTTTCGTACTATGGACGCCAAGTCGGTAAAGCGTGTGATGTCACGACAACTTATAGCGTTTAGGATCCCGCCGTCCATGCAATTGTTGCAGAATAATGAGATTGCGTCCTCCTCGCGGCAGTCCTTTATCCTGTCCATAACCAGGAGGAATCTGGCCCAGGTGTACTGTTTCTGCGGGCTCTTGCCGAATTTTAGATAGGTCGCTTATGTTTGGGTGGGCGGGTGGAATTATATCCGGAACCGCGTCTAATCTCAGAATTAAGGGCCAAGGAGCTTCCAAACTTGGAAGCTTGGATTCTTGGATGTTGTCCAATGAATCTAGCCTGCTGCCTGACTTTAGGTTCAGGGCTTGAGTGACGTCCTCTCCTCCGCGGGAATCCGACATGGAGGGATTGAGAATCCGGATGTAGCTAGTCCTTAAGATAGAAGAAGGGTCGCCTATTGTTCCTCCACCACAGCAACATGTTGGGTAACCTGGGGAGAGTTAATCTCTCTCAGATCGGGTTTAGGCCCAATCTGATCATAGTCTGTAGCGACTCCTAGGGCGGCGATGCGATCCAAGAGCTCGTTTAAGGAAGAGAGCTCCATCGGATCTAACTGCTCGGCGAGCTCCGAGTTAACGTGAAGATTGCTTTTGATGACCCGAGAAGTCATCGTCGGTGCGGCGGTCGAACAGACGGTCATAAGAAAACCGCCTAGCCGGAGAGTTTGGCCGACAGCCAAAGCTTCTTTAGCAACAGTGCCGTCTTTAAAGATGGGATGAGGCATCCTTCCTGACGGCGACGACACACAGGAACTCTCAATGAAAGCACCAATGTCGGTGTCAAAACCGGCGGATCTCGGGTAGGGGGTCCCGAACTGTGCGTCTAGGCGGATGGTAACAGGAGACAAGGGACACGATGTTTTTACCCAGGTTCGGGCCCTCTCGATGGAGGTAAAACCCTACTCCTGCTTGATTAATATTGATGATATGGGTAGTACAAGAGTAGATCTACCACGAGATCAGAGAGGCCAAACCCTAGAAGCTAGCCTATGCTATGATTGTTGTTCGTCCTACGGACTAAAACCCTCCGGTTTATATAGACACCGAATGGGGTTAGGGTTACACAGAGTCGGTTATAATGGTAGGAGATCTACGTATCCGTATCACCAAGCTTGCCTTCCACGCCAAGGAAAGTCCCATCCGGACACGGGACAGAGTCTTCAATCTTGTATCTTCATAGTCCAGGAGTCCGGCCAAAGGTCATAGTCCGGCTATCCGGACACCCCCTAATCCGGGACTCCCTCAGTCATCCTCATGGTATTCTTCTTGAGCCACCAACCCTTTAGTAGGACTCTTCTTGGTGAAGTTGTTCTTGTTTGGGAAGGACTTGGCTTTGTCTTTCCGGATGAGCTTGCCATCATTGTCTTCCCTCTTCTTGTAAGGGCACTCCGCAACAAAATGTCTCACATTGCCACAATTGTAGCATGTTCTCACACGTTGCTTGCCCTTAAAGCCACTTGATTTATTCTTGTTGAAGTTGGGCCTTGTGTTCTTCTTGCTCCAAAATTGCCTTGAAGCAAGAGCCATGTGCTCATGGTAATCATACTTAGTATCTTTGGGGTTGCTCTCCTCTTCTTCCTCATCATCCTATTCTTCCACACAAACCTTGGCCTTCAAGGCAACGTTGCATTGGGCTTATTTTCTCTTTGAGAATGCAACACCGCATTGTCGGCGGTCTTGTCCAAGATCCTCATTGCCACAAACTCATCCAACACTTCACTTGAGGACAAAATGTGGAAGTCCGGCCTTTGACGGATGACGGAGGACATGGCCTTGTGGTAGGGCATAATGGCCTTGAGGAACTTGCGCTTGATCCAATTGTCATCTGTATCCTTGCTCCCATGATCTCGGAGTGAGACCGCGAGAGTGGTTAATCTTCGGTAAAGCTCACAAGGTTCTTCATCTTCATTCATTGCAAACTCATCGGCTTCATCTTGCACCACTTCATAGTTGGAGCGTTGAATGCTCGCGCTTCCCTTGTAGAGGGAGACAACATGGTGCCAAGCTTCCTTGGCCATGATGAAGGGTCGGAGATGAGCAATATCTTCGGGTGGAATAGCATCTTGGAGGATGAAGAGAGCATTCTTATTGAATTGATTATCCGCGGCTTCTCTTGGGGTGAAGTTGCTTCGGTCGTGCGGATAGAAACCTTCTTCAATGATTCTCCAAAGATTAGTGTTAACATGGTTTAAATGACGCTTAAAGCGATAGACCCAAGCATCAAAATCCTCATTCTTCACAATCTTGGGAGGAGAACCCGCAAGATTTAAATGCGTGGAGGGAACCGGTCCTCCATAAGTGAGAGGTGGTTCAACATGAGAATAGATGTGAAAGTGCAACTATCCCTAGGTGGTTTTGGTAATTCACAACAACATATAGCTCATTGAGCTAATACTATTCCAAGATGAATATTTCAGGAAAGCTCAATGAATGGCATGGCATGGATGATGAAAGTGGATCCCTCAAAACATTAAGGACAAAGGATTGGCTCAAGCTCAAAAGCTCAAGACTCTACATTTTACATTTTAGTGATCCAAGATCACATTGAGTCTATAGGAAAAGCCAATACTATCAAGAAGGGATGAGGTGTTGCTTAATGAGCCTCTTGCTCCATGTACTTAGTGATATGCTCCAAAACCTCCACTACTTTCTCACATCCACATATGACCTAAACCCAAAGTCAAATGGCCCTACCGATTCTTTCTATCCGCGCCACCGAAGTTCAAATGTCATAGCCACTGCCACAAACCCTAGGCAAATCGGTTTCACCGATAGGGATCTCGGTCTCACCGAGATGGGATTGTAATCTCTGTTTCCCTTCGTAACATTTCGGTCTAACCGAAGTGAGCGATCGGTCCCACCGAGATTACAATGTAAACTCTCTGTTCCCTTTGTAACTTTTTGGTCTCACCGAAAGAGCAAATCGGTCCCACCGAGTTTACCTGACCAACTCTCTGGTTAGCTAATTACCAAATCCGGTCTCACCGAGTTTGTGTAATCGGTCTCACCGAGATTACGTTATGCCCTAACCCTAACCATATCGGTCCTACCGAGATGCATGTCAGTCCCACGGAAAATCCTAACGATCACTAGGTTTACTAAATCGGTCCGACCGAGTTTGATGATTCGGTCCCATCGAGTTTGGTAAATTGTGTGTAACGGTTAGATTTTGTGTGGAGGCTATATATATACCCCTCCACCTCCTCTTCATTCGTTGAGAGAGCCATCAAAACAAACCTACACTTCCAACTTACCAGTTCTAAGAGAGAACCACCTACTCATGTGTTGAGGCCAAGATATTCCATTCCAACCACATGAATCTTGATCTCTAGCCTTCCCCAAGTTGCTTTCCACTCAAATCTTCTTTCCACCAAATCCAAATCCTGTGAGAGAGAGAGTTCAGTGTTGGGGAGACTATCATTTGAAGCACAAGAGCAAGGAGTTCATCATCAACACACCATTTGTTACTTCTTGGTGAATGGTGTATCCTAGATTGGCTAGGTGTCACTTGGGAGCCTCCGACAAGATTGTGGAGTTGAACCAAGGAGTTTGTAAGGGCAAGGAGATCGCCTACTTCGTGAAGATCTACCGCTAGTGAGGCAAGTCCTTCGTGGGCGACGGCCATGGTGGGATAGAAAAGGTTGCTTCTTCGTTGACCCTTCGTGGGTGGAGCCCTCCATGGACTCGCGCAACCGTTACCCTACATGGGTTGAAGTCTCCATCAACGTGGATGTACGATAGCACCACCTATCGGAACCACGACAAAAACATCGGTGTCTCAATTTGCATTTGAATCCTCCAAACCCTTCCCTTTACATTCTTGCAAGTTGCATGCTTTATTTTCCGCTGCCAATATACTCTTTGCATGCTTGCTTGAATTGTGTGAAGATTGCTTGACTTGTTCAAAAATAGCTAAAATCTGCCAAAGTCTAAAATTGGGAAAAGGTTAGGTTTTTATTGGTCAAGTAGTCTAATCACCCCCCCCCCTCTAGACATACTTCAAGGTCCTACAAGTGGTATCAGAGATTTGGTCTCCATTTGCTTTGATTTCCATAGCTTTTGGTGGTCATAGCCTTGGTTTCACAACCTAGGAGAGTATGGCGTCTAGCGAGGGAAATTATCACCGTAGAGGTCCTTACTTTGATGGCACTAATTTTGCTAGTTTGAAGCATAAGATGAAAATGCATATTCTCGGACATAACCCCGCTGTTTGGGCTATTGTGTGTATTGGCTTGCAAGGTGAATTCCTTGATGGGAGAGAACCGAACCGTGAAGCTAGTGAGGAAGAGTTGAAGATGTTGCAATACAACGCTCAAGCTTGTGATATCCTCTTCAATGGCTTTTGCCCCGAAGAATTCAACAAAATCAGCCGTCTTGAGAATGCAAAGGAAATTTGGGATACTTTGATTGATATGCACGAAGGTACCGACTCCGTCAAGGAATCCAAGTTGGATGTGCTCCAAAGTCAGCTTGACAAGTTCAAAATGAAGGATGGTGAAGGTGTCACTGAAATGTACTCTAGGCTTGCTCTTATCACAAATGAGATTGCCGGCTTAGGAAGTGAAGGGATGACCGATAGATTCATCCTCAAGAAGATCCTAAGAGCATTGGATGGAAAATATGATACTGTGTGCACATTGATCCAAATGATGCCCAATTGCAAAGATCTCAAGCCTACGGAAGTCATTGGAAGAACTGTTGCTCATGAGATGTCTCTCAAGGATAAGGAGGAACTTCACAACAAGTCGAGTGGTGCTTACAAAGCCTCATGTGAAGCCCCCACATCATCAAGTGAGAAACAAACCTTCAATGAAGAATTGAGCTTAATGGTGAAGAACTTCAACAAATTCTACAAGAGTAGAAGCAAAGAAAGAAGCTCTAAGTCAAGGTCCTACAATGACAAAAGATCTTCTAGTCGAGAGCGCAATTGCTACAATTGTGGGAGACCCGGACACTATTCCAATGAGTGTACGGCACCCTACAAAAGAAGAGAAGATTCTCCCAAGAGAAGAAGTAGAAGAGAAGAATCACCACCAAGAGAGAGAAGGAGTAGAGATGATCGTTATGAACGAAGACCCTCACGGAGAAGCAAGGATTAGGAAAGGAAGGACAAGTCATCAAAGAGCTACACAAAACGAAGACATCAAGCTCATGTTGGTGAATGGGTATCCGCCCGACTCCACCATCACTCCAAGAGAAGCTATCACTCCGACTCGAATACACTCAAGATGAAGGTGTTGCCGGTCTAGCACTTGTGCCAACCAACTCCTATGACATATTTGAATCACCAAATGAAGGAATTGGTACTTGCTTCATCGCCAAAGGTCCTAAGGTAACACACCTTGAGTATGTTGATTTTGATGTTGATGAAGATGACTTGCTAGGTGATGATGATTTACTTGTTGATAACTCTAGTGATGAATACTATGATGAAACGTCAATTAATCATGCTAATCAAGTTGAAACGAATGACAATGATAAGGACAAAATTGAGCGTCTAACTAAAGAACTAAACACTCTTAAGTTAGCTCATGAAACTATCTTGAAGATCATCGAGAACTTTTAAGGGCTCATGAGAAGTTACGCTTTGAAAAGCTCAATCTTGAGCAAGAGCATGAGTTCCTAAAAGCGATCAATGATGATCTTCGTAAGAAAAGTTCTTCTTACATTGCCAAGCGTTTACTCTTATCTACTTACATGCCTCAAGTCAAGTCTAGTAACAAGAACAAGAAAGATTCTTCATCTAGTAGTAACAATAATAATGCTAAATCCAATATTGTTGCTTCTAGTAGTTCTCTTGATTCCACTAATGATCCTCTTAGCCAAGTTACACTTGAGCAAGAAAACAGCTTATTGAAGGGAATTATAGAGAAAGGTGTATACAAGAGTCTTCCGGAGTAAGCAATTTGAGGAAATTGTACGCAAGCAAGGAAGGCACCGGAAGAATCAAGGTGTTGGTTTTGAACGAAAGTTCAATGCCAATGGAGTTGAGTGGGAAGAAGATCAATACCCCAAGACGAAGTTTGTTCCTCAACAAGAGAAGTATGATCCTACTTCCTTCAAGGAACACAAGCACAAGATGATCTTCCACCACAAGACCACAAGAACAAAGGCAAGGACAAGCTTCAAGAGGAAATTGATGCATTTGAAGAAGCACCTAAGGCCTTGGTCAAGTGGGTTCCCAAGACTACGTCAAGTTCTACTTCATCAAGTACAACTACTACACCAAGGATTCCCATCAAGTTGATGTGGATCCCAAGAAGAAGAACTAGAGAGTTCTTGAGGGTGACTACGCCAACATTCTTCACTCATATCATTATGGCAAGGACAAGTGCAATCAACTTCCATATCTTGCACTAGTTCAAGGAGTCACAAACCCTCATGTTGGTAAGGCAAGGGACAAGGTAACCTAATGTTTTCATGGACATCATTTTGTGTGTGCATCACTCTATGTCTATGGATATTCTTGTTTGTTCCTTGTGGGACTAACCCATGTAGGTATTGAAAGTGCAACTCACTCCAAAGGATTGCTCCAAACGATCTACATCAACATTGAGCATCCACATCTTCAACACCTACATGAAGTCATCATCGACAAAACCCAAGGTTAGTTTATCCCTCTAAGGGGGGATCTCACATCTAGGGGGAGCTTAACTCTAAGAATTGAGTCAAAGCAACTCTAATTATGTGAACACATAAATGCTTTATGTAGAAGTGGTAACCCCACCTGAGCTTAAACGATGAGTATGACCTATGATCAAATGTTCTCATTTGACTCCTAAGTCTATATACTCATATATAGATGACCTAGTCATTGCCAATTGTTTGATAGATGCTAGAATTGTTTGTGCATGCTTTTTCACATATTTCATTTGTCATTTTATTGTGTGAGCATGTTGGTTGCATATTTTACTCATTCAAGGACATACACTTGTTGTTTTGATTGTTTGGCTTTTCTTTCTTTGGCCAAGTGGATGGACAAGAATGCCTAAGAACCTTATCTAGCTATCTATGCTTTTCTCGTCTCAAACTCTATTCATGCTACATCACAAAATTTGATCAAGTAAGATTCGAACCACTCTCTGTGAGGACCACTCGGAGTCCCCGATTCGTCATAGACTAAAACATCCAAAACTTCTTTGTGATTTTCGGTCTGACCGATTCCTCCATTTTGGTCATACCGAGATTACTAAGTCGATCTAGGTTTTCATCTCGGTGCAACCGATTTGTGCTTTTCAGTCACACCGAGTTGCAATAACTGTTCACAGTTTTGCATCTCGGTGCCACCGAGTTGCACCACTCGGTCACACCAACAGGGTCGGGCTATATATACTCACGGGCAAAATTTGGAAAACTTTCTCCGAATCTTCTCGCCCGCGCATAGCTCACTCTGCCAACTTGGTCTACGGATCATCGACTTCGTCGCCAGCTGCCTCCTGTCGCTGGTCTCCGCCGCCGTCAACGGAATTCTCCTCCGCCGTTGCCGCCGTAGCGAGTTCCCGCCGAACTAGGGTATGAACTCGATCACAGTGCTTTCCTCGTCCGATTCTCAGCACATTGTGTTCATTATGCATCTTGCCACGATTGAAACACTCCTATCCAGTCAAATCAATCCTTAGAATAGTTGCGATTCGAAAATTTAGGGTTAGGTTTCCGCCGAAACCATCTCGGACCCACCGAGTTGAAAAACTCGGTCCCACCGATTTGGCTAATGCCATTGCACTAGTAAGTCTCGGTCTGACCGAGAATTGCTAATCGGTGTGACCGATTTCAGAACTTTGTGAAACCCTAGCAGTCTCGGTGCCATCAACTTGTGACTCGGTCTGACCGAGTTCACTAGTTTAGGTTCCAAAACTGCTTCGGTATCACCGAGTTTGAAAATCGGTAGATCCGAAATGTTTTCAGTGGGAAACTAAAACTAAGTTTTTTGAATCATTCTTTTGCAAAAATCTCTGCATTTTGTGATGCTCATCCACTCTACCTCATCTATAACTATTCACAGGGTCAGCAGTCAGTTGAACAAAGATGTCGCATCAAAGTGATAGCCAGAACAAATCTGAAGAGCAGATCCAATTGAGCGAGGGCACTAGTCCCTCAAGCAGCTCAGATGAGGGGAATAGAAGCACACCGAGCAATTTGCCCAAGGCTGCCTCAAGGACAAGAAAGAAGAAGACCTCAGAGTCTGAGGATGAGGATTATGTGGCAGTTGAGGATGAGGCAAGCTCCAAGAAGAAGGTGCTCAAGAGGGAGTTCAGCTCATCTGCAGTGAAGCCTAGTTTGAAAATCAAAAGGCCAGCATGTAGACAACCAATGTCCAAAGCCAGAGTGTCTACTCAAGCTCCTTTCGAATCTCAACCCAAAGAGCATGTTGCTGCAGAGGGAAAGAAAAGGAAAGAAAGGGTCAAGAAGACCATGGCAAGAGTGATTGGGAAGCCTTCCATGATGGAAGAAGAAGAAGAAGAAGAAGAGGTTGCAGAACCAGCACCCAAGGCACAAAAGCTGATGGGTGATGCTATCAAGTCAAGGGCTACAACTTCAAAGCCCAAAGCTGCCCCAAGCCCAAGAATGCACCCAAGAGGAATACCAGAGCATACCAAAGAATTGAAAAGAACAAGGCCCCAATGCCCGAGGTTGAAGCCGAAGAAGATGAAGAAGGGCAGGTCCTAAGGAAGCTCAAACCCAAGATCCTGCACCACAATGATGCTCATCCTGTGGCTGAAAACATGAAGATCAGGAGAGACCATGGGTTGAGGCTATGGAGAGAGTCAGATCCATATGCCACGAGGAGAAGGACTGATGTGGACTACAGGTTCCACACCAAGGAGCAGCAGGACTTCTATGAGACTATCTTGCTGGACAAGAAGCCCATAGTTTGCGATATGAGATGGGTCGACCGGACCTACATGAAGGAGAACGCAGAACACTACCCTAGAGTATATGACAGCTTCAGTGCTTGTGGAGTTGCTGATTTTGTTGGGCAGAAGCTCACCAACTGGAATGATGAACTCATCATGCAATTCTACTCCACAACACATTTCTATCCAGATGGCAGGATAGTGTGGATGTCGAAGGAACCAGATATCGCCTACCATAGAGGAATGGGCAAGTTTGATCAATGCCCCAAAGGAAAGTGAGGATGACCTGGACATTTATGGTAAGAAGAAAATGGATCATAACTCTATGTCACACATGTACAAGGAGATCCCAGATGATGCACTTGAGACCTTCAAGTTTGGATCAGTCCATTTTCTGCTGTTAGGGCTGCCTACGATCAACTGGATCTTAAGGCATACTCTATTGCCCAAATCAGGTGACCATAACATGATTAGAGGGCATGCAATCAATTTGCTTCATGTTTTTGATGTGCCTCAGAAATTCAAGGTCATGAGCCTCATAGTTGAGACAATTAAGAGGACAGCAGCAGATCAGAAGAGGAGTTGTGGTTATGCCCCACAGATTCAGGAGTTGATAAACTCGAAGATGGGCACATGAAAGTATCTATTGGATAAGGAACACATGGTTCTCTATCCTGAATTTGAGGACAATCGAGTTGTCATGACTGAGAATGAACCATCATCAGTGCAAGCTCAGGAGAGAAAGGAGAAGGCAAGGCAAGAGAAAGCTGCAAAGATGCCAACTCAAGCAGAGGCATCTGACTACTTTCTAAAGAACAAGCAGGAGCAGCTTGGTTACTTAATAGCATCAACTCTATGGATTGAGAAGGGGTTGGCCACCCTAACTCAAAACCAGGAGAGCCTGGAGAGAATCATGGAACAAAAATTCTATGATCTTGATGTCAAAGTAACTGAGATTCAGTCAGCTGTGGAGCAGTTACAAGATGATATGCAGGAGAGGAAGGGCAAGACGACAAGCGATGCATTTGCAGAGTGCCTAGAGCTCAGAGGTCAGCTGCAGTGCCAACCTGCACACGAGCCACTTCTTCAGCTCCAGCCTACAGCTCCAGCTCAACCAGCTCCAGCTCCAACTTCTTCAGCTCCTACCACGTCTCATCGATGCGCTCATCCTTGAGTCCTGTCTACACCACCACCGAAGACCAAGCCCGAGAGACGACATAGTGCTATGCATTTTCTAGGAACTTTTGGTAACTTGTTGCCAAAGGGGAGAAAAATGTATAGATCATAGGCTTTAGAGAGAGAGAGAGATTTGCTTTTGTTCTCTCTTGTCTTTTGGTTGAACTTTATTTGTGTTTGATTGCTTGAGATACTATGCATTACCTATGAGACATTGATGATCATGTGTTTGATCATAAGCTACACTTATGTTTTTATGATATTATCTTATTTATCCTTATATGATCATTCACTGTGCTTGGTGATGAGTGCATGTATTCAATCGTTATTATTTTGAGCGCTCCACCAAGATGTATGTGGCATGGAAGAGTAACCCATGAGCCTAATTTCTTGTGCATTTGCAGTCCAAAGCAAGTCTTAAGATATGCACAAATTTAGGGGGAGCTCTTGCTTATCACATACTTCTCAAAGGACGATGTTTTTCAATTTTATTATCATTTGTCGAAGCTTTGATCTATATGTTGTCATCAATTACCAAAAAGGGGGAGATTGAAAGTGCAACTATCCCTAGGTGGTTTTGGTAATTCACAACAACATATAGCTCATTGAGCTAATACTATTCCAAGATGAATATTTCAAGAAAGCTCAATGAATGGCATGGCATGGATGATGAAAGTGGATCCCTCAAAATATTAAGGACAAAGGATTGGCTCAAGCTCAAAAGCTCAAGACTCTACATTTTACATTTTAGTGATCCAAGATCACATTGAGTCTATAGGAAAAGCCAATACTATCAAGAAGGGATGAGGTGTTGCTTAATGAGCCTCTTGCTCCATGTGCTTAGTGATATGCTCCAAAACCCTCCACTACTTTCTCACATCCACATATGACCTAAACCCAAAGTCAAATGCGGCCCTACCGATTCTTTCTATCCGCGCCACCGAGTTCAAATGTCATAGCCACTCGCCACAAACCCTAGGCAAATCGGTTTCACCGATAGGGATCTCGGTCTCACCGAGATGGGATTGTAATCTCTCTGCTTCCCTTCAGAACTTTTCGGTCTAACCGAAGTGAGCGATCGGTCCCACCGAGATTACAATGTAAACTCTCTGTTTCCCTTTTGTAACTTTTCGGTCTCACCGAAAGAGCAAATCGGTCCCACCGAGTTTACCTGACCAACTCTCTGGTTAGCTAATTACCAAATTCGGTCTCACCGAGTTTGTGTAATCGGTCTCACCGAGATTACGTTATGCCCTAACCCTAACCATATCGGTCCTACCGAGATGCATGTCAGTCCCACCGAAAATCCTAACGGTCACTAGGTTTACTAAATCGGTCCGACCGAGTTTGATGATTCGGTCCCACCGAGTTTGGTAAATTGTGTGTAACGGTTAGATTTTGTGTGGAGGCTATATATACCCCTCCACCTCCTCTTCATTCGTGAGAGAGCCATCAGAACAAACCTACACTTCCAACTTACCAGTTCTGAGAGAGAACCACCTACTCATGTGTTGAGGCCAAGATATTCCATTCCAACCACATGAATCTTGATCTCTAGCCTTTCCCAAGTTGCTTTCCACTCAAATCTTCTTTCCACCAAATCCAAATCCTGTGAGAGAGAGTTGAGTGTTGGGGAGACTATCATTTGAAGCACAAGAGCAAGGAGTTCATCATCAACACACCATTTGTTACTTCTTGGAGAGTGGTGTCTCCTAGATTGGCTAGGTGTCACTTGGGAGCCTCCGACAAGATTGTGGAGTTGAACCAAGGAGTTTGTAAGGGCAAGGAGATCGCCTACTTCGTGAAGATCTACCGCTAGTGAGGCAAGTCCTTCGTGGGAGACGGCCATGGTGGGATAGACAAGGTTGCTTCTTCATGGACCCTTCGTGGGTGGAGCCTCCGTGGACTCGCAAGAACTGCTACTCCTACGTGGGTTGAAGTCTCCATCAACGTGGATGTACGATAGCACCACCTATAGGAACCACGACAAAAACATATGTGTCTCCATTTGCGTGTGAATCCTCCAAACCCTTCCGTTTACATTCTTGCAAGTTGCATGCTTTATTTTCCGTTGCCAATATACTCTTTGCATGCTTGCCTGAATTGTGTGAAGATTGCTTGACTTGTTCAAAAATAGCTAAAATCTGCCAAAGTCTAAAACTGGAAAAAGGTTAGGTTTTTATTGGTCAAGTAGTCTAATCACCCCCCTCTAGACATACTTCAAGGTCCTACAAGATGCCATTACCACTTTTACCACTAGGCAAAGGGACCTTTTCACTAGAAGCTTCCCCCTTATCGGAGTTGGCATCCGCCACCTTGTTAGTGGGAGCAACCACTTCCAAAGGTGCGGTGGATAATTTAAGACCATCAAGGAACTCTTTGTACATGCCTTTGACCTCGGTCGTCATGGAGGTTTTCAATGTGTCCAAAGCCACATTGAATTCCTCACATGAGACCGGGGATGCCCCATCGGCCTTAGACGAGGACGGAATGTCGGTGTACAGAAGTAGGGGTTCTACCTTGCACCCCTCTACTTGTGCACGGGCAGTCAGAGCCACGCCCAAGGCCACACTTGGCAAGGCAAGGGAAGGAGGCCGAGGCCACAAGACGGTCAATGCAGTGCCAAGACAGAGATACAAAGTGCAAGAGGGTGAGGTGGGTTCTCCCGGCAAGACCCTTGCCGGGGCGGCCTCCACGGCCCCGGCAAGGACCTTGCCGGGGCAGCTTTCCCGACCCCGACGAGGCGCACCACCCTCGAGTTCAAGGCTTCCAATACCAACAACCACATTGGAACCAAGGCTCGGGAGGAGCCTCCATGATGGCATGCAGATCTTTGTGAAGATCATTAACACACATGAATATCAGATGAGGACCAGAAGACGAGACCTCCCGACATCGCTGTCGGGACGACATGCAGGTCACAAGAAGGCCCTTGCCGGGGCCCCCGGCAAGACCCTTTCCGAAGAGATCAGCGAGGCCGCGGCCAGGCCCGCGCGCGCCAACACCCCACCACCGTTCCCATGCAGCTGCCAGCCCATCCAGCCAGGCGGGCACCTGCGTGGCAACACGCGATCCCGAGGCCAACTCAGCAAGCACCTGCGTGGTGGCATGCAGATCTTTGTGAAGACGCCGCCACCACGCCACCTCAGCAGCCTGCCAGCCTACATGGCGCTGGCCACCTCGCTGGCCCGGGCGCGTGTCGAAGCAGCGCGAGGCGGCGATAAAGCAAGAGGGACACCTCAGGGGCGCATTTAATTCGTTTTGTCCCGTAATAGCAAGCGATAAGCTTGTGCACTGTACCCCTTTCCACCTCCTGTGTGCCACTGTAGCGCCTCCTTCGACTATAAAAGGAGGCCCAAGGTGTACTGGAGAGGGATTCGGCTTTTTGGGCAAATCACGCTCGATAGCTAGTTCAAGAACACTGATATATACACCAAACCAGGACTAGGGTATTATGCGATCCCCGCGGCCCGAACCTGGATAAACGACCTTCGTGCTAGCTCTTAAACCTGCTCTTCTCGTGACCCCGCGCCTGCCGACCACAGCAGTGATTCTTGTGATCCCATAGGTGTCGTTCCCACCGACATCTTTGGCGCGCCAGGTAGGGGCCGCAGTCGTGCGAATCCGGTTTGGCAGCTAGTCCAGCAGCTCTTCGTTGCCATGGCCCCCAAGAGGAAGACAACCACGACGATCGGTTCATCTGGAGCCAGACTGCCCGTACAGGTCCGGGCCAGTAGTGGGCCGGTCGCAGAAAGGACCCGAGGCACGGCCCGCGAACACCCACATCGCCCTGGAAGTCCGGACCTGGCGTGCAGCATCGTTCGTGCGCCAGACGATGGGCCGCACGCCGCGAATTCCAGAGACGGAGTTGCTTCAGCAGCGGGCGCGGCCCTCAGGGCGTCGCCATGCCACCTAGTGGCGGGGCGGCGGCCTCCAAGACACCAACACTGGCGCCCACGGCGTGCACTTCCCAAGTTGTGTGCGATGAGCAGCGTCACCATGCTGGTGACCCTGGGCGCCGCCCTGGGAAGAGTCCCGCGCGTCCTTCACTAGACGAGGAAGGCCAGCATGCACGCCGAGGTGCTGGTGGAAATGGTGGACAGCCGCAGGGCCGTGACAGAGCTCCTTCTAACATAGTTAGGAGTTGAAGCGCATCGCGGTCCATGCAGCTTTCGTCACCGCCCACACCAGCAGAAGCTCTGGTGCGCGCGCAGCTGCTCCTCGACTTTCCTCTCGCTACGGAGAGGCTCGACGAGTGGAGAGCCACTGTCCGGAGCCTCGTCAGCATCGCTAACAAAGATGAGCCGCGACCAGTGGGGCCTGTAGGCTGTCGCTCTGTCGAGCCATCGCATGCCAGCGGTGGAAGGGCCGGGGGTGATGCAGCCACGATGCACTCTCCTCCCCCACACCAGCCACCACGGGTGTCGATCCGTCGTGATGACGCTTGTGACAATATTTCCATAGTGTCGTCCGATCCATGGACCCACCACGATCAGCGTCAAGTTCTTCGGGAGCGAGCCCTTGAAGACGCGCGAACCACGATCAAGCGCCGACGTGATGCGTGCCACCAGTCAGATAGGCGGGCAGGGCCCACTATGGACCACCCAGCATTGGGAGGCTATAGTGGCCTACCCTATGAGGTGGGTTGCCCGGCCTTCACCCGTGAGCTGCGGCAGTTCCAGTGGCCCTCCCACCGCACATTCAAGCCCGACATTGGCGAGAAGTACAACGGCAAGACTCACCCGTCAGAGTTCCTCAGCATCTACACCATTGCGATGCAAGCCGCTGGAGCCCGCGACGATAAGGTGCTTGCCAATTACTTCCCGCTGGCGCTCAAGCCCAATGTTATGTCATGGTTGATGCACTTGCCGGTGGATTCCATTTCTTCTTGGTCGGATCTGTGTCATGAGTTTGTTGGCGCCTTCACTGGAGGCCATCAAGATCATGGCCTGGCGAGCGATTTGCACATCATTCCCCAGAAGGAAGGAGAAAACCTGCGCAAGTACATCTAAAGGTTCAGCCGAGTGCAGTACAACATCCCAGACGTTCATCCCGCCGCCGTGATTAGTGCGTTCCATCAGAATGTGCGCAACGGCAAGATGTGTGAGGAGCTAGTGATGAACAAGGTCAAGGATGTGGCCGAACTTTATGTCCTGGCCGATAGGTGTGCTCGGGCTGAAGAGGGGAGGAAGTACCCCGGCGAGGACGCCGGTGCGGAAACTGACTCCACAGACGGTGACACCGCCTCCCTGACAAAGAAGGGCCGGCGCCGTAACAGAAAGCGCAAGGGCAAGACTGTGCTTGCCGTCGAGTGATTCGACGACACCGGCACTGCCAAGAAGCCCAAGGCAAGCGACCCCGACAAGAAGGTTGCCGGCTGTGCCGCTTGCCGGGCCTTGGCGGCTGCCGACAAGCTAGGGGGGTCCGACAAGCAGTATTGCAAGATCCACCACACCAAAGGCCACGACCTCCAGAACTGCCGGCAAGTTGAGCTGCTCGTTGAGAAGCAGAAAACTGAATATGAGAGGCGGGACAAGGAGAAGGGTCAATACGGTGCCGAAGGGTCCGGCAAGAAGCATAGCGGCCAAGGAGGCCACTGCAGTAACGATTGCCAGCAAGAGAGGCCTGCCCAGGGCCGCAACAAGAAGAAGGAAGATGATGATCATGACGATGACTATGAGTCCGGCGACCACGAGTTCCAGAAAGCCACGGAGGCCATGTGTGTCGATGGTGGCGCCTCTCTCCACACGTCTCACCGCCAGCTCAAGAAGTGGGTGCGTGAGATCACGGTGGTGGAGCCATCACTCGACGCGCGGAAGCCACTGAAGTGGTCCAGCACGCCTATCATCTTCGATTCCGAGGACCACCCTGATCGCACTACTGCGGTCGGGTGTTTTCCGTTGTTGGTTTTCCCAACAATCCACGACCTCAAGGTGACGAAGATGCTAGTTGATGGCGGGGCCGGTATAAACATGATTTCGCCTGTTGTGGTCAGCAGGCTGCAGATTCCTGATGGAGACCTCGAGGAGACGGGCACGTTTCAAGGGGTCAACCCTGGAAGAAGTCAACCAAAGGGTAAGGTCACGCTACCCATGACGTTTGGAGGAGAATTGAATCACCGGACGGAGAGGATTGTCTTCGACGTAGCCGAGATCCCCTTGCCTTACAACGGGATCCTTGGCCGCCCGGCACTAGCCAGGTTCATGGCGGCGTCACATTATGCCTAAAACACCCTGAAGATGCCCAGGCCGATGAACATCGTCACCATCCCCTCCGACAAGAAGGACGCGCTGATCTGCGCCGACCAACTCTGCTGGGAGGCAGTCGCGACAGCTGCCGCCAAGGCACTTGCTCCTGCCGCCGAAGCCCCGGGAGGGAAGAGGACCAGCGAGACCTCTTGCACCCACGCCTACAAGCACACCTCTCCAGAGTGTTGTGCTCCCGTCGAGGACGTGCCAGAGAGCTCCGTCGACAAGACCAAGAAATCCAGAGCTGCGCCACCAGAGACCAAGAGGGTGCCCGTCAAGGAGGACGGCACGGGAGGGGCTTTCACCATAAGCTCCACCCTCGATAGCAAATAGGAAGGCGAGCTCGTCACTTTCCCGCGGGCGAATGTCGATGTGTTTGCGTGGCAGGCATCCAACATTCCCGGCGTTCCCAGGGAAGTGATTGAGCACCATCTTGCTGTCTGTCCTCATGCATGGCTCGTCAAGAAGAAGGTCATGAAGCAAGCTCTGGATAGGCAGGAGTTCATCACAGAAGAGATCAGAAAGCTGGAGGCAGCAGGCTTGGTGAAAGGAGTGCTCCATCCAACGTGGTTGGCCAATCCGTTAGTGGTGCGCAAGGCAAACGGGAAGTGGAGGCTATGTATTGATTACACAGATATCAATAAAGCTTGTCCAAAATACCCTTTCCCGTTGCTGCGTGTCGACTAGATTGTTGACTCCATGGCCGGGTGTGACCTGCTATCATCCCTCAACGCCTACTCAGGATACCATCAAATCTTCATGACAAGAGAAGATGAAGTGAAGACAACATTCATCACCCCATGTGGTACGTATTGCTTTTTACGGATGCCTTTCGGGTTGAAGAGTGCTGGCTCGACCATTGCAAGAGCAGTCCAAATTGGTTTTGAGCCTCAGCTACATAGAAATATGGAAGCTTATATGGATGACATAGTAGTCAAAACCAAGGACAAGGCAACACTTGTACAGGATCTGGAAGAAACATTTGCAAACCTGCGCAAGATCAACCTCAAGCTTAATCCTGAGAAGTGTGTCTTCGGCGTCCCGTCCGGCAAGCTTCTCGGGTTCTTTGTGTCGCAGCGTGGGATTGAGGCAAACCCGGACAAGATCAAGGCCATCGAGCAGATTGAGGCGCCTAAGCGGATCAAGGATGTGCGTCGGCTCACTGGCTGCATCGCCGCCATGAGCAGATTTATCTCCAAGTCTGCCGAGCGTGCCCTTCCCTTTTTTAAAATCTTGAACAAGGCGGGCCCGATGGAGTGGACCCCGGAGGCCGAGGCAGCGCTGCAAGATTTAAAAAAGTACCTCTCCTCCACGCCAATACTGGTTGCGCCCAGGTGACAGGAGCCGCTGCTACTGTATCTAGCGGCAATGAATCAAGTGGTTAGCGCCGCACTGGTGGCGCAGAGGGAGGTCGACGAAGGGGCGGGGCAACGGCAGAGTTGACGGATGGCAAGCCAGAACTCCCGGCAGAACTGGTCCCGCAAGGCTGGGTCCCAAGCAGGTCCGCACCGCGCGGCAGACCCACGCAACTGTGTGAAGTGGTGCGAAGAAGAAGATGGTGCAGCACCGGTTTTACTTCGGCTCCCTCCTCTGTGGGGCTAGGTCAAGGTACTCCGGTGTGCAGAAATTGCTCTTCGGCCTCCTTATGGCCTCGAGGAAGCTGCGTCATTACTTCCAAGCACACGAGATCACCGTCGTCACCCGCCTCCCGTTGCAACGAATACTCCATAACCCAGATGCAACGGGGAGGATTGTGGAGTGGGCCTTGGAGCTGTCGAGTTTTGGTTTGGTTCGAAAGCACCTCGATGATTTAAAGCAGAGTCTTGGCGGAGTTCATTGCCGAATGGACCTCGACGCCCGACGAAGACATCCAGGAGACCACTCTCCCCGGCAAGGAAACGAGTCGCAACTGGATTATGTACTTTGACGGGGCTTTTTCGCTACAAGGCGCCGGTGCTGGTGTGCTGCTCGTTGCACCCACCGGAGAGCGCCTCAAATACGCGATCCAGATGCACTTTCCCAGGGAGATGTCGACGAACAACACTGCTGAGTACGAGGTATTGCTTATTGGTATCAGGATCGCGGCAGACCTTGGGGTCAAAAAGCTCATCGTCGAGGGCGATTCACGGCTTGTCGTCCGGCAGATCAACAAGGATTATCAAAGACCGTTAATGGAAGCCTACGTAGATGAAGTAAGGAAACTGCAGGAGCACTTTGATGGTATACAGGCAGAGCATGTCCCCCGAGTGGAGAACGACATCGCCGACTACCTGTTGAAGCGCGCTACCCTCAAGCTACCTGTGGAACCAGGTACTTTTGTGCTTCGGTTAACTCAACCATCAATAGAACGGAACAAGCGGAGGAAGTCAGGCCCCGGCAAGTATTTCCCCACCGAGCTCCCTGGAGCCACCGGCGAAGATATTGCCGTGGATGCCGAGCCTGCCATGGGACAACCGACTCCGGCGGGGCGCCAAGCCCTTGCCGTGGAGGCAACCGTTCCTGCAGCAGAGGAAATGCCTTTGGTCCTTGCCGTCGAGCCTCAGGCTCCAGCGTGGGCACAACATATCGTTTGATTCCTCCAAACAGGGGAGCTTCCTGAGGAGCAGGAAGAAGCAGAGAAAGTAGCCCGTCGGTCTGCCCTATACCAGTTCGTTGACAATGTTCTATACAGAAAAAGACCAAATGGAGTGAAATTGAAGTGCATCCCCCGGGAGGAAGGACTAGAGCTGCTGGCGGAGATACATGGAGGCATATGTGGTTCTCACATAGGGTCGAGGGCCCTTGGCAGCAAGGCTTTCTGGCAAGGTTTCTTCTGGCCCACTGCCCTCCAGGATGCGACAACATTAGTAACCAAGTGTGAAGCGTGCGAGTACCATTCAAAGAAACTTCATCAGGAAGCTCAAGCCCTTCAAACAATCCCTCTCTCCTGGCCATTTTCGTTCTGGGGGCTCGACATACTGGGCCCCTTTCCCCGTGCCATCGGGGGCTTTGAGTACTTGTATGTTGCGATCGACAAGTTCACAAAGTGGCAGGAGGTGGAAGCAGTGAGGAAGGTAACGGCGCAGTCCGTCAGATTCTTCAAGGGGCTAGTTTGCCGCTTTGGTGTGCTGAACAGAGTCATCACCGACAACGGCACGCAATTCACAAGCCACACCTTCATGCAATACATTGAAGACCTCGGTAGCAAGGTCTGTTATGCTTCCGTGGCACACCCACGGAGCAACGGCCAAGCGGAGATAGCAAATGCTGAGGTGTTGTGTGGCCTGAGGACGAAGACTTTTGACAGGCTGCACAAAAGCGGAAGGCGCTGGGTTGATGAGTTGCCTACGGTTCTTTGGTTGATCAGAATGACGCCAAATCGAGCCACCGGCCAGACGCCCTTTGCCCTGGTATACGGGGCAAAAGCAGTTCTCCCCATGGAACTCATATACGGGTCACCCCGAGTGCTCGCTTATGATGAGCTTGAGCAAGAGCAATTGCGGCAAGATGACGCGACGCTCCTCGAGGAAGATCGTCTTCGGGCGGCTGTGAGAGCAGCACGCTACCAGCAAGCCTTGTGCCGCTACCATAGCCGCAAGGTTCATGCCCGAAGCTTTGAGGAAGGCGACCTTGTTCTTCGGCACGTTCAGTCGGCCAAGAATTCCAACAAGTTGATGCCGAAGTGGGAAGACCTTATCGGGTAATACGAGTCACCAGGCCCGGCGCAGTCCTCCTGGAGACCGAAGATGCCATTCCAGTGAGCAACTCCTGGAACATCGAGCATCTTCGTAAGTTTTACCCAAAAGGCGCGGCTGCCGGCCCGCCCGGCAAGCCAGCTTTTGTACAAGCTTTGCCGACAAGGCATGTAACCTTCAGACAAAGCCAAAGCGCAGACTCGAGCATAATAAAAGCGCTTAGCGCCCTAAGTCATAGCATGCATGCTAGGTTGAGTCTCTCCCTCGGTTAGGGTTGATAGTGCTTGAGCAGCGACTAACCCCTAGCATAGAGGTCGAGTCTGCGTCTCTCTATTCCTGTCCATCCTCTTTAGTTTGCAGGGTACATGAATGTTTCCGCCAAGCTAAGTGGAAGGAAGAGAACGAGTCGGCGCTCCGGCCCTGGCAGGCCAAGGCTGCCAGGGGTTGAAGACACAAGGGTCCACCCGTGGCAAGCCAAGGTTGTCGGGGGTTGCGATTTCAGATAAGTCTCTTACCCCCTGTTATGCATTTCCGTATGGAATTGGGACGTATGAAACCTCGTTTTATTCCAAGGCCGCCAAGCCCCCTTTTTCCCGCCACCCGAGAACTTTTTCTTGGTTCGGAATCTGGTTGTAGCTGCGGCGATAAGGAAGCAAGCATAGGGCCTAATCCTACTTCACCCCCACCTCCGCTGAGAGCGTGAGTTCGGTCGAATGAAGTGAGGAAGCGGCAAGGCTCGTTGCCGGGTGCCAATGTTTATGTTGAAAATAACAAGGGTTCGTCCACTGGTATGGGCTTCGCTCACACACAAAGGACCCGGCGAACACCCTTTTTTCATTAATACACCCCATCACTACAAAAAAATACACTTCCGTGATGATACGTGTTTGTCACAGTAGGTCACGTTTTTTGTCATGCATGTACATCCATGACAAATTTATGATAGAATCAAGATAGTCATACCTATGCTGTCGTAGAAGTGTTCCATGACATTACCAAAATTATCATCACGGAAGTGTCCACTTCCATGACGATAAATCGCGCGTCACAGAAGTGCTTTCGTCAAGGGTGACCGACACGTGGAATCCACGGTAACGAACGCCGTTAAGCTATCGAGTCGGGTTTTGATCCGATAACCCGTTAACAACCCCGACCAATGGGGATTTTCCACGTAAAATCATCATTGGGTGGAGGAAACACGGTGGCTCATCGCTGGGACAGATGTCATCCACTCATTGGATGTATACGCTTATGATACGTCGACCGTGGCACGCCCAACAGAGGCCCATTCCTCGTGAAAAGGCCGACCCGCTTGACTTGGTCAAAGGTGGTGGGTCGCCCATGGAAAGCCTGTTAACGGCCCGTTCGCATATAGCCCATTTATAGCCCGCTAACCCAAGGCCCGTTACGCCCTCCGAATTAGGCCCACTAGCGTCATCCTGGGCCATCCAATATGATTCCAGCCAGCCACTTCCGCCCATGTATGGCCCATGACGTCTTTCGCCCATATGAGGCCCTATGTAACTCTTGGCCTATTAATGGCCGTGGTGAAACTGGCCCGCAATGAACAAAGGTATCACTTTACACCCATTAACGGGTTCGTGGTGAAACGGCCCGTAATGAACAAAGGTATCACTTTATACCCATTAAGGGCCCGTTATTCAGTTGGGCGCTTTCAGCCCATGTTATCTTTTCGGCCTTCTCGAGCCCATTTATTCTTGGGCTCATTTCCAAAGATTCGCTTACTTACAAACTCACATCGTAATTTTTCGCTTAGGGCCAAATTCAGCCCGTGGTTACAATCGGCCTATTTGTGGTCCGTTAATATGTTGGGTCAGATAAGCCATCAAATACCTCATCAAGGTTTGTTTCTCACTTGATGATGTGGGGGCTTCACATGAGGCTTTGTAAGCACCACTGACTTGTTGTGAAGTTCCTCCTTATCCTTGAGTGACATCTCATGAGCAACAATTCTTCCAATGACTTCAGAGGCTTGAGATCTTTGTAATTGGGCATCATTTGGATCAATGTGCACACGGTATCATATTTTCCATCCAATGCTCTTAGGATCTTCTTGATGATGAATCATCGGTCATCTCTTCACTTCCTAAGCCGCAATCTCATTTGTGATGAGAGCAAGCCTAGAGTACATTCCAACGACACCTTCACCATTCTTCATTTTGAACTTGTCAAGTTGACTTTGGAGCACATCCAACTTGGATTCCTTGATGGAGTCAAGACTTCGCATATCAATCAAAGTATCCCAAATTTCCTTTGCATTCTCAAGACGGCTGATTTTGTTGAACTCTTCGGGGCACAATCCATTGAAGAGGATATCGCAAGCTTGAGCGTTGTATTGCAACATCTTCAACTCATCCTCACTAGCTTCACGGTTCGGTTCTCTGCCATCAAAGAATTCACCTTGCAAGCCAATACACACAATAGCCCAAACGGCGGAGTTATGTCCAAGAATATGCATTTTCATCTTATGCTTCCGACTAGCAAAATTAGTGCCATCAAAGTAAGGACCTCTACGGTGATAATTTCCCTTGCTAGACGCCATACTCTCCTAGGTTGTGAAACCAAGGCTATGACCACCAAAAGCTATGGAAATCAAAGCAAATGGAGACCAAAGCTCTGATACCACTTGTAGGACCTTGAAGTATGTCTATAGGGGGTGATTAGACTACTTGACCAATAAAAAATTAACCTTTTCCCAATTTTAGACTTCGGCAGATTTTAGCTATTTTAGAACAAGTCAAGCAATCTTCACGCAATTCAAGCAAGCATGAAAAGAGTATATAGGCAGCGGAAAATAAAGCATGCAACTTGCAAGAATATAAAGGGAAGGGTTTGGAGAAATCAAACGCAATTGGAGACACGGATGTTTTTGTCGTGGTTCCGATAGGTGGTGCTATCGTACTTCCACGCTGGTGGAGACTTCAACCCACGAGGGTAACGGTTCTTGTGAGTCCACGGAGGGCTCCACCCACGAAGGGTCCACAAAGTAGCAACGTTGTCTATCCCACCATGGCCGCCGCCCACGAAGGACTTGCCTCACTAGCGGTAGATCTTCACGAAGTAGGCGATCTCCTTGCCCTTACAAACTCCTTGGTTCAACTCCACAATCTTGTCTGAGGCTCCCAAGTGACACCTAGCCAATCTAGGAGACACCACTCTCCAAGAAGTAACAAATGGTGTGTTGATGATGAACTCCTTGCTCTTGTGCTTCAAATGATAGTCTCCCCAACACTCAACTCTCTCTCATAGGATTGGATTTGGTGGAAAGAAGATTTGAGTGGAAAGCAACTTGGGGAAGGCTAGAGATCAAGATTCATATGGTTGGAATGGAATATCTTGGCCTCAACACATGAGTAGGTGGTTCTCTCTCGAACCGATAAGTTGGAAGTGTAGGTTTGTTCGATGGCTCTCTCCACGAATGAAGAGGAGGTGGAGGGTATATATAGCCTCCACACAAAATCTAACTGTTACACACAATTTACTAAACTCGATGGGACCGAATCATCAAACTCGGTCGACCGATTTAATAAACCTAGTGACCGTTAGGATTTTCGTGGGATCGACATGCATCTCGGTAGGACCGATTTGGTTAGGGTTAGGGCATAACGTAATCTCGGTGAGACCGACATACAAACTCGGTGAGACCGATTTTGGTAATTAGCTAACCAGAGAGTTGGTCAGGTAAACTCGGTGGGACCGATTTGCTCTTTCGGTGAGACCGAAAAGTTACAAAAGGGAAACAGAGAGTTTACATTGTAATCTCGGTGGGACCGATTCGCTCTTTCGGTGAGACCGAAAAGTTATGAAGGGGAAATAGAGAGATTACAATCCCATCTCGGTGAGACCGAGATCCCTATCGGTGAAACCGATTTGCCTAGGGTTTGTGGCAGTGGCTATGACATCTGAACTCGGTGGCGCCGGATAGAAAGAATCGGTAGGGCCGAGTTTGACTTTGGGTTTAGGTCATATGAGGATGTGAGAAAGTAGTGGAGGGTTTTGGAGCATATCACTAAGCACATGGAGCAAAAGGCTCATTAAGCAACACCTCATCCCTTCTTGATAGTATTAGCTTTTCCTATAGACTCAATGTGATCTTGGATCACTAAAATGTAAAATGAAGAGTCTTGAGCTTTTGAGCTTGAGCCAATCCTTCGTCCTTAATATTTTGAGGGATCCACTTTCATCATCCATGCCATGCCATTCATTGAGCTTTCCTGAAATATTTATCTTGGAATAGTATTAGCTCAATGAGCTATATGTTGTTATGAATTACCAAAACCACCTAGGGATAGTTGCACTTTCAATCTCCCCCTTTTTGGTAACTGATGACAACATATAGATCAAAGCTTCGACAAATGATAATAAAATTGAAAAACATCGTCGCTTTGAGAAGTATGTGATAAGCAAGAGCTCCCCCTAAATTTGTGCATATCTTAGGATTTGCTTTGGACTGCAAATGCACAAGAAATTAGGCTCATGGGTTACTCTTCCATGTCACATACATCTTGGTGGAGCGCTCAAAATAACAACGATTGAATACATGCACTCATCACCAAGCAAAGTGAATGATCATATAAGGATAGATAAGATAATATCATAAAAGGCATAAGTGTAGCTTATGATCAAACACATGATCATCTATGTCTCACAGGTAATGCATAGTATCTCAAGCAATCAAACACAAAAAAAGTTCAACCAAGAAGACAAGAGAGAACAAAAGCAGATCTCTCTCTCTCGAAGCCTATGATCTATACATTTTTCTCCCCCTTTGGCAACAAGTTACCAAAAAGTTCCTAGAAAATGCATAGTACTATGTCGTCTCTCGTGCTTGGTCTTCGTGGTGGTGTAGACAGACTCAAGGACGAACACATCAAGAGACGTGGTAGGAGCTGAAGGAGTTGGAGCTGGAGCTGGTTGAGCTGGAGTTGTAGCCGGAGCTGAAGAGGTGGCTCGTGTCCGGAGTTGGTACTGCGGTGACCTCCGAGCTCTAGGCACTGGAAAATGCATCGCTTGTCGCCTTGCCCTTCCTCTCCTCGCATATCATCTTGTAATCGCTCCATAGTCGATCGAGTCTCAGCCACTTTGACATCAAGATCATAGAATTTTTGTTCCATGATTATCTCCGTGCTCTCCTGGTTTTGAGTTAGGTGGCCAGCCCTTTCTCAATCCAGAGATGATGCTATTAAGTAACCAAGCTGCTCCTCGCTTGTTCTTGAAAGTAGTCGATGCCTCTCGCTTGAGTTCGCATCTTTGCAGCTTCTGCTTCCTTGCCTTCTCCTTTCTCTCCGAGCTTGCATCGATGATGGTTCATTCTCGGTCATGACAACTCGATTGTCCTCAAAATCAGGATAGAGAACCATGTGTTCCTTATCCAAAAGATACTTTCTCGCGCCCATCATCGAAGTTTATCAACTCCTCGAATCGTGGGGCATATCCACGCCTTCTCTTCCGATCTCATGCTGTCCTCTTGATTGTCTCGACTATGAGGCTCATGACCTTGAATTTCCGAGGCACATCAAAGACATGAAGCAAATTGATTGCATGTCCTCTAATCATGTTATGATCACCTGACTTGGGCAATAGAGTATGCCTTAAGATCCAGTTGATCGTAGGCAGCCCTGACAGCAGAAAATGGACTGATCCAAACTTGAAGTTCTCAAGTGCATCATCGGAGATCTCCATGTACATGTGTGACATTGTGCTATGATCCATTTTCTTCTTTCCATAAATGTCCAGGTCATCCTCACTTTCCTTTGGGGCATTGATCAAACTTGCCCATTCCTCTATGGTAGACCAATATCTGGTTCCTTCTGACATCCACACTATCTTGCCATCTGGATAGAAGTGTGCTGTGGAGTAGAATTGCATGATAAGTTCATCGCTCCAGTTGGTGAGCTTCGCCCAACAAAATCAGCAACTCCACAAGCAATCAAGCTGTCATAAACCTGTGGTAGTGTTCTCTGCTCTCCTTCATGTAGGTCCAGTTGACCCATCTCATATCGCTAACTATGGGCTTCTTTATCCAAAGAAGACAGCCTCATAAAAGTCCTGCTGCTCCTTGGTGTGGAACCCGTAATCCACAACAGTCCTTCTCCTCGTGGCATATGGATATGTCTCTCTCCATAGCCTCAACCCATTATCTCTCCTGCTCTTCATGTTTTCAGCCACAGGATGAGCATCGTTGTGGTCTGGGATCTTGGGTTTGAGCTTCCTTAGGACCTGCCCTTCTTCTTCTTCTTCAGCTTCAACCTCAGGCAATGGGGCCATGTTCTTTTCGGCTGCTGGTATGCTCCTGGTATTCCTCTTGGGTGCATTCTTGGGCTTGGAGGCAGCTTTGGGCTTGGAAGTTGCAGCCTCGACTTGATTGCATCACCCATCGCCTTTTGTGCCTTGGGTGCAGTGCTCTGCAGCCTCTTCTTCTTCTTCCTCTTCCATCATGGAAGGCTTCCCTATCACTCTTGCCATGGTCTTCTTGACCCTTTCTTTCCTTTTCTTTCCCTCCGCAGCAACAGGCTCTTTGGGTAGTGATTCCAAAGGAGCTTGAGTAGACACTCTAGCTTTGGACATTGGTTTTCTGCCTCCTGGTCTTTTGATTTTCAAACCAGGCTTCACTGCAGATGAACTGACCTCCCTCTTGAGCACTTTCTTCTTGGAGCTTGCCTCATCCTCAACTGCCACATAATCCTCATCCTCAGACTCTGAGGTCTTCTTCTTTCTTGACCTAGTGGCAGCTTTGGGCAAATTGCTCGGAGTGCTTCTTCTCCCCTCATCTGAGCTGCTTGAGGGACTAGTGCCCTCGCTCAATTGAACCTGTTCTTCAGATTTGTTCTGGCTGTCACTCTAGTCTGACATGTTGTCCAACTGACTGCTAACCCTGTGAATAGTTATAGATGAGGTAGAGTGGATGAGCATCACAAAATGCAGAGATTTTTGCAAAAGAATGATTCAAAAAACTTAGTTTTAGTTTCCCACTGAAAACATTTCGGATCTACCAATTTTCAAACTCGGTGGTACCGAAGCAGTTTTGGAACCTAAACTAGTGAACTCGGTCAGACCGAGTCACAGTTCGGTGGCGCCGAGACTGCTAGGGTTTCACAAAGTTCGGAAATCGGTCACACCGAATTTTTATTCTCGGTTAGACCGAGACTTACAAGTGCAAGGCATCAGCCAAATCGGTGGGACCGAGTTTTTCAACTCGGTGGGTCCGAGATGGTTTCGGCGGAAACCTAACCCTAAATTTTTGAATCGCAACTATTCTAAGTATTGATTTGACTGGATAGGAGTGATCCAATCGTGGCAAGATGCATAATGTTCACAATGTGCTGAGAATCGGACGAGGAAAGCACTGTGATCGAGTCCATACCCTAGTTGGTGGGAACTCGCTACGATGGCAATGGCGGAGGAGAATTTCGCTGATGACAAGCGGAGACCAGCGATCGAGGCGGCCTGGCATTTAAGTCGACGATCCAGAGACCACGCTGGCAGAGCCAGCTATGCGCAAGCTTAGAGGATTCGGAGAAAGTTTTCCAAATTTTGCCCGTGCGATATATATGGCCCGACACAGCCGGTGTGACCGAGTGGTACAACTTCGGTGGCACCGAGATGCAAAACTGTGAACAGTTATTGCAACTCGGTGACCGAAGTACAAATCGTTGCACCGAGATGAAAACCTAGATCGACTTAGTAATCTCGGTATGACCGAAATGGAGGAATTGGTCAGACCAAAAATCACAAAGAAGTTTTGGAAGTTTAAGTCTATGACGAATCGAGGACTCCGAGTGCTCCTCGCACAGAGTGGTTCGAATCTGACTTGATCAAATTTTGTGATGTAGCATGAATAGAGTTTGAGACGAGAAAAGCATAGATAGCTAGAGAAGGTTCTTAGGCATTCTTGTCCATCCACTTGGCCAAAGAAAGAAAAACCAAGCAATCAAAATAACAAGTGGATGTCCTTGAATGAGTAAATATGCAACCAAAATGCTCACACAATAAAATGACAAAAGAAATATGTGACTAAGCATGCACAACCAATTCTAGCATCTATCAAACAATTGGCGATGACTAGGTTTGGCACTTAAATCCTCCAGCGCTTGCTGTTGCACAAGAAAGTACGCATCTGAATTCTGCAGGGACTTCCTTAGTCCTTCGGCTTCATGCCGCATCACAATTGGTCGATGCCTTTCACTTGTAGTGAGAGAAGAAGTCAAGTGATTCAGCAAATGAGTTCGAAGAGCTTGTGCCAGCGGTACTGGCCAGTAAATCAAACACTCACTACAAAAAAAATACACTTCCGTGATGATACGTGTTTTTCACAGTAGGTCGCGTGTTTTGTCATGCATGTACATCCATGACAAATTTATGACAGAATCAAGATAGTCATACCTGTGCAGTCGTAGAAGTGTTCCATGACATTACCAAAATTATCATCACGAAGTGTCCACTTCCATGACGATAAATCGCGTCACGTAAGTGCTTTCGTCAAGGGTGACCGACACGTGGCATCCACCGTAACGGAACGCCGTTAAGCTATCGGGTCAGGTTTTGGATCCAATAACCCGTTAACAGCCCCGACCAATGGGGATTTTCCACGTGTAAAATCATCATTGGCTGGAGGAAACACGTGTCGACTCATCGTTGGGACAGATGTCATCCACTCATTGGACAGAAGGCGCCTATGATACGTCGACATGTGGCAGGCCCAACAGAGGCCAATTCCTATGAAAAGGTCGGCCCTTTGACTTGGTCAAAAGGTGGCGGGTCGGCCCATGGAAAGCCTGTTAATGGCTTGTTCGCATATAGCCCATTTACGGCCCGCTAATCCAAGGCCCGTTACGCCCTATCCGAATTAGGCCTAGTAGCGTCATCTAGGCCATCCAATATGATTCCAGCCCATTTTCACTTCTGGCCCATGTATGGCCCATGACGTCTTTCGGCCCATATGAGGCCCTATGTAACTCTTGGCCTATTAACGGCCCGTGGTGAAACTGGCCCGTAATGAATAGTATATCACTTTATACCCATTAAGGGCCCGTTATTCAGTTGGGCCGTTTCCAGCAAATGTTATCTTTCGGACTTCTCAGAGCCCATTTATTCTTGGGCTCATTTCAAAGATTCGCTTACTTACGGCCCACATCGCATTTTTCGCGCCAGGGCCAAATTCAGCCCATGGTTACATCGGCCCATTTGTGGTCCGTTAATACGCTGGGCCGCTTTCATAGCGCCATCAACACGCCCTATTAACGATGGCCCGTTATGGTCATACGGCCCGTATAATGCCCATTGATGATACGGCCCGTAGAAGGCCCATTGTTTTTACGGCCCGTAGAAGGCCCATTGTTTCAACGGCCCGTAGAAGGCCCACTGTTTCTACGGCCCGTAGGAGGCCCAAAGGTCACTACAAGAATATTAGCCCATGGTTATTGTGGCCTAGTTTTAAAAAGAACTGCATCGACTACAAGCAAACAAATAAACAAGACAACAAGGAAATAAATAAGCAAGCAACTTATGCTAGGCTATCACGGCTGTTACATTATATTACATCCACTGGGCATCAAAGTTCGCCACCAAGGCAAATATAGGGAACAAAGCAGCATATCATATACACCGGTTGTCAAAGTTGGCGACCAGCGCAAATAAACGCCGCAGAAGAAAACAAATCCAGAATCTGAAACCACTTCGAAGATCTCAAGAAACAATATCCTGGTACCCATAATGCTAGCAAGATGCTTAGCAAGCTTATTAACTTTCTCTTGTTTGGCGCTTAAATCCTCCAAATAGCTTGTCGTTGCACCGTAAAATATGCATCTGAATTTCGCAGGACTTCCTCGTCCTTGACTTCCGTCGCAAAGACATCTCGATCGATGTCTTTCAACTTGAAGTTGAGACTCAAGAAGACGAACTGATTCACGCAGCGAGTTCAAGAGCTTGTGCAAAGAGTGGCCAAGAACTCAACACTACATCAAGACAGACTTTTGGGTTCCCTCACCGTCGCCAAGATAGTTTTTATGAGCTTTCTTGGAGACCAACAGGATGTCTCACTATCTTGAACCTTATCGCATTACTTCCTTTACCATTGGATAACGCGGTATCGTTTCTCCAATATTTTGTCCGCATTCTAAAAGAGAAACAAGGTGCACATCACATGTTTACTATGTTGTATATGAAACTCATTTTGGTAAATGAGTTCAGAGTAAAGTGGACAGGATAACAAAGATGAAACAAAGATATATCTATGTACCATGGTCACTTTATGGTCTATATCATTCTAGTTTTTGTTGCCAAATCAAGATAGAGACACAGTTCAAATAATATTTGTTCAAGACAAAGCAGAATAGATGTAATATAAGTGTGGGTAACTATAGAGCAATAACAACACTTGTAATGTGCATGACATGAGAACATAACTGTTTATTCAATTGAAACTGAAATCAACATAGAGCAGGTTACAACAAAGAAACCAGCTTAAAGAAACAGGTTTAAAACATACATGTTGCGCCATTGGAGTTTCAATTCCATCCTTCAAATTTGAAAATAGTTGGTATGAGTAAATACAAGAATGCAAGAGCAAAGGAGTATGAACCATAGCTACGTAACCCGACCCGAGAACAAATCTTCTTCTCCTTTAAGCGTTGAGTTGGGATTCGAGTGGTGGTCCTCGTGCTTTGGGCAATCGCAGTTCCTTTACTAACCGCCGTGTTTGGGTGCTCTGTGGTGGAGACGGTGTTGTGTCAACTGAACTGGGTTACTATCTGCCGGGTTGGGGTTAGAAGGTGTAGTTGGTTTTCCGTCCAACCGGGTAGGGGTACAATCTGTGAGAGTCGGGTTATGTGGTGGATCTGGTCCTTGGGCAAGTACAACCGTGGTTCTATCTGCATCAACTGGTAGCACTATCTTTTTCAAGACCATGTTGTTACCCTTAGATAACGCCATCACGCCTCCAATTCAAATGGCTGATAAACAAGAAAAGTAATTGAAAGTATAGACATTGTATGATAGACAGTGCAATGGATAGTGGGGAATAAAAGAGGGCATGAAATAATTCATATTTATGTTGTCTAACCAAACAAGATAGCATGACACAATTTCACATATATGATGGCTAACTAAACAGGATAGCATGACACAATTTCACATTATGATGGCTAACTAAAAGATGGAAAGACATAGTTCAAAATATGAGACTATGTAAACAGGATGACATGACATAACTATATAATGTGTTTATTAAATAGGTTGGCATGCCATAATTCACATACATTCATGGATAGAATGCCATAATTCTAAATATGATGACCTGTAAACACTAAACAGTGATGAGATGATATAACTATATGATGTCTTTATTAAATGGGTTGCCATGCCATAATTCAGATAGATGATGTGTATGTACTATGTAAACATGATGGCATGATATAATTCAAATATATGATTTATATAGTAAGCAAGTAAGCAGATGGCAATCTATATATGATGTAAAAACTAAGCAATGCAAGACAACATGCATGACATGGGTAATATAACCCTGCCAAGTTTGAGCATAGACCTCGTGGGGAAATAGGATTGGTCATCGCCTCAATCCTCCTCTCGAGGAGCTCTCTCAGAGCCACCAAGATGTCTGCTTCAGCAGTAGCATTGTCTCGCTCAATACCTTGTTTTCACTCCAGATACTTCCATCACCGCTTCAAATGGCTGATGCACGGAAGAGTAGTTGAATATACAAACGTTGTCGATAAATGGAACACGTAATACAAAAAATGATAGCATGATATAATTCACATACATGATGATTGGCTAAACAGCATGGCATTGCATAATTCACATATATAATGCCTTTGCAACAAGATAGCATTGTATAATTCACATATATAATGTCTTGCAACAAGATGGCAATGCATAATTCACATATATGGTAATTAGACATTGAACAGGTGGCATTCACACAAAGCATGTCTAAACTAATCAAATGGCATAGCAATGTGAGACACCATACGCACGATATGAGCAACATAACCTCGCCAAGTTAGAGCATACACCTCGGGGAATAGGACTGTCATCTGTCTCAATCCTCCTCCGAGGAGCTATCCGAACCAGCGAGATATGCGCTTCGTCAGATAGCATAGTCCGCTCAAGACCTTGTTTTCACTCCGAATTTGCCATCACCGTGTCAAATGGCTGATGCACACGAAGAGCGCTTGAATGTACTAACATTGAATGCATGTAATATGTAACGGAAAAAAAGGATGGCCTGATATAATTTATATATAAGATGACTGGCTAAGCAGGATGGCATTGCAAAATTCACATATATGATGCCCGGCTAAACAAGGTGGCATTGCATAATTCACATAAACGATGAATAAACTAAACAGATGGCATTCGCACAAAGGATGTCTAAACTAAGCAGATGACATATTTGATGTATAAAGTAAGCAATGCAAGACACCATATGCATGATATAACCAACATCAAGATGCCAAGTTAGAGCGAAGACCTCAGGGGTAAATAGGAGTTATCTTCTCCTTTCAATCCCTCGTAATGTATATCTTCCTCTCGATTACAATCCGAAATGCGTGGAGGAGGGCTGCCTTTGCGCCTACCATGGAGCGACGCCTCGCATGAAATTATATTGCCACACAAGGCTCGCTCTTTTGCTCTACATGTTCAGGCCCATTGTTTACAATAACATCATGCATAGGAATAAAACATAGTGAGATTATGTAAGGAGTGCATGCAGAAATCCAGAGTGATGGTAGCAACCTGTGGATAGACCCAAAACCAATAATAGCAGCAGATAATGGCTTCAGTTAATAAATACAGATAATGGCTTTTACTGCTTGTTTCCCACCCAACATGAAACTCATAGTAGACACCGAGATTAACTAGATAGTAGATAGATACTATTGATAGCGGCCCCGATATGTACCCCACAACCATTTAAAACTCAAGTTTGACCATTAGTTTGGAGCCGACTCGAGTCTAATCGGTGAACAGGATGATAAAGTAGCATGTAATATTGCGATGCATAACGAAGGCATATTAAAAGAGTGCGACCTCTCTTGCGGACCCGTAGTCCTCGAGGTCATCTGCTCGGTTGATGATGGTAATGCAGTTTTCATGGCTGCCAACGGCGGGAAGAAGATCTCGAGGCGGCGAAAGACAGTCCGAGGTCGGATCCTCGCTGTGCTGGACCCTTCGTCGTTGGAGCAGCTAAGCTGGGTTGGACGACGACGCAGCAGGAGCGGACAAACCACGCAAGATTTTATTTGACAACTATCTCGTAAGAGAAGTAATTATGTAAGGGCTCGCTTGAATTGGAGGATTCCAACAATGCAGGATAGGAAATAGACAGAATAGGATAGGAATGCACGCAAAACAGAGAATTTAAAACACAGATTTCCGCTAACTGGGTGTTTGATTCACAACAATTGAAGATCACAGGATGCAAAGAAGCATGGTGAGATTAAGTCAAACCACAAGAATATGTACGGTTATAATGCAATTATGCTACTATCTCTTAGTCTTGTGCTTCATGAATAGGAATTTGAAAAGGAGGACAAGTGAAAATTAAAATTCCTACATTTTTTCTTTCAAGGAGACACTAAAGGAACAAATATGTGTGCTCAGTGGACAATATATATAACATGTAGAGTAAAAAAGAGATGCAACAAGTGTACAACCTCTTTGGCGAAGCCATGTCAATCTCAGCGTGATTGGGTTTGCCGGTGAGGATGCTCCGACTGACTTTGCTGTCGGAGGAGGGGAAGAAGATCTTGGGCATCTGGAGATGGAGCCCGAGGTACTGCTCCGCTGTGATGGAGGGTTTCGTCGTTGGAGCAGCTCCGGTGAGTTGTACGACGCCGAGGCTGAAGCAGACAAGAGAGACAACGAACAACGTTAACCTGAGGGAATTCTAATAGCATCTCCAATACATGACGAAAATACATAACCACAAAGTGCTAGATGTAAAATACATCAGCCGCCATCTCTCGAACTTAACCGTCAAATGAACTTAACCGTCAAACCGAACCTAACTCGTCAAACTGAATTTTGTCTGTTAAACTGAATTTTGTCTGTCAAACCGAACGCACTAGCAAGGTGAGGCTACACGTCGGTCGATCGATTTTTTCATCTCTCGTCACCGATTTTGCAGCCGTTGGATACGAAATCAAGGGTCTGCGGTTCATCTTCAACCTCCACCCCCCTGAGCCGCCAACACCACCGGCCAAACAGCAGCCCCCCGCCGCCCGCCCCAAAAACACTCCCCACCGCAGGTCTGCCGCCGCCTGCCATCCCTCTAGGCCCCCATGTGCCGAAGCTTTTTCTCCCGCGATCCCCACGCCACCGCCCTACCAACGCTTCGCCACCGCCGCACCACCGCCCCATCCTAAACCCTAAGATAGATAGTGGGTACCTCTCCGTGAACCCCCTCCCCCATGCGGCTGGTTCTTCCTTCACCCCGCGAGCCCACCCTTGAAAATCGATCGACCCAAAAGTCGATTCACCGATCAAGTGTAGCTAAATCGAGCAGCATCGCAAGCAAGAGCAAGAGCGAGAGCAGCAGCAAGAGCAAGAGCAATAGCAAGAGCAGACTAGGCGGGGACCGAGAGCAAGAGCAGAGCAGCAGCGTGAGCGAGAGCTAAAGCAGCAGCAGCTCCTATCGATATGGACGCCGCGCCGAGGGAGCGACGCTGGAGGAAGTGGCGGCGACGCCGCCGTGGATGGAGCCGCACCTGTCGGCTCGGGACCGAGCGCCGCAGCACCATGAGATCGAATCAAGAAGAAAATGCGTGATTAGTGTACAACCTCTTTGGTGGCGCCGATTAGGCCGCAGCTTCATCCGAGGAAACGGTGATGATGATGCTCTTCCGTGGTGCAGTGAAGACGGCGGTGGGAATGGAGGTGGCGAAAGACGAGGGGAACATCGGGCAGCTCCTTGGAGGTGGAGGACGGGTGGCTGAACCAGCGGACGATGAGATCGACGACGGATCCTCATCCGACGGTGGATGAGGGATGTCGAGGTGTTGCTGTGGACGACGCCGTCGGGAAGAGGCTCCGCAGGTGGCGGACGAGCAGGTGTGGGGTTTCATCGCTGGTTTTCGTGGCCTCGTGTACGAATGGGTGGGCGGATGGGATGGCGTGGGGAACCATGGCTTAGAGACGCGCTTGTCCGAAATGTGGGTAAGTTAGAAAGTACCCCCACCGATTTGAGGCGGTTCTTTCGGTTTAGGGGTACCACGGCATTTTGCGGTCGGGATTTCACAGAGGTGGGAGTTTTCGCGTTGTAATTTCGAATAGCAAGGCGCGGGTTGAGATGGAGGAGTTGTCGAGCACAACGAGACAAAGATATATCTTAAATATTTCGGCTAACAAGGCGCTGGTTGAAATTTCCTGACAAGCCTAACGGTAATTGTACCAAATCAATGCGCACTACAAATGTCATTCAAAACTTTGAATTCATGTTATGTTCAATTAAAATATTTCGCCACGTATAATGCATGCAACCTACTACTCAAATGAACGCTTTAGTGCATTCCAAACGATATACTACCGCTTCAATATGAACTAAATTTGAATAAGATCTACAGAATGATTGTTGTGAAGTCAAAGCATTTGAATTCGCTTTCTCTGTTTTAATAAGATCTACAATCATCATTATTGTCAAGTTAAACCATCGCTTGTGTATTATCTTCACAAGACACCACATGATTAGTCTCGAGTTACATATGAACTATGTGTACTATATGAACTCGAACTAGATTTTTGAATCCACTTTATTTTGATTTCAAATCACATTACATTTCTAGCTCTAGCTAGATCTTCATAATCTAAACCATGTCTCATATGTATAAAGTGTTTATCACATTATGTATGGTGCCCCGCCCCCTACGCCTACAAGTATTTAGATGTGAGTTGCAAACACCACACATTGCCACAAATTCAAATAAAATGTGAGAATGTTTGATATATTGTATTGTTTAGATTGCTCGATATTTAGTTGTAAGCTGCAAACACCGCACATTATCACAAATTCAAATAAAATGTGAGATTGTTTGATGTATAGTATGGTTTAGATTGTTCGGCATTTAGCTGTGAGTTGCAAACGCCATGCATTATCACATTATGGTATAACATGTGCACAACACGGTATCACCGTATATTCATGCATGCAATGTTTAAAACACTATGATCTCCTATTCAAATATATGAACCGCTTTCATATCAAATTATGATCTTTGTTAGTCTCTTACACCCACACAATCCTCTAGCCTTTGTAGCTACCACTAACTTTCTCTCGTGCATGCACACACCCTCCTCGCCTCCTCCTCCCTCGCATTCTATCCACCGGCACATTCATTTTTTCTTTAGGTCGTTCTCCCGAGTCTCCACAACTCTTTTCTCACACACACCGATCGATAAACCTCTCCAATGATGCCTGCCACAAGATACACACACAGCTTCAATCTCCTCCTTTATGTGTCCTTGCCTCGTGTCTCTCATATGGTCGTACACACACGTAAACTCTCGCCTCTTTTCATCGATCTCACAACCGCACACTCCTCCCCTATCTAGCTAGTAGTTGGGCCTCTCGCACCACCTCCTAGCTCCATTCTCTCGCTCATCCATCTCGCTGGGCCTTATTTGCCTCTAACAAATGGACGACACCGACCGATCTCTCGCTATACATATAGCCAGCTAGGTCCTTATAACTCGCTTTTACCCACACATCGATCGATCTACCTCATTAGTTGTGTCTCTCCTTCCTCCGATTAAACAACAATTGATCTACCGATCTAGTTAGGTTTGCTTACCAAACACATGGTTCCCTTCATCATCCATGGATGCGTCCCGACAGATCTATCACGCACAGCACACACGTAAACACATCCCCACTCTTATTGATAACATTGCAGTTCCACCTCATTTTGTCTAGTAGGCCTCCCAACATCCCCGAGAAGCAACTCCATCACCCATCCAGCACTCTACCCTCTCCTCCCTCTCCCTCTCCTCTCTCTCTCTCTCTCTCTTCGTCCCATCATATTTCCGTCCTTCGCTTATGTATGGATGTCGACCGATCTCCCTCAAGACATAGCTGGTCTCTCCTTCTCAACACATATACGAAGTCGTTTCTACCTCTATAGTTAGGCCTCCCTACCCTCCCCCACCCCCCCCCCCACACACACACACACCGATACATCAAGCGCCTAGTCATGTCTCCCCGCCACACACAAACTTGACATGTGCCCTCTAACGTTCCGGAGGCCACGCCCTATATCTTTGACTTGCACACACACACACACACACACACACACACACACACACACACACACACACACACACACACACAATTTCGATGGCTCTCTTCATCGATCTCGACCCACCCACTTGATCCTCTCTTCGACTCTATCGATAGCTATGACCCTCCTCTCTTCTCGTGGATTGCCCGACCTCTATGTATGATATGGATAGGCCTCCATTTCACACACATTGCATGCAAAATTTTGTTTGAGATGTCATCGACACATATTCCCACAAATAATTCACGTAAATCAACCCCCACCCCCACCACAAAACAAAAACACTCACGAACGCAGTTTGTATCTCACACACACCCACGTAGGTGGGGGACGGCACGAAGAGAAGAGGTGCATGCACGGCGACGATCTCTGCCTCTTTCCCAACCACACCCGCTGGTACACGGTGGAGCCTCATTTATGTACGAAAAAGGCAGCCCACGTGGTAATTTGGCACGGTACTAGTTGTCCACTTGGTGGAGGGAGGATCGCCTACCACGGGTGAACAAACAAATTGCACTGACGCTGCTATGTTAAATTAAAAAGAGGCAAACCATGGGGCCTACCTTAGAGGCAAGGCTCTATACACGGAGTACTTTTGATGTGTCCCACAACTCGCAGAACGAGGAGAAGCTTGCTTAGCACGCCGCCTCCCCGCCCACGGGCGCGGTGGCTCACAGGATGAGGTGAAGCTTGCTCCTCCTCGCCCATGCGCAAGGTGGCTCGCAGGACAAGGAGAAAAATTTACTACCCTCCGCTTACTCCTCGTCCCTACTACCTTGGTTATAGAGATTATATCATATTGTTTGGAATATATATGTCCTTAGTAGATTTCAATATGAACTACTAGTACATACTCCAAACACCGATGTATATAGACGTATTTTAGAGTGTACATTCACTCATTTTGTCCGTATGTAGTAGACTCTCCTCGCCTCGACCGCCCACGGTGGACGGCAGCAATTCATTCGGTCTCATATAGCCGTAACGATATATACCTGACTACCATTATTGCTCGACTTCAAGAGGCTAAGAGCCAATCGCAAGGTTAATATTTTGGAGATGCTGAGCGCAAGGTTAGTAGGTGCCGCATCATTTATAAATATTTTTTCTTCAAGGGCACGACGCAATATGATAGGTTCATATGGAGAGAAAAGGAAACCGCTTCCACTATATACATAGTCGACGGGCCAGCCTACACGGTTGCTTGCTAGGGTTGCTCTTCACACTCTCTCGCACAAAACGATCGTGGCCACATCTCTAACATCCCAGAGATCACGCCCGCTTGGGGAAGGGGTGGATGCTTAGTGTAGATGCGGTGGCTGCCGCCGACGGTGAAAACCCACCGTCGGCACGTCCCGATCGGGGTCCCCGCCGTTCTCTCTCACAAAGCCGTGAGGTTGCCTTCGTCCCTTGCTCATCGCCGCGACGTGGGCAGTTGCCGCCCCGCCCCCTCCTCAAGGTTGAGCTACGCCCCTCGTGTACAACCCTTTACAGCCGGCTTGCACCATCGCTCCAGCTGCCCACATCACTCCCGTGGATATTTCTACTTCTTTGCCCCGCACATACCGATAATTCTCATCGGCTTCTACGCATCAGATTTGTGATGAGTTTATGTCTCATCAACTAGTCCTAGTAATCTTATTCTAATCACGCTTCTTCAATTTCTTTGCCATGTGGATGCTCATCTCGATTTTGGTGAAACTGCACAAAATGATCCGATGGTCAAAAGGTTGCAAACTTCATTTATTAGGAAGCTCGAACGCTGCCAAAGAAATTGAAGCCTCGGTCGTGGTTCATGGTTCAAGGACTAGGGACTGCATGGATCATTTTTTTCTTTAGTTGCCTCTGCTCCAAAATAAGTGTCAACTTTAGTAGTAGTACAACTTTGTACTAAAGTTTGCACAAAGTTGAGACACTTATTTTGGAACGGAGGGAGTACATATTTGCTATGATCTCATCAATCATTGAGATGCAATAGCATGCATGTTAGTCTCCTTTGTATTTGATGAAATGTTGCAACGGGCAACCTTGGACGCAAGATACATGTAACAGAGTTGGAAGTTTATAGCATTGTACAAATTTATCTCACTGATAAATTACAAGACGCACTAGTACTATACTAGTACTTCCTCCGCTCCTAAATATAAGTCTTTGTAGAGATTTCACCATTAACCACATGCGGATGTATATAGATGCATTTTAAGTGTAGATTCATTCATTTTGTTCCGTATGTAGTTCACCTAGTGGAATCTCTACAAAGACTTATCTACTAGTAATAGCTAGCCCCACTACTAGGAATTCTCTATCCTCTCCTTGAGCCACATCATCAAAATTGACGAGCTGCTAGATGAAGTAAATCAGTCATAATAGCCGCCCCGATCTAGACGCTGAGAGGCTCAAGACTAAGCCACATGCAAGCATGTAGAAATACCGTGGCACATGCATGTGAGTGGGTTTTAAATCACATCAACATGTTCAGATGCAAGCATGCACCGTAGCATGCATGTAAGTGAGCTTTTAAGTCCCATTAACATGTCAAAAGAAAAATATAATCCCATTATGCAAGAGGAGTTGGCTGATCTTTTTTCCTTACGGGATGATCTAAATAATGATGGGAGTTTATTTAGTTTGGCTACCACATTTGTCATGCGGTTATAGATTTTTTTAGTTCTATGAAATCGATAATTTTATGCAGAGATATATATCGCTGTTCCAAGGCAACGCCTGGGACTCATCTAGTAATATTTAGGAACGGAGGGAGTACTATGTAAAGAGTTAGGTGTCGCAGGTGTGATAGTGTGAGGTGGACCATGTAATCACCGAGCATGCGTGTTTTCACCGCTCTTGCACTCCTCCGCTGTAAGAATGGAGAAAATTGTAATCTACTACCTCCTTTCGCCGAAAGCGTGGGACATCCAAAGAGTCCTACCACCTCAATAATAAAGACCAATGAGCCACAAATCACATAGACCCAAAGAAGTTGGACGGACGAAGCAACCATCACTCTTGCGCTTAGTGAGAGGTCACGTCCGCTCTGCCCGGCATGAATGCGGCACCATTCTTTGGAGCGGCGCCGACTGCTTGAAGGGAAGATGCATGGGCGATGGAGGGGCTTTGGGTGGGCCAGCTGGTGAGGAGCGGGCGTGGCAGTTGTCCGCGATGTCCCTACGGACACGCCCAAAAACGAGAGGATGCACCGACTCGTGGCTAAAATCGCACTACACACCATATCTCCAGAGGAGTAGGTCGATCTGTCGCACTCTCTAACACACACATGTTGTTAAACACACACACGCACACGCACGCATCTTGGTCCCGCTGCACCTTCTAATGTGACTTATTACACCTAGACGGAGGGAGTAGTAAGTATACTAGATACGGTGGCACACCGACTTGAGTCTAATACAAGTGCCCAAAATTTGTGTGCATGTTATAATAAGGATTCACTTAAAATAGTACGTGAGCTAACAGAGGGATCAATTGGACAAGGTTCCCAGCAGAGCGTAGATGTGTGAGGTAGTAAGATACACCGCTAGCGCTTTTAATTTTTCTTATTAATTTGTTTTTTCACCCTCCGACCGGTGGGACCCAACGTACTCACGTGGAGAGAGGTAAGGTGACTAAGGCTGCATTATTTCTACACCACTGTGGATAGTCTTACCACCAAAGCCACATGAAACGATTATGATTGAAATCCTAATGACTCCCACACACACACACACAAAACACGGCATGCCCGCACACTAATGCAGGAATGTATAAAAGGTTATTTTCCTCTTGTTGAACATAACGGAGGGTTGTGTAGCTGGTTAGCCTGTTCGCCATCAAACTTGAGGTCTCGTGTTCTGATAACTACACTTGAGCATAATTTTGCCAGAGGATTCTTTGATTGGTCAAAATGTTTTCTAGGGTTTGCACGCTTCACACTCTCTCTCCAAGATATATATACACGCTGGAGCCTCAGCGCTTGTAGAAGTTGCTCTTCACACTCTCTCGCCTCTCTCGCTGGAGCCTCAATAGCTTAGAAGTTGTTTCTCTTCACACTCTCTCGCCTCTCCAGATCTAAACAAGACTTCGTTGGCCTCTCTCCTCATCGCTGCTCAAAGAGCCGCAGGATCCGTCTCACGAAGGGAAGGAGGCTTAACGCTGTCGCCATCTGCAAGGGAGGGAATCCACATCGGCGTTGTTGTTCACTTTCCACCCAAGGGCGCTGGAGGGCCTCCGACCCTTCTTTTTCGCAGCCGTCCAGTCGCCCATCGAACCACGCCCCAAGAACCTTAAGGTATATTTTACTTACTCCACATGCATTGCTCTAGCTGCATGTATACCATGAATCTAGGACGTGGTTCAAAGAGGAAAGGAGTGGGGAAAGTAGTGGGAAAAGTTGTATATAGCATGAATCTAGGACGTGGTTCAAAGAGGAAATGAAGGGGAAAGTTGTATAGCATGAATGTAGGACGTGGTTCAAAGAGGAAAGGAATGGGGAAAGTAGTGGGGAAAGTTGTATCGCATAAATCTAGGACGTGGTTCAAAGAGGAAAGGAAGGGCGAAAGTACTAGTTCAAAAAGGAAAGGAAGGGACAAGGTCTGTAGAGTTTGAGCAGACTAGATTTGCTGCGCCACATAGGGAAAGGTGTCCAAAGATAAAAAACTGGGACCAACACAAATATGCTCCTTGGTTGTTTGTTCTTTGTTGCAACAGACTGCATGACCACAAGACATCGGTAGATGCACATGGTGCTGGAAAGGCCCACTGCCCTGCAACTCATTAGCTGTTGTTAATCTAAGGCCCTGCTTGGTTAAAACTCCCTTGTCCCTACCGCTTGGTTCTAGGGACTAAACATGGACTAGAGGTTATTAAATGACATGATAAAAGACCATGTTACCCCTAGTAATGAACTAATAGAAACAAGGTGTGATGCGTGGCAGGGCAACTGTTGAAAAGTCCCAAAAGACTCCCTCGGGGTCTTCTTTCTTTAGTCCCAAATGCCCACTTTTAGTCCCGAAAAGTCCCTCCTGTTTGGTTTAGATGTGACTAACACAGAGTTTTTTTAGTCCCTACACCAATATGTCCCTGTAAACAAACACCCTCTAATAATGCCGCTAGAAAATTGATGTAGTGCCATAGTTAAAAGCAAATTACATGTTTAACGAATTTTATTGTTAATATAATCTCTATGTTAATATTAATCAATGCCACCGCTTGAGAAATGCTACTGCCTTGCTTTCTTTCCCATTTAGATAAGGTAGATGCTTCTTTTGTTGGCTTCGTGTCATCCACCGCTATTGACCACTAATTGTTTCCTTTGCACCTCTCGTAAACAGGGTTATCTATTTCACCTTGTTGCCATTGTGACCTTTTGTTTGACCGCACAAAACACTCTTGTTTTAAGAGTGTTTTGTGCAGTTCAACCAAAATGTCACACCGACAATGTTGCTTGATTGCTTGATCTTAGTGGAACTGCACAAGAGGAGATCTTACTTCCTATCCGCTAAGGCTAATTTGGTTCAGATCTTCTTCTTGTGAGTTGTTTGAATTCGCATCATGAGAGGTCAAGATTAGCCTTCTTTCACATGATTCTGCAGGTGCTTTCATATGTTGTGCTACTTGTACGATAATGTTGCTTGATTTTAGTGAACTGCACAAATGGAGACAAGACTTCCAATCAGATGTGCACCGTAATATCCCATTGAGGTAAGATAAGGATATTTCACAACTGCCGGCCTGTATTTTGCCACTTTCATCGAAAATTAAGTTTAGTACTATACTTTTGCTCCCTAATTGACATGCCAAATCTTATATTGAAGGCTAAGCTTGTCTCGTTATTGAACCAAGTGATGAAGGGAAGAACAAGCGGAAGAAAATAAAAATCAACTCGCCGAAGTAGATGATATTGAATGTGATGACAAGTAATGATATAGTTTTGCATCTTAATCCAGCCATAGCAATAAATTAAGATGCAAAACTATATCATTACTTGTGTCATCACAGTTCCAGTGCTTCTGAGCTGAAGTTAGTTTGGTCGGATTTCATTCATACATGGTCGGATTTCATATAAACATGTCGGATTTCACTACATTTCATACATTCTTCAACTAAAAAGGGGTGTTTGTGGCCGCATGCATCTCCCAGATGCAGAGGCCAGGTCATCCTCCTTTTCAAAAAAACAAAAAGGGTGCGCTGGAGGTATAATTAATTAACCGGTTACCCACTGTGTCCGCCGAGCCGTAACAGAAAGCTAAGGATTTAATCGCAGTGCAGCTATGTGAATCGATATGTGGTCCGTTGGGCCCATGTGTCACCACCAACCGCATCAGAAGCTAAGTAGAAGCAGCGTTTTTCCAACAAGCAGCTCTCCCGACCCACGCCGCCGCCAAGAAGCTAACCGCCGCCAATGGTCAACCTGCCTAGCTTGGCTTCAACCGAGGGTAGCAATGATGGCCTTACTTGGACCCGAGCGGCAGCGACCCACCGTGTTATACTCTTCCTCGTTTTTTCGTGGCGCGCTCGCTGGCAGCGGGTGGGGCTCGGCGAGCCGGGCGATGTCCTTCGCTCGCTGTCGGGCGGGCGGCGCCAATGAGCGGTGGAAATCCTCCCCACGCTGATGGCAGGGTGGGGCCTCGGCCGAGCCGGGCGATGTCCTCTCGCCTCGTTGTTGGCGGGCGGGCTTTGCGGAGCCGGCGGTGTCCTTCGCTTCGTTGTTGGCGCCATGGGGCTCGGCGGAGCACGGCGCTGCCGACGCCAGCGGAGCGGGACTCGCCGGAGCCGGCATTGTCCTTCGCCTCGCCCTCGGTCTTGTAAACAGCGCCGCCCACTTCATCGCCTCTTTGCTATCTCTTTGTAGGCGGCCACAGCCCCGCCACCGCAGATGCGGTACCGCCTGCCGAGGCGGCTCCTTGCGGGCGGAGCGGCACGAGTCGAGCAGCGCCTGCGCCCGCTGGGCTCGCTGGTGATCTGCTCCTCCGCCGCAGTGCTCCCGGAGGAGATGGTGGTTGTAGGCGGCGCCGCCGCTGCCTCCGGAATCGCTGCCTCACGATCGGCCTCACCCTATCCATATATTGGGCACGGGCCTCGCCGATGGTCATGGTGCAATGCACCGCGAGGATGGCGCGGAGGAGGGGTTGGCGCCGATCGCCGATCGCCATGTTCTCCATTAGGACGCCGTTGTTCTCCCGGCTGCTCGCCGCCACCGGTCGGCAAGAATGGTTGCCATCTCCTTGTGGTCCGCTGTCCGCCTGTCTCCAAGAGCGCCGAGAGCGAGGAAGCCATGGTGGGCAATAGTGGTGTGGACAGGAGAAAGGGAACGGATGCGGATGATCGCGCTATGGCCGACGCAGCAGCTTTATATAGCAACGGTGGGCGGGCGGAGGGACGGACGTGGCGCCGAGTAGCCGCCGACAACCGTGGTATCATTAATGTAAAAGGCAGATGGACGGACGGACGGCACTTGTGTCGCTTGAAGGCGAGCAATCGCCGCACCGGAAGGGCGGCCTGCGCCGACTGTTTGGGCGGAAAGCGCAAGGGTGAGGAGATGACTTTACTTGGATAGGATGACAATGGGGACCCACCAGTCCATAGCCTCACGCACGCAAGCAAGCTTCCTTATTTTATATATATATATATATATATATATATATATATATATATATATATATATATATATATATATATATATAACTATAATTTATTTTGCTTCCTCCCTGTTTCTCGACATCACGGTCCCACACCATTATCAACCTATGTACTCTAGTCAATAAACGAGAGAATTGCACAAGAAGCGGCCGACATACCGGGACCAAGCAGCTCAAGCAGATTTGTGTTTTTTAGGTGAGCACCGCAGATTTTTTCAATGTTTACCCCAGATATTAATTTTTCTCCTCCTAACAACAATGAAAACAGCGCTGCAGTATTAATCATGGTCAGGTCTGCCTAGCCCAAAGCGATATCCAGCCCAGATGTTAATTTTTTTCAAGCTGAAAATGCTAGCCCAGCTATACTTTTTTAGGAATACCTGCAAGGTCAAGTTGTTATTCACCCACCACAGGCTGCAAATCTTTCCTAGGAGGGATGCATTAGGCTTGACAAGAAAATGGGCTTTAAGAAATAATAAATGGGATGTAATTATAAAACTGGGTAGTAACTATTAAAAATGCACCAAACAGTGATTACTTTATAAAATATTATTTTTGGAATATTGAAAATTTTAATTTCATTAATTGTTTGCAGCTTAATGTTTCGTTGGATTTTTACGAATATAAATTTATATTGAAATTGTATTTAATCTGACTAGAAATTTCGGATAAAATATTCGGATCCCATCAAAACGTGGGAAATTTTATTGAATTCTGTTTTGAACGGTTGGTTGAAATGGGATGTAGTTTTAACAAACTGTAAATGGGCTGTAGTAAATTTCATTAGAATTAAAAATGGGCTACACATTCTTACAAATCTCAAATGGGCTATAAGTTCTCGCCACACACTTGGCCTTACTAAGTTGACGCGCCCCTAAAAAAACAGAGTTGACGCAGATGCAAGGCTTTGTCAACTTATATTCAACACACGGTTTTAGTAGCAAAGGGTCGTTGGATGTCCATCCAACGGATGCCGTGGCTTCTTCTTCAATCTCGGATATTCTAGCTTCACCCGCCAAAAAATGATTCCTCCCTGCACACATGGGGCGCACTGCTTCGAAGTCGACCAGGCCTACTAAGTTGACGATTAAGGGCTTTATCAACTTAGTCAATATAATAAACGATTCTAGCTGCAAGGACGTGACGATGTCCATCCAACGGCCGGCCGGCTTCTTCAACCCTCCGGTCTTCTTGCTCCACCTACCAAAGTAGCGCCGGTCGTGTCGCCGCCTCCCGCCTCCCATGGCCGGTCAGGCCGCGGAGGCCTCACCGCCTCTACTACTCCCACCGCTGGCCGCCATCCTCCACACACCCACACCGTCGTTATTCTCAAGGGCGACGGTAGAAGAACCGAACCAAAGGAACCTCGCATTCTCTCCGCTGTGCATCCATCGCCGCTGCCTTTCCCGGCCTGTCGCCCCTTCCTAGGCCTCGCCGCCGCCCACCGCCGTGGTGCTCTCGGCGCGCGTGGTCAACGTGGTCAAGGAACGATTTCCATCGGACGTGGATCAGACGTGGAGAGGCCGATACCTGGGTCCACGGCAGCCGCAAGGAAGTGCCTCCTTATTACGCCGCAAAATAATTATTCTCCACATGACAATGGGACCCACCGGACGGGCCACCGATTTCACGCAAAAAAAATGATTCGCTTCGACCGCTGGGACCCACGAGCTACATCTTCGCACGCAAGGAAGTGCTCGAAGAAAACGATTCGCTTCTCGATCGCCGGGACCCACTAGCTACATCTTCGCACGCAAGGAAGTGCGCCCAAAAAGATTCGCTTCGATCGCTGGGACCCACCAGCTACACCTTCGCACGCAAGGAAGTACGTCCGGCAAAAAACGATTCGCTTCGCGGATCGCCGGGACCCAAGAGCTACACCTTCGCACGCAAGGAAGTGCGTCCGCAAAAAAACAAAACGATTCGCCTCGACAGCCTAGGGACCCACCAGCTACATCTTCGCAGCAAGGAAGTGCTCGATACCGTGGCCCACCTGGTCAAGCGCACGTAGCATTGTCATCCTGGTCGCGAACGTACGCACATACCGGTCGATGTAGAGGCGCACACGCGTCGTAGTAGAGGCACACACGCACGTAGTAGAGGCGCGCACGTAGCATGTACATGTACGCATAGCCGCCGTGGTGCAAGAAAGAAAATACGCCACGTATGTGTACATACGGGCGGGTCTCAACGCTTAGTCGCGCATACACGCACGGCAATGGCTCGTGTTCATGGGGAGGCAACGAATGCGCCGTGTTCATGCGAGGCAACGGAATGCGCTGCTTTTATGGGGTGGCAACGAATGCGCCGTGTTCATCGGGAGGCAACGGAAAGCGTGGAGCCAACCGCTTGGACGGAACAGCGATGGAAACGAGGCCTAGCGAGCGCATAACGGAGGAAATAGACCTCCTACGGTCGTAAACGGGGTCCCGCTGATCGGGAGGGTGTGGCGATCGCAAAACGGAGGAAACGGACCTCCTACGGTCGTAAACGGGGTCCCGTTGATCGAGGGGTGTAGCGCATCGCGAAACGGAGGAAACGGACCTCCTACGGTCAAACGGGGTCCTGTTCATAGGGAGGGTGTGGCGCATCGCAAAACGGACTCCACAGTTATCGCTCATCTCCATCGCCGACCTCCTCCGCCTCCACGGGCCCTCGCTCATCCAGCCTCCACCGCGCTACTCCACCGGCCATCGCTCAACCACCCTCCACGCGCACCCCTCCACCGCTCATCGCTCATCCAGCCCTCCACACCAAGGGGTCCTGCTCAACCACCCTCCACGGCCACCCCTCCACCGCCTATTGTTCATCCAGCCTCCACACCACGGGTCCCGTTCATCCGCAGGCAACGCCACCGCCATCGCTCATCCACTTCGCAACGCCATCGCTCATCCATTCGACGGCTTCGCTTAGCGCAGAGCGGCGAATCGCCCATCGGGTTCGCCATCACCATCGACCGATCACTGGTTCAAGAACGCAGAGCTCGCAGGCAATCGCCGGTTCGCTAGAGCCCAACGCCGCCGGGTTCGCTTAGAGCTAACGCCGCACACACGCTGCAGACGCACGAGAGAAACGCGATCGCTTGGCCCCGACCTCCCACCGTGAATCGCAACTCCCCGAAATTTTCCTACCCTCGCTTCTACCATGGTTTTTCCGTCATGGACGGCCCAAAGAATGTCATGCAGCTGCGCTCCTCCGCCAGCCCAGAAGAAAAGCCCATTTTTCGTCATGATTTTTTGTCATAGAAGTAGGAGCCCACCACATCTATGATGATATCGGTTCGCCACAATTATCGCTATAGAAGTGTCATATGTATGACAAAAAAATTGCTCAGCCCAAAATGTCACGGATGTGTCTTTTTTGTAGTGACTACATCAACGCAGGACTGTGGGTTTTTCACCGCTCTACAAGATCATTTTTATCACCTTTCTTGGAGACCAACAGGTTGTCTCACTATCTTGAACCTTATCTGCATTACTTTCTCTACCATTGCATAGTGGGTGCTCTTCTTCAATATTCTGCTTGCATACTATAAGAGAAACAAGGCATACATCACAGTGTCTAGCTTGTAGTATACTTAAACTCATTCCGTAAACCGTTCAAGAGTAAGGTGGACAGGATAACAAAGATGAAACAAACATATATCTATGTACTATGGTCACCGTATTGTCCATATCATTCTAGTTTATGTTCCCTAATCAAGATAGAGACACAGCTCAACTCATATATTTTTAAGACACAGCAAAGATAGATGTAATATAAGTGTGAGAAACTACACAACATTGGCAGCACTTGTAATGTGCATCACATGAGAACATAACTGCTTATACAACTTAAACTGAAATCAACATAGAGCAACAAGTTAGAACAGCAATCCAGCTTAAAGAAATAGGTTTAAAACATACCGCTGCACCATTGGAGTTTCAATTGATCCTTCAAATTCAAAATAGTTGGTATGAGTAAATACATGTGATGCAACAACAAAGGAGTATGGACCATAGCTATGGAACCCGACCCGAGAACAGCTTGTTTTCCGCTTAAACGTGGAGTTTGGGTTAGCTGTGGTGGTCTTCGTGCTTTGGGCACCGCAGAGCTTTACAAACCGCCCGTGGGGGTACTGTGGTGGACATGGTGCTTTGTCAACTATAAGTGGGTTACTATCTCACTGGGTTGCGGTTAGATGGGTTGTAGCTGGTTCTCCGCCTAACGGTGTAAGTGTGCAACTGAAGATTCTCGATTATGTGTGGTGGGGCTAGGTTAGGCCAAGAGAACCATGGTTCTATCTACGCCGATGGGTAGTAATCGCTTTTGTGAAGAACAGGTTTTTGCTCCTTAGATACCGCCATCACCCCTCCAATTCAAATGGCTGATAAACAAGAAAAGAAATTGAACGTATGACATTGTATAATAGATGATGTGGTAATTCACATATATGTTGTCTAACCAAACAGACAAAGATGACACAATTTCACATATATGATGCCTAACTAAACAGGATAGCATGACACAGCTTTTAGATATATGATGGATAACTTAACAGATATAATGGCATAATTCAACATATGATGAGTACCTAAACAGATGACATGACAAAACTATATGATGTCTTTCTAAAATAGGTTGGGATGAAATAATTCACATACATGTTGTCTAAGTATACTGTGATGGCATGATATAATTGACATAATTGATTCATATACTAAGCAACCGGCACTCGCATGTATGATCTCTAAACTAAGCAGATAGAATTCAATATTGTGCATATGATGTCTAAACTAAGCAATGCAAGACACCATATGCATCATATGAGAAATATAAACATTGCAACTTAGAGCATACACCTCTGTGGGATATAGGATGGTCATCTGCCTCTCAATCCTCCTCCGAGGAGCTCCCTCAGAACCATTGAGATATATGCTTCAACAGTACCATTGCTCGCTCAAGACCTTGTTTTCACTCCAGATTTTTCCATAACCAGCTCAAATGGCTGATACACATGAAGAGTAGTTCAATATACATGATTGTCGCATAAATGGAATACGTGATGAAAAAAAGATGGCATGAGATAATTCACATATATGATGCCCGGCTCCATGGCGGTGCATAATTCACATATATGATAACTAGCTGAAAACATGGCATTGCATAATTCACATATCTGATATAGAAAGCAAACAGAGGCATTCACACAAAGCATGTCTAATCTAAGCAGATGGCATGGCAATACAAGACACCATATGCATGATATGAGCAATATAACCCAGCCAAGTTAGAGCATGCACCTGGGGGGGAATACGACCGGTCATCTCTCTCTCAATCCTCCTCTCGAGGAGCTATTCAGAATTAGCAAGAAATCTGCATCGATGTGTAGCAATCGACGTCGTAAGACCTTGTTTTCACTCCAGATTTTCCCATGACCGACTCAAATGGCTGATGCATGTGAAGAGTAGATGAATGTATAAACATTGTTGACAAATGGAATACATTATGGAAAAAATATGGCACGATACAATTCACATATACGATGACCGGCTAAACAGGATGGCATTGCATGATTCACGATATGATGCCCGGCTAAAGAAGATGGCATGGCATATTCTATATATTTCTTTTCTCGTTCCTAAATATTTGTATTTTTAGAGATTTCAAATGGATGTATATAGACATATTTTAGAGTGTAGATTCACTCATTTTGTTCCGTATGTAGTCACTTGTTGAAATCTCTAAAAGACAAATATTTAGGAATGGTGGGAGTATGATATAGAAACCAAACAGTGGCATTCACACAAAGCAAATCTAAACTAAGTCGATGACATATAAGATGTATAATGTAAGCAATGCAAGGCGCCATATGCATGATATGACCAACATCAAGATGCTGTGTTAGAGCAAACACCTGTGTGGTAAACAGCGTGGTCGGCTCCTTCTCAATCTCCATCTAAACAGTTATCTTCCTCGAATACAATCTGAAATGCAGGAGAGGGGGGCACTTCACCACCATGGAGCAGCGCTCTGATGACATTATATTCGCACGCAATGGTCTTCTTTTTTCTACATGTTCAAGACGATTGTGTACAATATCCGACATGCATAATAAAAAATAGTTAGATTTTGTAAGGCCTAAGGGTGCATGCAAAAATCAAGACCGATGGTAGCAAACGAGTGGATGGATCCAAAACTAATGATAGGTGTAGATTATAGCTTCAATTTAAAAAGATAGACAATGGATCATATATTGTTTGTTGCCCACCCAACATGAACCACATAGAAGACCCCAGATGAACCAGATAGTAGACATATACTATTCATTGCTGGCTCGATATGAGACCCATGGGCAATTCAAAACTCAAGATTGAACGATAAAGTAGTGTAATAATAACCGATGTATAACGAAGCAAACACGAAAGATCGCGACCTCTTCCTAACTGTAGTCCTCGTGTTCATCTCGTCACCGATGATGGTAATGCAGTTGCGTGGCAGCCGCAACGGGAAGATGATCTCGAGGCGGCGAAAGAAAGTCTGCAGGGGATCTACCGCAGTGAACGCTTCGTCGATGGTGCACCTCGTGTGGGTGGATGACGCACGGCAGAGCAGGACATAACACACATGTAGTTTTTTTGACGCCAATCTCAAAATGAAGTAAATCTGTAAGGGCCTTAGAATTGGAGGATTCTATAAATGCAGGGACAGGAAAAACATAGGAATAGGATAGGAATGCATGTGCAAAACAGAGCATTTGGAAACATAGGATTTCACCAACCCGGTGTTTGGCTCACATGAATTGGAAGAACAGAGGAATGGAGAAACAAAGTGATGCGACGAGTGTACAACCTCTTTGGCATAGCCTTGTGGACCTCAAAGAATCATTGGATTGGACGTGGAGGATGGTGATGATGTGGTGTGACTGCTTGAGGCGGGAAGAAGATCCGAGGCCTCTAGAAACGACGCCGAGGGTATCGCTCACTGTGATGGACGGTTCCGTTGTTGGAGCAGCTCGCTAAGGTGTACGGCGACGAGGTGAAGCATGACAAGATGATAACATTAATCTGAATTGGGACCCTAATATCATCTGCAATAGATGATGTAAAATACATCACCAAAAGTGCTAGATGTAAACGATCGACGCGCCACGGCCGCCCGACAGACATGTTGTAAGTACTGTTCACTCGAACTTAATCAAGAAAATGAACTTCACAAATAAACTGAACTTTAATGTCAAACTGATTGAACTAGTAATGAGCATTGCAATAGATGTTTAGGGCGTTCGAGCACTAGTAGCAGAGAAGCAAAGGATCTAAATCAGAGACGCCGAGCAGGAACGACTAGCAGAGAGCAAGTCGTGGCAAGATCACCGTGAGCGAGTGCTAAAGCAAAGAACTCCCAGTAGCTGCCGGAGGTCGTGGCAGCAGCAAAGAAGCGCAAGCGAGAGCAAGAGCAGAGCAGCAGCACGAACGAAAGCAGGAGCAGCAAAAGAAACGACCGACAAAGAAGAACAGAGCCGCAAAGACGAAGCGAGAGCCGAGCAGCTGCAGCTAGTGCCGCTGTGGAAGTTGCCGCCGAGGAAGCAACGACATGGGGAGAGACGCCTGGATGATGTGGCCGACGACGGAGCCGCCGATGGAGACACCATGTTCGCCGTATCGAGCACCGCAGCCCCGTGAGATCGAATAAAAGATAAAATGCAGCGTTGAGTGCAGAACCTCTGGTGGCGCCGAGTTGGCCTCGGCTTCATTGGAGGAATTGGTGAGGGTGCTGCGGTTCCGGTGGGGCAGGTCAAGACGGCGCTGTGGGGATTGAGGTGGCGCGATAGACGAGGTGAACGCCGGGCAGCTCCTTGGAGGTGGAGGATGGGGCGGCTGATCCGCGGGACGACGAGATCGACAACGGATCCTCATCCGGCGGTGGATGAGGGACGGCGAGTTGTTGCGTGGACGACATAGTCGGGAAGAGTCTCCTGTTGGGCAGCGGTCGGGAGGCCGACGAGGAGCGTGGGTTTCAAGGGTTTTGGCGGCCTCGATGTACTAATGGGGGCGAAGGGAGGGGGAGCCAAGCTTAGGGACGCGCTTGTCCGAAATGTAGGTAAGTTACAAGATACCCCCACCGGTTTGACACCGCGACGGAGCTTCATTTCCACCGAGGGGTAGAAGAGGGATTTCATGTCTGGGCCATGGGGGATTTTGATGAGGAGGGAGTTCTCGCGCATGGCCCAAATTTCGGGATAACAAGGCACAAAAAGGGTTGAAGAAGCGGAGTTTCAAAGCAGGTGAGACAAAAGATACCGAGCAACAAGGTGCGATTCCTTGTTTGGCAGAACAAACTTAACGTAAAAACAATTCATACAAGACACAAGAGAGTCATGTCCCTTTACTATATTGCTATAGATGCCATTGAAAAACTACAAGAAAATGTAAAAAATCGAGAGAACAAGATTACCCTGCACAAGATCAAATCGATTCGCACTTCCTCAACAACAACAAAAACAAATCAATTCCCACCAAAGAAAGAGTAATGTCCCTTTTATATGATTACAGATGCCATGATCTCAATTTCATTTTTGAATCCACGTTATGTTGAATTCAATATTTCATTAGGTGACCTTGCGGTTTATAATTGATGTAGTCGCACATTTTGATCTTCCATCATATATGAACATTTTACTCCACCATGTGAACATATATATTGTCGCTCACCATATGGACTAAATTTGAATCAATTTTCCTTATTTGAATACGATTGTTGTCAAGTTATACAATAATTTAAATATTATCTTGATAACAAAAAGACATGCATATAGCAGTAATCATATTTCACTATGAACTACATGTACCATACGCTCTCCAATTCAAATATTTGTATCCATTTTATGTTGAATTCAAATCATAGTACATTATTGGTCTAGGTAGCGAGATGTTCGGGATAATCTAAACCCTGTTTTCATATGTATAATTTTTGGCTGAATTGGGACAAGTTTTGGTGTAAGCCTCTTGCAAAACCGGAGATTCTCTCAACAAGCCTCGTGGTTCCGAGAGGGAACGTGCAACCTTTTTGTGTGCAAAACGATATACGCTGCCTCCGCCCTGATTTTATTTACAGAGGCAACATAGAACTATATGAGTGCCCTGTTAAATTTTGGAATTATTTCGGGTTCATTTGGCCTTTTTATACATTAATTGAGTTTCGGACTTTAATGTGCATAATCTAAATATGAATTGCATGCACATGCTCCGTGCACCAAAGTGGGTTGAAAATCACATGTGTGTCCTTGGTTGAATTTCTAGGTCCCATGGAAGAAATGAGAATGAAATTCAAACATCTCAAGGCCATGTCTCGCCGAGAACATCGAGAAACTTAGATTTTAAATTCATGTAAATCCAAAACTCAGCTGGAAATCATGAAACTTGGCATGGTGTCATGTCATGGCACTAACATGTTGTGGTAAAAATTGGGCCGATTTGAAGCTCGTGGTTCTAAGAGGGAACGTGCCACCTTTGAGTGTGAAATGATATACGCTGCCCCCCCCCTTGAGTTTCTTAACAAAGGAAACATAGAACTACATTAGTGCCCTGTTAAATTTTGGAATTATTCCGGTTCGCTTTGTCGCTTTTTATACATTAATTGAGTTTCGGTCATTTAATGTGCATAAGTCAAATTTGAACTACAAGCACATGCTCGCACCAAAGTTGGTTGAAAAATCACATTTGTGTCCTCGGTGAATTTCTAGGTCCCATGCAAGAAATGAGAATAAAATTAAAACATCCGCATCGTGGGCTCGCCGAGAACATTGAGAAACTTGGTTTTAAAATTTTGTAAATCCAAAACACGCCTGAAAATCATGAAACTTGGCATGGATGTCATGTCATGGTACTACCATGTTGTGGTAAAAAATGGCTGAATAGGAACAGATTTTGGTATAAGCTTTTGCAAACCAAGCTTCTCTCAAGAAGGCTCGTGGTTCGAGAGGAACGTACACCTTTGAGTGCTAAACGATATACGTTGTCCCCTTGAGTTTATTTACAAAGGCAACATAGAACTACATGAGTGCCGTGTTAAATTTTGGAATTATTCCGCTTGCTTGGCCTTATTTACACATTAATTGAGTTTTTGGTCATTTAATGTGCATAATTCAAATTTGAACTACAAGCACATGCCGCCTGCACCAAAGTTGGTTGAAAATCACATTTGTGTCCTCGGTGATTTTTTATCTTCCTTCCATCTATATAGGTCCTAATGCTTTTCGAGGCTAACTTTGACCAAACACTAGAGCAATAATATATGACATGCAACTTACACAAAGCATACCTTCAAATTTGTATGTCAAAGGAGCTTCCAATAATATAATTTTCATAGTATATATCTCATGTGCTATTAATCTTGTCAATAGTCAAAGGTTGTCTTGAAAACACATTAGGCCCTATATAGATGGAAGGAGGAGTAGGTCCCATGCAAAAAATGAGAATAAGATTCAAACATCCTGGGCATCGTGGCTTGGTCGAGAAGATTGAGAAACTTGGTTTTAAAATCATGAAACTTGGCATGGTGTCATGTCATGGTAGTACCATGCCGTGGTCAAAAAATCAATAATAGGAACAAATTTTGGTATAAACTTTTGCAAATCGGAGCTTCTCTCAAGAAGGCTCGTGGTTCTGGAGGAACGTTTCACCTTTGTGTGCATAATTCAAATTTGAAATACAAGCACATGTTCCAAAGGCACCAAAGTTGGTGAAAATCACATGTGTGTCCTCGGTAAATTTGTAGGTTCCATGCAAGAAATGGGAATGAAATTCAAAATTCAAGGCCGTGGCTGGGTTGGATACATTGAGAAACTTAGTTTTTAATTCATGTAAATCCAAAACACGATGAAGATAATGAATTTGGCTTGGTGCCATGACATGGCACCAACATGCTGTGGTAAATTTGCAGTCCGATTTATGGCGCATACATTAACAATCAACAAAGTCATTTTGGAACAAGTGATGTCACGTTACAATCGGAAACACAAGTATTATTGAAACCATGGGCTTCTACTTACTAGTACCATTTACGTGCCGCCACGCCGTCCCCATTTTTTATTAGCTAGAGGCGCCTGCACGGTAGCTATTTGAGTACGAGAGGCGGCGATCGACCTCGCATGTGCTTATCGGGAGGAGAGCCCTTGACCTCCATCTGCCGCCCACCTCTCTCCCAATGTCTCCATTAATGGCGCCTGAGCTCTGCTTAATGACGTGGCTATGTCTCACTCGATCGAGATTTAAGAGAGAAAAAGAAAATTGAAAGCACGGATCTTGATGTAAGATCCGATTTAACCTATATAGCATCTACTGCGACTTATAGCAAGACTGATGAATATATAAAGATGATTAATTTTTTTTTTGATCAAAGAAGAGCTTGCCCCTTCCGATTTTCATTACTGAAAACCACCACAATTCACAAGAAGTTCAACACAACTCCAACCTAACACGAAGGAATAAAAGCTACCATATTGAAATCGCGAACATCCCAAGAGGCCAACAAAGGCCAAACATCCATGCTAGAACCCAACATTTCACAACCGATTTACACAATTCACATCCTAAACCAATTATTACATCAAAAGAAACCAGGAAACTCAAGGAAGCCCAAGAGCAATTAGAAGAACAAAGAACGCCTGTGGTCACCACAAAGAAGAGTTTTCTTCATTCCAGCTCGCAACATTGATCTTCCACAGTAAAGATAAGGACGATTAATTGTCTTACATAATTAGAAAGATAATTAAAAGCTACATGCGGCTACGCCCAAATACACAAGGGCAAAAGAAGAAGGAAGACAAGGATCTGCTCACGATCTCTACTTTCTTGATGCGTTGTCGCAGTCAAGGAACTAGTCTCCGCGGCGAAGCGGCGATGAGTTTTTCGTCCTCAAGACGCCGCTTGAGAACATCCGACACGCCTCCAACGTATCAATAATTTTTGATTGCTCCATGCTACTTTATCTATTGTTTTGGACTATAATGGGCTTTATTTTCCACTTTATATTATTTTGGGACTAACCTATTAACCGGAGGCCCAGCCTGTAATTGCTGTTTTTTTGCCTATTTCAAGTTTCAAGAAACGAAATATCAAAGGAGTCCAAACGGAATGAAACCTTCGAACGTGATTTTTCACCGAACGTGATCCGTGAGATTTGGACCCTACCCAAGGAGTGCCAGAGGCGGTCACGAGGTGGGGGCGCGCCCCCCGGGGCGCGCCGCCTCGTGGGCCCCCGACGCCCACCGACGCATTCTTCCTCCTATATATACCTACGCACTTCAACAGATCGTGGACGGAGCTAAAACCTAATTCCACCGCCGCACCTTCCTGTATCCACGAGATCCTATCTTGGGGCCTGTTTTGAGTTCACGGAGGGGGCATCCACCACGGAGGGCTTCTACATCAACACCATAGCCCTCCGATGAAGTGTGAGTAGTTTACTTCAGACCTTCGGGTCCATAGTTAGTAGCTAGATGGCTTCTTCTCTTTTGGATCTCAATACAATGTTCTCCCTCTATCATGGAGATCTATTCGATGTAATCTTCTTTTTATGTGTGTTTGTTGAGAACGATGAATTGTGGGTTCATGATCCAGCTTATCTATGGAAAATATTTGATTCTTCTCTGAATTCTTTTATGTATGATTAAGTTATCTTTGCAAGTCTCTTCAATTATTCGCTTGGTTTGGCCAACTAGATTGGTAGTTCTTGCCATGGGAGAAGTGCTTAGCTTTGGGTTCAATCTTTATGTGACCTTACCCAAAGGATGTAAAAGGTTGCAAGACACGATTGTATTGTTGCCATCGAGGATAACAAGATGGGGTATTTATCATATTGCATGAATTTATTCCTCTACATCATGTCATCTTGCTTAAGGTGTCACTCTATTTTTAACTTAATATTCTAGATGCATGCTGGATAGCGGTCGATGAGTGGAGTAATAGTAGTAGATGCAGAATCATTTTGGTCTACTTGTCACGGACGTGATGCCTATATACATGATCATTGCCTGGATAACCTCATAACTATGCTCAATTCTGTCAATTGCTCAACAGTAATTTGTTCACCCACCGTAGAATACTTATGCTCTTGAGAGAAGCCACTAGTGAAACCTATGGCCCCGGGTCTATTCTCATCATATCAATCTCCATCACTTTATTTACTTGCTTTGCTTTTACTTTTACTTTGCATCTTTATATCAAAAATACCAAAATATTATCTCTATCAGATCTCACTCGTAAGTGACCGTGAAGGGATTGACAACCCCTAAGCGTTGGTTGCGAGTAGCTATCGCTTTGTGCAGGTACGAGGGACCTCTGCGTGGTCTCCTCATCGGATTGATACCTTGGTTCTCAAAACTGAGGGAAATACTTACGCCATCGCGGCTGCATCATCCTCTCCTCTTCGGGAAATCCAACGCAAGCTCGAGACATAGCAAGAAGAATTTCTGGCGCCGCTGTCGGGAGGTCACTTAAAAGTCAACATACCAAGTACCCATCACAATCCCTATCTCTCGATTACATTATTTGCCATTTGCCTCTCGCTTTCCTCTCCCCACTTCACCCTTGCTGTTTTATTTGCCTCTCTTTCCCAATCTCCTCCTCTTTTTCCCTTTGCCTTTTGTTTGCTCGTTTGGATTGGATTAGATGCTTATTTATTCCTAAACAAAGAAGCCAATATCTATGAATCCTGATCCGCTTGCCAATCTTTTTAAGAGATTCAATTATGATGAACCAATTCCTAGTGATTTGATGCACTAGATTATCTTTATAAGATTTTGCCTCGAATCCGAAAGTGACTCACGATAGATCTTTGAATAAAAAGCATGATTGCAATGATTTTATCATAAATTCTTTTGATGTCAATTGTTCTAATAAGATGCAAAACCCTAAGCTTGGGGATGCTAGTTTTGCTATGTCTACTACTTGTTGCAATGATCATGATTGGGGTGATTCTTCTTATGATCTTGAAAATTTATTTAAGCCCTATGATGAATAAGATTGATAATAGTGTTTGCAATAATATTGAAAGTGGGTTTGGAAGAGTGTCAACTTTAGATCCCACATATTTGGATAACATTCAATCTTATGAAATTTTTGATAAAAGTGGGCTTGGAGAAATCATGACTTTAGTTAATGATAATCCCACTATTTTGGAAGAGTGTCAACTTTGCATGCATGTGGATCGTGTTGAGAATATGTTATGTGATAGCTATATTGTTGAATTTTCTTATGATCCTACATGTAATTATTATGAGAGAGGAAAATATGGTTATAGAAATTTTCATGTTACTAAATTACCTCTCGTTATGTTGAGATTTCTATCGTCACTTTCTTCTTCCTCGCATAGGCTAGTTTTTGCTTGCCTTGCAAATTTGTTTGCCTATAAGATGCCTATGCATAGGAAGTATGTTAGACTTAGATGTGTTTGTCACATGCTATATGATGCTCTATTTGTGCTTCAATTCTTGTCTTTCATGTGAGCATCATTGAAATCTCAATGCCTAGCTAGGGGCGTTAAACGATAGCGCTTGTTGGGAGGCAACCCAATTTTATTTTGTGTTTTTTTGTTTTTGGTTCTGGTTAGGAATAAAATAATCCATATAGACTCTGTTTAGATGTGATTTTATCTTTTAATTAGTGTTTGTGCCAAGTTGAACCTATTGGATCTTCTTGGATGATAGTTATTTGATCTTGCTGTAATTTCCAGAATCTTTGTGCTCAGTGCCCGAATTGTTAAAAATCACCAGAAAGTGATAAAATACTGATTCTAATTGCTGCTGATCAATAAACAAATTTTCCAGGTCGTCTAATTTTGGTAGAAATTTTTGGGTTACAGAAGTTTGCGTTAGTTACAGATTACTACAGACTGTTCTGTTTTTGACAGATTCTGTTTTGCGTGTGTTGTTTGCTTATTTTGATGAATCTATGGATAGTAAAATAATTTATGAACCATAGTGAAGTTGGAATACAGTAGGTTTAACACCAATATAAATAAAAAATGAGTTCATTACAGTACCTTAAAGTAGTCTTTTGTTTTCTTTCTCTAACGGAGCTCACGAGATTTCTATTGAGTTTTGTGTTGTGAAGTTTTCAAGTTTTGGGTGAATTCTTTTGATGGATTATGGAACAAGGAGTGGCAAGATCCTAAGCTTTGGGATGCCCATGGCACCCCCAAGATAATCCAAGGACACCAAAAAGTCAAAGCTTGGGGATGCCCCGGAAGGCATCCCCTCTTTCGTCTACTTCCATCGGTAATTTACTTGGAGCTATATTTTTATTCACCAACATGATATGTGTTTTGCTTGGAGCGTCTTGTATTATTTGAGTCTTTCTTGTTAGTTACCACAATCATCCTTGCTGTACACACCTTTTTAGAGAGCCATATATGAATTAGAATTTGATAGAATACTCTATGTGCTTCACTTATATCTTTTGAGCTTGATAGTTTTTGCTCATAGTGCTTCACTTATATCTTTTGAGCTTGATAGTTTTTGCTCATAGTGCTTCACTTATATCTTTTTGAGCATGATAATTTTTGCTCTAGTGCTTCACTTAGATCTTTTAGAGCACGGTGGTGGATTTTTTTTAAAGAAACTTGATCTCTCATGCTTCACTTAGATTATTTTGAGAGTCGTTAATAGCATGGTAATTTGCTTAATGTTAATATACTTGGTATTCAAGATATGTGAAACTTTCTTTTGAGTGCGTTGAATACTAAGATAGGTTTGATGCTTGATAATTGTTTTGAGATATGAAGGTGATAATATTAGAGTCATGCTAGTTGAGTAGTTGTGAATTTAAAGAATACTTGTGTTGAAGTTTGTGATTCCCGTAGCATGCACGTATGGTGAACCGTTATGTGATGAACTCGGAGCATGATTTATTTATTTATTGTCTTCCTTATGAGTGGCGGTCGGGGACGAGCGATGGTCTTTTCCTACCAATCTATCCCCCTAGGAGCATGCGCGTAATATTTTGTTTTGATAACTTCTAGATTTTTGCAATAAGTATATGAGTTCTTTATGACTAATGTTGAGTCCACGGATCATACACACTTTTTCCCATCCTTCCACCATTGCTAGCCCTCTAATACCGCAGACTTTTCACCGGTATCATACACCCACCATATATCCTTCCTCAAAACAGCCACCACACCTACCTATTATGGCATTTCCATAGCCATTCCGAGATATATTGCCATGCAACTTTCCACTGCCCGCTTATTATGACACGCCCATCATTGTCATATTGCTAGCATGATCATGTAGTTGATATCATATTTGTGGCAAAGCCACTGCTCATAATTCTTTCATACATGTCACTCATGTTTCATTGCATAACCCGTACATCACGGAGGCATTCATATAGAGTCATATTTTGTTCTAAGTATCGAGTTGTAATTGTTGAGTTGTAAGAAAATAAAAGTGTGATGATCATCATTATTAGAGTATTGTCCCAAGTGAGGAAATAATGATGGAGACTATGATTACCCCACAAGTCGGCATGAGACTCCGGACGAAAAAAAAAGGCCATAAAAAAGGGGAAAGGCCCAAATAAAAAAATGAGAGAAAAGGAGAGAAGGGACAATGTTACTATCCTTTTACCACACTTGTGCTTCAAAGCAGCACCATGATCTTCATGATAGAGAGTCTCTCATTTTGTCACTTTCATATACTAGTGGGAATTTTTCATTATAAAACTTGGCTTGTATATTCCAATGATGGGCTTCCTCAAATGCCCTGTCTTCGTGAGCAAGTGAGTTGGATGCACACCCACTTAGTTTCTTTTGTTGAGCTTTCATATATTTATAGCTCTAGTGCATCCGTTGCATGGCAATCCCTACTCACTCACATTGATATCTATTGATGGGCATCTCCATAGCCCGTTAATACGCCTAGTTGATGTGATACTATCTTCCCTTTTTTTGTCTTCTCCACAACCACCATTCTATTCCACATATAGTGCTATATCCATGGCTCACGCCATGTATTGCATGAAGATTGAAAAGTTTTGAAAATGTTAAAGTATGAAATAATTGCTTGGCTTGTCATCGGGTTGTGCATGATTTAAATACTTTGTGTGGGGAAGATGGAGCATAGCCGACTATATGATTTTGTAGGATAACTTTCTTTGGCCATGTTATTTTGAGAAGACATAATTGCTTTGTTAGTATGCTTGAAGTATTATTATTTTTATGTCATTATGAACTTTTGTCTTGAATCTTTCGGATCTGAGTATTCATATCACAATTAAGAAGATTTACATTGAAATTATGCCAAAGTATCACTCCGCATCAAAAATTATCCTTTTATCATTTACTTACTCGAGGACGAGCAGGAATTAAGCTTGGGGATGCTTGATACGTCTCCAACGTATCTATAATTTTTTATTGCTCCATGCTACTTTATCTATTGTTTTGGACTATAATGGGATTTATTTTTCACTTTTATATTATTTTTGGGACTAACCTATTAACCGGAGGCCCAGCCCAGAATTGCTGTTCTTTTTGCCTATTTCAGTGTTTTGAAGAAACGAAATATCAAACGGAGTCCAAACGGAATGAAACCTTCAGGAACGTGATTTTCTCACCGAACATGATCCAGGAGACTTGGACCCTACTCCAAGGAGTGCCAGAGGCGGTCACGAGGGTGGGGGCGCCCCGCCTCGTGGGCCCCCGACGCCCACCGACGCATTCTTCCTCCTATATATACCTACGCACTCAATAGATCGTGGACGGAGCCAAAACCTAATTCCACCGCCTCTACCTTCCTCAGATCCACGAGATCCCATCTTGGGGCCTGTTCCTGAGTTCACGAGGGGGCATCCACCATGGAGGGCTTCTACATCAACACCATAGCCCTCCGATGAAGTGTGAGTAGTTTACTTCAGACCTTCGGTCCATAGTTAGTAGCTAGATGGCTTTTCTCTTTTGGATCTCAATACAATGTTCTCCCTCTCTCGTGGAGATCTATTCGATGTAATCTTATTTTTGCAGGTGTTTGTTGAGACCGATTAATTGTGGGTTTATGATCCAGCTTATCTATGGAAAATATTTGATTCTTCTCTGAATTCTTTTATGTATGATTGTTATCTTTGCAAGTCTCTTTGAATTATCCGCTTGGTTTGGCTAACTAGATTGGTAGTTCTTGCCATGGGAGAAGTGCTTAGCTTTGGGTTCAATCTTCATGTGACCTTACCCAAAGGATGTAAAGGGTTGCAAGGCACGATTGTATTGTTTTTTTATAAAGACCGTAAGGGAACCCTTACAAGATAATTGGTGCAACAAACCCAAATTGCAAGTACCATGCCTTGAACTCGGTGGGTGGGAAGGCATCAGCCCTTCCCACCACTAGGCTATGCCTTAGTCCGCCACGATTGTATTGTTGCCATCGAGGATAACAAGATGGGGTATTTATCATATTGCATGAATTTATTCCTCTACATCATGTCATCTTGCTTAAGGTGTTACTGCTTTTTAACTTAATACTCTAGATGCATGTCGATAGCGGTCGATGAGTGGAGTAATAGTAGTAGATGCGTAATCGCTTTCGGTCTACTTGTCACTGACGTGATGCCTATATACATGATCATTGCATGGATAACCTCATAACTATGCTCAATTCTCACAATTGCTTAACAGTAATTTGTTCACCCACCGAGAGTACTTATGCTCTTGAGAGAAGCCACTAGTGAAACCTATGGCCCCCGGTCTATTCTCATCATATCAATCTCCATCACTTTATTTACTTGCTTTGCTTTTACTTTTTACTTTGCATCTTTATGTCAAAAATACCAAAAATATTATCTCTATCAGATCTCACTCTCATAAGTGACCGTGAAGGGATTGACAACCCCTAAGCGCTGGTTGCAGTAGCTATCGCTTTGTGCGTGTACGAGGACTTGCGCGTGGTCTCCTATCGGATTGATACCTTGGTTCTCAAAACCGAGGGAAATACTTACGCCATCAGGCTGCATCATCCTCTCCTCTTCGGGAAATCCAACGCAAGCTCGAGACGAGCAACATCCACAGATTCCTCCACCAGCCTTTGGCGCCGCTATGAGCATGTCATTCTCGCCCATAAGTTTCATGACGATGACGCCGTCCTCTTCAACAAGGAACTGGTCTCTCCTCGCTGGTCTCGCACTTCAACGATCTTCTCCGTCAAGCCAGGTCGCGCCGCCCGAGCCTCTCATTGCCTCCCTTAGTTGTCGGATGACGCCGTAGCATGTTCAAATGAGGCTTCCACGCCGCCCCGCAACCTCGCCACCGGAGATCTGATCCATCCGCTATGGACGATCGCATGCATGCGCCAGAATAGCCGTTGCTCGCCCGCCAGAAATTTTTCCCAGGCGCCGCGGGCGCGGTGGGACATCTCGCTGCATTTGTGGCGCGTGGGACATCTTCGCTTTTTCGCGGCACGACCGACCGGCTGGGCTTGCATCAACGGCGCGGCAGACCTCCATGCTACTTCAGCGCGCGCCGCGGGACCTTCAGGTTGCCATTTCACAAGGGATATGTCGGTTGCTCGCAGCGAGGCGGGACATCTCGTGCTTCCGCCCATGCTCGCCTCCCGGTGGCAATCTTCAACCCGTAACTCACGCCGCCATGGCAGATGTAAGGGAAGGATGCTAAATGACTTGTTTGTTTTTCCGATGAGGAGTTGTGACGCCGATTCAATCGCATACTCAATCATGCACGCAAATGTGTACGATCAAGATCAAGGACTCACGGAAGATATCACAACACAACTCTAAAACATAAATAAGTCATACAAGCATCATAATACAAGCCAGGGCCTCGAGGGCTCGAATACAAGTGCTCGATCATACACGAAGTCAACGGAAGCAACAATATCTCGAGTACGTATATAAGATAAACAAGTTTGCCTTAAGAAGGCTAGCACAAACAGGGATACAGACGAAGAGGCGATGCCTCCCGCCTCGGGATCCTCCTAAACTACTTCCCGGTCGCCGCCGCTGGCTGCACGTAGTAGTAGGCACCTCCAAAGGTAGTAGTCGCCATCGACGGTATGCTGGCCTCGGCTCCATCGCCCGTTGCAGCAATCGAGTAGAGATAGGGGGAAAAGGGGAAACAATGCAGCCGTGAGTACTCATCCAAAGTACTGCAAGCAAGGAGCTACACTACATATGCATGGATATATGTGTAAAGGGCCATATCAAGGACCGAATCGCAGAATGCCGTAATAAGAGGGGATAGCTAGTCTTATCAAGACTACGCTCGTCACCGTCTTGCAAATGTAGAGGAGGGTAGGTTGAAGTCCTCCAAGTAGCATCACATAGCAATAATCCTACCCGCGATCCCTCCTCGATCCCCGAGAGAGAGCGACCACCGGTTGTATCCGCACTTGGAAGGGTGTGTTTTATCAAGTATCCGGTTCTAGTTGTCATAAGCTCAAGGTACAACTCCAAGTCGCCCTCATATCAAGATCACGGCTATTCAATAGATTAATCACCGCAGGGTGCACCAACTTACCCAACACGCTTGATCCCATTTGGCCGACACACTTTCTCGGTCATGCCCGCCGCTGAAGATCAACACGCCGCAGCCCCACCTAGGCACAACAGAGAGGCCAAAGACGCCGGTCTAAACCTAAGCGCTGCAGGGTCCGGGCCCATCGCCTCTAAGCACACCAAGACGCTATGCGTGGTCAGCCGTATGCATCTAGCCTAGTGGCGCTCCACCAATCCGCGCCGGCCGCCCGGCCGATCAAGTGCTTCTACCGATACCACGACGCCGAAAGTGCCCATATCTTTCCCACGAGTTGGTTAGTGCGATAAGCCCGTGAGACAACTTAGATCAAATACCAAGATCTCAAGCTGGTTAAGTATCCGCGAACGCCAACAGGCCAGCCCACCTCTCTCCTAGGCGGTCTCAACTCGCCTGCCGCCCGCCCAAAGATCCACTCATGGGTGCTCCACCAATTTAATTCGATTTTAGTCTCCACATGTATCATGTATAAGATATAGTATATACCCGTGATCACCTCCCGAGTGATCACGGCCCGATAGTATAGCACGGCATACGGACAAGAATGTAGGGCCACAGATGAAAATACTAGCATCCTATACTAAGCATATAGGATTGCGTAAAGGTAACAAAAGAGTAACAAGGACAAAGCTATGCATCGTGATAGGTATAACGGAAAACAAGAATATGCTACACTACTCTAATGCAAGCAGATAGAGTAGAATAGGTGATATCCGTGATCAAGGGGGCTTGCCTGGTTGCTCCGCAAGAGAGAGGGGTCGCCAACTCCAGAGTCGAATCGGGCAGCAAAGCAGCCGGTCTCGTAGTCTACCGGAGAGAAGAGGGGAAGAAACAATGAATACCATGTAAACAGATGCATATCGATGCATGACATGACAAGTAACGATGCTAGGTGTGCCCTAACGTGGTATGAGGTGGTATCGTTATGGGGAAACATCCGGAAGATATCCCTGTTTCGTGGTTTTCAGTGCAGGAGAGGGAGGGGAAAGTTGCAGTTCGATAGGTTAGGGTGTGGTGAACGAACGGATCGCGATCCGGATTCGCCTCGCCGCTCGAGCAACTTTCATGTTGAAAATATTTTAACCGAGTTACGGATTAAAAGATATAATTTACTAAAGATTTTATTAATTTCTGAAATTTAATTAATTATTTAATTAATTCAAAATGGATTTATGACATCAGATGATGTCATGCCGACGCCAAGATTCAGCGCTGACCGCTGACCGGTCAACCCGACGGTGGGGTCTGTTAGTCATCGATCGTTAACTAATTAACCTAGTTAGTTTAATTAATGATTAATTAGGTTAATTAAACATGATTAATTGTTAATTAACTTAGTTAATTAATTAATTAATTAGCATTTTTATTTTTATTTATTAGTTTTATTTATTTTAATATTTTTTTAATCCCCTTTTTTTTAATAATCGCTCGGGCGGGTCTCACTCGCCATTGGCCCATCTCGCCAATGGAGAGGGCTATCGGGCCGCAGAGCGGGCGCCGCCTGAACGGGCACGAGCGAGAGGACGCTTAGGGGCGAGGTCGGCCACGGCGGGGTTTCGCTTACCGGCCGCTTCGGCGAGGGAAGCGGGCCAAGGGGGGAGGCGGCAGACGGGCGAGGGTCGGCAGGCGCGCGAGGAAGGCAGCAGGGCGTCATTCAACGGGCACGGCCAGGTCGTGGTGCTCCGGCGCCGACAGAGCAGTGGGCTGGGCGCAGCCTGCCGGAGTAAGGGGCGGCTGAAGGGCGGGCGCGGCCAAGGCAAGGAGGCCGCCAGCGAGAGTGGAGGGGAGAGAGGGTCGCGGTCGGAGCCGGGCGAGGGTAGCCGCCGGCGGTGAAGGCGGGAAGGACGGGCGGGCCTGTGGCGAGGCGGGGCTCACGGCGACGGGCGCGGCAGCGCGGCGGACGCGAGCCCGCCCGGAGCTCGGGCGCGGGCGACGGGGGGGAAAAGGGCGGCGATCGCGGGCGCCGGAGGCTGAGCGGGCGACGGCCGAGGCGAACTAGGGGAGAGGGGAGCGAGGGGGGAGAGCTCACGGGGTTCGAGGGGTTCGGGGCAGGGTGGGGGCGGCCGGGAAGACCGGCGAGGAGGAGGGCGAGGAGGTGGCGCTGGCGGCGATGAGTTCAAGGGCGGCGAGGCGAGGTGGTCGGGTCGACGGGGAACGGGCGCGCTGCAGGAGTGGTGGGCGCCAAGGCCCCAAGGACAAAGACCGGGCGGCGTTGGAGGCCGAGCCCCGATCTCGATCCAGATCGGGGGGGAGCGGTGATGCGGGAGGGGTGAGGGGTGGAGGGTGCCGGCTAGGGTTTGGTCGGTGTGGACCGAGGGGATAAGGGAGGAGGGGGCCCGGATGGGCCAATGGGTTGGCCGGCTGGGTCATTGCTTGGCCCATTGGCCAGGGGTTTCCTCCTTTATCTATTCGGTTTGTTTTTCTTTTCTTATTTTTCCTTTTCTGTTTTAATTCATTTAAACATATTTAGGCATTTTATAAAAATGGGTTTGTTGCACCTTAATTAACTTTGTAATATTTGACAACCCCCGAACATTTTAGTTTTAATTTTTGAAAACTTTTATTGTCATCATAAATTTGAAGTGAATTTCGAAACAGTTTTGATTTAACCCGTGATTAACTACAGTGACAGAGGTGACGTGGCACCATCAACGTGAGATTACTGTAGCAAGATTATCCGGGCGTTACAAATCTCCTCCACTATAAGAAATCTCGTCCCGAGATTTAGGAGGTAGAAGGAAAGAGTGCGGGGTATTCATCTCGAAGACGATCCTCGCTCCTGTGTGGCTTCATCTTCGAGTGATTCACCATCGACCTTGAGGAACTTGATCGCCTTCCGACGTAGCGGCGCTTAGCTTGGTCGAGAATGCGGACCGGATGCTCTTTATAGGAGAGGTCCTGCTGTAACCGAGCACTTCATGGTCCATCGCCGGATTGGGTCCTTGAAGCAGGCCGAGTTGTGACACGTGGAACACATTGTGAACTCCGAGAAAGGTTCGACGGAAGCTCCAGCTTGATATGCCACTTTTCCACGCCTTTCCGTAATAGTGAATGGGCCAATATAGCGAGGAGCTAGCTTGCCCTTGATCCCGAAGCGGTGAGCACCTTCATTGGTGTAACGCTAAGATAGGCCTTTTCGCCAAAGTTGATAGACCATGTCTTTATGATGACGGTCATAATTACTTTTGACGGATCGAGCAGTCTTGAGATTCTCGTGAATAATGCGGACTTGTTCTTCGCATGTTGGATAATATCCGGACCAAGAGTGGACGCTCCCGCTTCGACCAGTTCGAGGGGTTCGCACTTTCGTCCATATAACACTTCAAGGGGGCCATCTTCGACTAGCTTGATAGCTATTATTATAAGAGAACTCAGCATACGGGATAGATTCCTCCCATTTCTGTCAAGGAAATAACACAAGCTCAAGCATGTCTTCGAGAACTTGGTTGACACGCTCAACTTGCCCTTGTGATCATGGATGAAACGCAGATCGAAAGATAAATGAGTCCCCATAGCTTCTTGAAAACTTGCCCGTAATCTTGAAGTGAATAAGCTGCCACGGTCCGAAATGATAACCAAAGGAATACCGTGAAGTGAAACAATTTCGACATATAGAGCGCTGCAAGTCGACTAGCAAAGGATCGCTTTTCGACCGCCGTAAAATGTGCAACTTTAGAAAGCCGGTCAATGACGACAAGAATAGCATCATTACCTTTCTCGCGATTTGGGAAATCCAAAGGACTAAGTCCATTTCAACATGGTCCCATTTCCATTCGTGAATAGAGATAGGTTGTAGAGTTCCAAAGAGGCCGTTGATGTTCTCGCTTTGATACGACAAAGCAAACGCCACATTCAGCAACATAACGAGCAATGTCTCGCTTCATATTAGACCACCGTAATCTCTCGATTTAATGTCTTGGTACATCTTGGTGCTACCGGATGAATAGACAAAGGCGATCATGAGCTTCTTTCATAACCTTTGGAGTCGATTCAGGTTTGCCCTCTTACTCTGCACCACTAGGCTACCTTTGAAGAATAAGGTGCCCGCCATCCACAAAGGAAGAATGAGGGTTTTCCTTCGCGAGATAAAGTTTAATCCTCTCGACTTCATCGTCACATTTCAGATCCATTTGATGGTGTCCACAAGATCTGGTTTCGCAACTGTGGTATTGAGAGAACCCCGAAACAACATGGAGGTTCATCTTATGTGAACTCCGGAGGAGGGGGAGCGAGTGCACCGGAGGAACAATATGGAGGTTCATTTTTCAACTCTTCAATGAGTGAGGGCTGAACTTTGTGAACTCGGAGGTGGTTGCAAGAAGACTTACGGCTCAAGGCATCAGCCATTACATTAGCCTTGCTCGTGTATAGGAAATACCCAAATCAAAATCTGCAATAGCTTCCATCCATCTCTCGCCGATGGAGGTTCAGGTCTGGCTGAGTAAAATGATACTTCAGACTTTGGTGGTCAGTGAAGATCTCGCAACGACACCGAGAAGGTAATGTCGCCATCGCTTCAAAGGCATGAATGACAGCAAAGAAGCTCGAGGTCGTGAACTGGGTAGTTTCTTCGTGAGGGCGCAATTGTCGAGAGGCATAAGCAACCACTTTGCGCCTTGCATTAGGACACCGCCTAACTCTTGACCGGAAGCGCCGCAAAGAATAACGAAGTCCTTCTTAGTATCGGAGGAGCTAGCATCAGCGTAAGTCAACTTGTCTTTGAGTGCTCGGAAACTTTCCCGACATTTATCTCGTCCATTGAACTTGACGCCTTATGCAACAAAGTTAGTCGAGGCTCGGCAATCTTGGAGAAGTTCTCACTAATCGACGGCAATAGTCAAGTAGACCGAGAAAACTTCTGAATTGCTTGACATTCTTCGGGAGTCCAATCAAGAATAGCCCGAACTCTTTCAGGTTAACGGCAATACCATCCTTAGAGATGACATGCCCAAGATAGGTTACTTCGGAAGCCGTAATTCACATTTGGAGAACTTGGCATAAAGTTGATGCTCTCGTAGCTTTTCTAGCACAAGACTAAGATGTTCAAGATGCTCTTCTTCGCTCTAGAAAATACCAGATATCATCCAAATAAACCACGCATTTAACTTGTCGAGGTAATCCATGAATATATAGTTCATCAAAGCAGAGAAGGTGGCTGGAGCATTGGTTGTCAAGGACATGACGGTGTACTCGTATGAACCATAACGAGTCACAAAGGCGGTCTTGGGGATATCCTCCTCACTAACACGGATCGGTGGTAACCCAACCTCAAGTCGAAGTTTAGAGAACACCGATGAACCAGCCAGCTTGATCATACGATCATTGATCCGGGAAGAGGATACTTAGTCCGAATGGTAGCTTGATTTATAGGACGGTAGTCTTGGACCAATCGGTTTGTCCCATCCTTCTTCTTGACAAAGAGAGAAGGTGCTCCCAAGGAGAGCAACTTGGGCTAATGAAACCACTTTGCAGAGATTTGTCGATTTCCTCCTTGAGCTCAAGGAGTTCATGCGCCGGCATCTTGTAGGGTCGCCATTATAGGAGTGGTGCCTGGTTTCAAGTCGATGACGAATTCGACAATTTCTAGCAGGGGAATCCTCGAAGTTCTTCAGAAAAACGCCCCGAAGTCGCGAACGACGTGAATGTTTTCAATGCCCTCGAGGGTGCGCGCTCAATGCATTCAATGCATAGAGCCTTGCCTCGCATTTTGCACCGATGAGCTTGGTAAGTGACTATTTCATCCAAGGGTGTAGCAGATGGACGGTCTTCGTGGCGCAAACTATGGAAGCAAGATGCGCTTTAACCAATTCATTCCTGTAATGAGGTCAATGCTACAAGACTTCAAAGACGATGGGTGAGACAAGGAATTCCATTCTTCGATTTCAACGGGACGCTGCTGTAAAATCATGGAGGTTCGACATTGGCCCGCTGGGTGTGTACTAATAGTGAAGCATTCATGTCTTCACATTTAATGTCGCAAGCATGCAAAATCTTTGACATGAATGAATGCGATGCACCAGATCAAATAAAATGCATGCCGGTACTGAATTTACGAGGAGGGTACCCATCACAAGAGCAGTGTTGGTCTTGAGCTTCGCTCAGATCAACGTGGTTGGCCTGAACTCAACCATAAGGCTTGGCATTGTTGTTGCGGGGCTGGTTGCTTCCACGCCGCCGCCGGAAGGGCCAACTGATTCTCGGTTCTCGTTGCATTTCTAGCACGGTGTTCTCGTTGTCCACACCAAGCACAAACCATTATTGGGAGGGAACAGGAGCTTGGGGTGGTGGAGCTGGAAGCTTTGGCTACCTAGTTGGAGTAGTCGACGAGGTGCAGATAGCTCGCTTTGGGGCAGGTGCATTTGGCTGGTACATGCTGTTGGGAATCCATATCTTACGCTTCGCGAGGACGGCCCAAGATGAGCCCGTGTCACTTGCTATGCCGTTAGAGCTCGTATTCTCGCACCAGTTTCGACATTGATAGCCTTGTTCACCAAGGTGGCGTAAATCAGCAAAGTCGCACTAGAAGTGCGAGCTTGATGTCGCCTTGAAGGCCGCCATGGAACTTCTCTTGTCTCAAGGCATCGCTTGCAATATCCTCTTCAAAGATAGCGAGACAAGTCCAGAACTCTCACGATAAGCTTCAACAGTCTTGTTGCCTTGGGTGAGGTTATGAACTCACGCTTCTTCCGTCCATGACTCCTTGAGGGATGAAGCGGCACGAAAGCAGCTTGAAGTCCGCCAGTGATGAGTGTTCCAACCGGCAGTAGTACGCCTGTGGCTGTCCCACCATTGAGTCTGGGTCCCTTCAGAAGAAGGAAGCAAAAGTGACATAGCCGGTGGGCTACATCAGCAGACTCCATCTCATAGGTGATGTCACGGAGCTACCATCAAGATCCAAAGGGCTGGGTTGAGCTGCGTACACACTGGGTTGAGGCGATGAAACTCGCAGAGTTGTTGTGTTTGGCTGCTGGTTCATATTGGGGCGAGGAAACCGAGACATCATGTTCTCCATGAACTGGCGATTCATCTCAAGTTGTTGGATCATACCAGCCATGTACTCAAAGCGGTGGTGGAAGTTGCCACCACGACCACGCACCAGCTGGTCTAACCATCCCGCTAATATATAACAGGTAGTTCAAAGATTTGAGAAATTATGCAAAGGACAAGAATCATTCATGATGAAACATGCATAATGAAAGCAAGACGATAGAAACCACATAGTAGTCGGCATATCTTACAAAAGGGATCATGCATAGAGTTCGCACACGTAGTTCAAGACATAGACTAAGACATCATAGGCGGCACGCAGTTCTCGCGTAATGCATCTAACATTAACAAGCAAGCCTACATCGCCCCACGCGGCATCATGGAGGTAGTCAGAGCCTCAAAGTCGGTAGTGTGGCAGCGGATAGTCCTCCACGCCGCTGACTGGGGCCGTGGATACTATGGTGCGTAACCCGACCACCAAGTTGCGGAGAGGACCAAGTGCGGAGAGTAGCCCCACCTCCGCCAACCGACACCCCGAGGCATCACGGTCCTGGCTGGGTAGATCGCAGAACGCGCAGCTTCCGGATCGGACAAAGGTGCAGAGCGCCGAGCACGGTAAAGGTGCCGACGGGTGATGTACAACTCGTGGCGAAGAGCTCGGTTAGCTCGATCCAATTTATCAAGATGCGTAACAAAGTTCGATGGTAGAAGGGCTCTCGTGATAGTGGAGTAGGCAGCAGGTAGTAACCTCCTCACCAACATCGACGCGATAGCAATGTGCCTCAAGGGGAGGTGTCCAACTCCCGATACTTCCACGAAGACGTGTCGAGCAAAGATAAGCAGCATCGTGGACTACCATATCGATAGTCACCCCAACACCATGTGCGTGTGCAGACAAGAGTGGAGTCATACTCCCGAGAGTAGAGGTGGACGATGGCTCGGCATCGCTCCTCGTTAAAGTCCCGGTACTCCTCATAGACGGTGTACTGTGGTGCCAGCGATAACCCAGATAGGTCATCATCTCGCTAGCACCGCAGTGATCCCGAGGCACCAATGGCCGCCGGTGGCGCATTTACCCGCCTCGTGGGTTCCATCCGAAACAAAGATGTTTCAAAAGGAGTCAAATGACAAGGTGGAAATTGATCAAAATACAATTCCAAGGAATAACTATGGCTTTATCCAACTTTGGGGTGAATGTGGTCACGGGATCCTAGTGTTAGTTAGTAAATTGCTTAACCCGAGTAGAAGAGAGTTTAGAGTCCCAGAGTAAAGGTCGAGGAGTAAAAGATCCTAGTACCACCCGATGGCGACGTGGGACCGTAAGGCACACAGCCAAGTTAGTAAAAGTTTTTGCAATGTCTAGACTCGACTTCGCCAAGGAGTGTGGAAGGGGATTCTACAGCAATGGCTCGACATTAATCTCAGACGCTTCGATTCAATCAGACACTAATCATGCACGCAAATGTGTACGATCAAGATCAAGGACTCACGGAAGATATCACAACACAACTCTAAAACATAAATAAGTCATACAAGCATCATAATACAAGCTGTGGGCCTCGAGGGCTCGAATACAAGTGCTCGATCATAGACGAAGTCAGCGGAAGCAACAATATCTCGAGTACGCATATAAGATAAACAAGTTTGCCTTAAGAAGGCTAGCACAAACAGGATACAGATCGAAGAGGCGCAGCCTCCCGCCTCGATCCTCCTAAACTACTCCTCGGTCGCCGCCGGGCTGCACGTAGTAGTAGGCACCTCCAGTAGTAGTCGCCATCGACGGTGGCGCTCGCCCCGGCTCCATCGTCTGTTGCAGCAATCGAGTAGAGATAGGGGAAAAGGGGAAACAATGCAACCGTGAGTACTCATCCAAAGTACTGCAAGCAAGGAGCTACACTACATATGCATGGATATATGTGTAAAGGGCCATATCGCTGGACCGAATCGCAGAATGCCGTAATAAGAGGGGATAGCTAGTCTTATCAAGACTACGCTCGTCACCGCCTTGCAACAGTAGAGGAGGGTAGGTTGAAGTCCTCCAAGTAGCATCACATAGCAATAATCCTACCCGCGATCCCTCCTCGTATCCCCGAGAGAGCGACCACCGTTGTATCCGCACTTGGAAGGGTGTGTTTTATCAAGTATCCGGTTCTAGTTGTCATAAGCTCAAGGTACAACTCCAAGTCGCCCTGCTATCAAGATCACGGTTATTCAATAGATTAACTTCACCGCAGGGTGCACCAACTTACCCAACACGCTTGATCCCATTTGGCCGGACACACTTTCCTAGGTCATGCCCGCCGCTGAAGATCAACACGCCGCAGCCCCACCTAGGCACAACAGAGAGGCCAAGACGCCGGTCTAAACCTAAGCGCCAGCAGGGTCCGGGCCCATCGCCTCGAAAGCACACCAAGACGCTATGGGGCGGCCGGAAGCGCACTCTAGCCTAGTGGCTGCCCACCAATCCGCGCCAGGCCGCCTCCGTCACGACGTCAAGTGCTTCGGCCGATACCACGACGCCGAGTGCCCATATCTTCCCACGAGTTGATTAGTGCGATAAGCTCAGAGCCAACTCAGATCAAATACCAAGATCTCGCAAGCTGGTTAAGTATCCGCGAACGCCGAACAGGCCAGCCCACCTCTCTCCTAGGCGGTCTCAACCTGCCTGCCGCCTCCGCCTCAAGGATCCACTCTGGTGCTCCACCAAACCAATTCGACTTTTAGTCTCCACATGTATCATGTATAAGTATATAGATATACCCGTGATCACCTCCCGAGTGATCACGACCGATAGTATAGCACGGCAGACGGACAAGAATGTAGGGCCACAAATGAAAATACTAGCATCCTATACTAAGCATATAGGATTGCGTAAAGGTAACAACAAGAGTAACAAGGACAAAGCTATGCATCAGATAGGTATAACGGAAAACAAGAATATGCTACACTACTCTAATGCAAGCAGATAGAGTAGAATAGGTGATATCCGTGATCAAGGGGGGGCTTGCCCTGTTGCTCGCAAGAGAGAGGGGTCGCCAACTCCGTAGTTGAATCGGGCAGCAAAGCAGGCCGGTCTCAGTAGTCTACCGGAGAGAAGAGGGGAAGAAACAATGAATACCATGTAAACAGATGCATATCGATGCATGACATGACAAGTAACGATGCTAGGTGTGCCCTAACGTGGTATGAGGTGGTACTGTTATAGGGGAAACATCCGGAAGATATCCCTGTTTCGTGGTTTTCTAGCAGAGGAGAGGGAGGGGAAAGTTGCGAGTTCGATAGGTTAGGGTGTGGCGAACGAACGGATCGCGATCCGGATTCGCCTCGCCGCTCGAGCAACTTTCATGTTGAAAATATTTTAACCGAAGTTACGGATTAAAAGATATGATTTACTAAAGATTTTATTAATTTCAAATTTAATTAATTATTTAATTAATTCGAAAATGGATTTATGACATCAAGATGATGTCATGTCGACGCCAAGATTCGCGCTGACCGCTGACCTGGTCAACCCGACGTGGGGTTTGTTAGTCATCGATCGTTAACTAATTAACCTAGTTAGTTTAATTAATGATTAATTAGGTTAATTAAACATGATTAATTGTTAATTAACTTAGTTAATTAATTAATTAATTAGCATTTTTATTTTTATTTATTAATTTTATTTATTTTATTATTTTTTAATCCCCCTTTTTTTAATAATCGCTCAAGCGGGTCTCGCTCGCCATTGGCCCATCTGGCCAATGGAGCTGGCTATCGGGCCGCAGAGCGGGCGCCGCCTCAATGGGCACGAGCGAGAGGACGCTTAGGGGGCGAGGTCGGCCACGGCGGGCTTGCTGGCCGGGTTGCTTCCGGCGACTAAGTCGGCGCCAAGGGGAGAGGCCCGTGACGGCGAGGGTCCGGCAGGCGCGCGAGGAAGGCAAGCAGGGCGCCCGCCCGCTGGGCACGCCAGTGTCGGGTGCTCCGGCGCCGACAGAGGTCGTGGGCTGGGGCGCAGCTGGCCGGAGTAAGGGGCGGCTCATGGCGGGCGGGCGGCCATGGCAAGGAGGCCGCCAACGAGTGGAGGGGAGAGAGGGTCGCGCCGAGCCGGGCGAGGGTAGCCGCGGGCGTGAAGGCGGGAAGGACGGGCGGCCTGCGGGCGCAGGCGGGCTCACGGCGACGGGCGCGGGCAGCGCAGGGCGGACGCGAGCCCGCCCGAGCTCGGGCGCGGGCGACGGGGAAAAGGCGCGGCATCAAGGGCACCGCGCTGCCGAGGGCGACGGCCGAGGCGAACTAGGGGAGAGGGGAGCGAGGGGGAGAGCTCACGGGGTTCGAGGGGTTCGGGGCAGCGGGTTCGGGGCAGCGGGTTTGGGCGGCCGGGAAGACCGGCGAGGAGGAGGGCGAGGAGGTGGCGCTGGCGGCGACGGATTCGGGCGGCGGCGAGGCGAGGTGGTCGGGTCGACGTGGGGAACGGGCGCGCTGCAGGGCGGTGGGTTGCTCAAGGCCCAAGGACAAAGACCGGCGGCGGCGGCAGGCCGAGCTCTCGATCTCGATCTAGATCGGGGAGCGGGCGATGCGGGAGGGGTGAGGGGGTGGGGTGCAGGCTAGGTTCGGTCGGGTGTGGACCGAGGGATAAGGGAGTGAGGGGGCGGATGGGCCGATGGTCGGTCGGGCCGTTTGGCCTGGGCTTGGCTGTGGGGTTTTCCTCCTTTATCTATTCGGTTTGTTTTTCTTTTCTTATTTTTCCTTTTCTGTTTTAATTCATTTAAACATATTTAGGCATTTTATAAAATGGGTTTGTTGCACCTTAATTAACTTTGTAATATTTGACAACCCCCTAACATTTTAGTTTTAATTTTTGAAAACTTTTATTGTCATCATAAATTTGAAGTGAATTTCAAACAGCTTTTGATTTAACCCGTGATTAACTAAAGGATGAGGTGACGTGGCACCATCAACGGAGATTACTCAGAGCAAGATTATCCCAAGCTATGTGAGTTGAGGAGGAATGTGCAGTCATCTTGGCATACTAGTATTTATAACCGAGTACTAATACGCTCCTAAGTGGGAAACCATTTAGGTTGTGATCAGTGTGAACAGGTTTGAAATTCAATATAGCGTGGTACTAATATGCTCCTAAGTGGGAAACCGTTTAGGTTGTGATTGGTGTGAACAGGTTTGCAATTCAATATAGCGTGGAGTAATTAGGAATGTGACGAGACGCAAGCTCAAAATTTATTGACGGTTCTAGTTTCGAAGTGCGGCACTATTCCCGGATGGAGTACTTCTTTTTCTACTCCCTCCTTTAAGGTTTTATAGGGCTTACTCAAAATTTTAGTTTTTCCATTTTATAAGGCTCAATTTGGTTGTTCCCCAACACATGTTCAGATTCAAAGGTGCATTAAATCATTGCATGCAAGTATTAAGAGAAAATTGACCAATGCATGTACTTTATGCATGCATGCATTGCAATTAATGCATTGATAAACATAATTTTTTGAGAAAAACAAGAGCATTAATTAGGTGCTTTTGCAAACTACAAAAAATATTCCACCACTCACCATCTTGGTTGGTGAGATTTTTGAATTAAGTCCTATAAACCGGAAAGGAAGGAGTACTGCTGTGTAATGCAATAACCGGCACCGTCAGATACATATCTTACGGTTAATGGGGCATTCGACAGAATAGCCGTGTGGCGCAGCTCTAGGCTAGTCCTTTTTCAGACGCATTAAACCTATCTCTCGACTTCTCGCACGCACCATCGTGCCACCCACAAAAACTTGTACTGAAGTTTAGTAGTACGTTATACAGAAGAAATGAGGTGCACGCACGCACTCGCCCTCTCACACACGCCTATATTTTTTCTCGAAAAGGAGGATGATGACCCCGCATCTCGTGATCCGGGAGTCACACACGATCTCAGTAGCTACTTAATTGTAGTGTTCTCAACCATCCGATTGGCTCTATCATGGATGTACCTATATACTAAAACATGTCTAGATACATCTATATTTTGACAAATGGAAGGCATGTATTGTGGAACGGAGGAAGTTGTCATCAAATGGATAAAAGGACGGTCTAGAACTAAAATACGCCTCACACACATCTCCTTTTTTCCATTTTGATGACAAGTAGTACTTTTACCCAAAGGAACTTTATATCCAATGCATACAAAATATCCGCTCGATCGTTGGAAATTACTTATCCGATGTCGAAGTAATTGCTGCATCGCCACCAAAACCCACCATTTCTTAAGCTAAAGTAGACCAAGTTAATCCCTATATTAGCATATTACTAAGATAAATGTAAGGCACCGTCAAACATTTAGGACGGAGCTTGTCAATCTGAATGTGGAGGGATACATGCTTAGCCCCGCCAGCAACTTGGGCGGAACTGTCAAGAAGGTCAGCCTCGCACGCCGACTTCGCCGATCCTTGCTGCTTGTCACCTCCATTTCCACCTTGACGGCGCTGGTCGTGCCTTTTGCTCCCGCAGCGGGTCGCTCACCCACAGATTGGCCAAGTAGTGCGGCAAGGGGACGACCCCGATCTGATGCGCACGCATCGACACGGCAATAGGCGCGCCGATGTCGGCACGCCGCCAACCAAGAAAAACATGCGGCGTCCTCCTCCGCGAACAGCAAGAGCCGTGGGTTCGATAAAGGACACTTGCAGCCGGAGCACCTTGCCGATCGATCCCGTGCACGGCATGGATGCGCGGTGCTGATGTGGTGGTAGCCGCCGCGCGGCCTTCGAGCCGCAGACGGGCACGGGCATTTGCAGGCACGAGCGACACACGCCTCGGTGATCGGCGAAGCTTGTGGTAAGTGACGAGCCCACAACCTTCGCGCGGCACTCCACCTCACCGACGTAAAGGACGGAGTCCACCGCCAGTTCCGACGCCGAAGCCACCGCCGCCGCACTTTCGCACCGCCGCTTAGTTCTCGGGCGCCGACATGGCAGTCCGCGCAGCCGTGTCCTCCCTTGCACCGCAGAAATCAATCGAATAGCACATCAATCAAGAAACATGCACCTTGCTCAATCAGCCGAACGGACGAGGTGTATTCAACCTCATACACCGGAGGCGCTAAGGGGCGGAGGCACAAGGGGCGTGGAGCACGTGAGGTCCATCGAGACCTTAGAGAGCTCCATCGCCGGGTCCTGCCTCTGCTCGGGTCTGCATGATCTCGCCTCCTCATGCACAACCATCTCTCGACTTGGGCCGGGTATTACAAAGCTTTACCGTCACATATTTTATATTTCCTCCGCTCCTAAATGTAAGTCTTATAGAGATTTCACTAGGTGGACTACATAATTGAGCAAAATGAATGAATCCACACTTAAAATGCATCTATATACATCCGTATGTAATTCATAATGGAATCCCTACAAAGACTTATAATTTAGGAACAGAGGGAGTACTACTTCAAGGTGCTAAATCAACACATGCAAGTATCAAAAGAAGAGTCACGGCATGCATGCATGTGTTGTAATTAATGCATTGGTAAACGAAATTATTGAAATATATCGAAAAGGTTTTGATGTGTCGCACAACTCGCACATCAACAAGAAGTTTGATTATCCTCTCCTCGAGAACTTAATCGCACTCGCCTTTTGGCTGTATGATAGGTTGGCCACACACTGCCGGGCCCACCTGTCATACACGCAAAGGCAGGAGCGCCCCTCCTCGCCCATGAGCGTGGTGGCTGGCAAGACTAGGAGAAGCCACACGCCTCCCTCCGCACGCTGTGGACATGCAGCAGCTCAATCGGTGTCGATGGCCGTAAGCGCATCAGTACTCCTCCAAAGGCAATAGTACACCATCATTGTTCGACTTTCCAAGAGGCGAAGAGCCAAGCGCAGCCCGGACGCCAGGTGGCGTTTCATGTAGAGTAGTCTAGGATAGCATGTATCGCGCTCGTAAGCTTAAAATTGTTGGGTCGGCTCCATGCTATGTGGCCGCCTCAAGTTTTTTTAAAAAATAGTCTTCGCCCTACCACACCCCGGTGATTGTAGTTTGCACGCCATCCGGTCAAGACAGGAATATATATTTTAATTTGTTTTTTTTTCAAAAGGATTTCTACTCGTGACGTAACGATGCATACGCCACATATATTTTAATTTGTGGTGGGTAAATGTTAGAGGTTGCAGCAAATATATTGTACATCGGGTCTTTTAGCCAAGTTTAGAGGCAAGCATGTGGGGCCAAGCATATGATGTGTCGCACAACTCGCACATCGAGGAGAAGCTTGATTTACTACACGCTTTCTCCTCGCCCATGCGCGCTGTTGCTCGCAAACGAGGACAGGCTTTTGCTTAGTAGTACTTACAATAAGTTATCCGTCTGGCCAAGGTGGACGGACATGCCGCAGCGGGATTCGACATCGTAGAAGCAGTAGTAGTAACATCATTGTTCGCCTTCTCAAGAGGCGAAGAGCCAAGCGTTAAACTGAACGCTGCAGCTATGTAACATTGAGCACGATATAGCCAGTGCTCTTGCATGAGACAAAATTGCTATGTGAGCCCACTATTGTACTAGTACGCATAACTACTTGCTAGTATAGCCCTGTAAACCGTAAAGGAGTATTTGCCTTCTAGAGATTTCAACAAGTAACTAGACTACACCGAGATGGAGTACATATGGAGCAAAATGAGTGAATCTGCACCATAAATAAATATGTACTAGTCCTATCGCTTTCTCTCCGAGGTGCACAATATTGAGTATACCGACTAGTCTCTTTTTGACACGCATTTACGCTTTTGTTGACACAAGAGATGACGCAAGCGCCATATACACGCCGCATACACTCACCCCTATGAACGCATTACACGCACGCACACTATCATCTTGAAATTTACGGTCACCATAGGCACCTCGTCGTCGACGGGTCCATAGGTGCTTGAATGTCAAGGAGGAAGAGGGTAGCAGTCCCTAGACGCTGAACGGTCAATGATGCATCCTCAATTACATGCAGAGGGAATTAACCGGAGAAGGTAATAGAGCCAAAGACGATGTGAATGCAACAGTAGTTTGACTCTCATATAAAAAGGCGCCCACCACTGAATCCATCTACTCCCAAGTCTCGCAACACCGCTCACTCCAATCCAAGACCAAGTGACCGTGGCCACAAGCACCTATGGAGGCGATGGACGCGAGCGGCCGATCGTGCTAAATCATCCAGGCGCTGGCTCGGCCCCGCACCGCAGCAGCATTTCCAGACGGTGTCATGCATCGCAGCATCGTGAGTTCTTGCCGACGCCGGCTTCGCCTCGCGATGGACGATATGATGGTCAACTCCATCCGCAAGTTCATCGCCAACAAGAAGCGCCGGACGACCTTGCCAGATCGCTTCCAGCCCGCGCCAGTGCTCCTCATTGCCGCCACCTCATCGCCTACATGGTGACGAACTTTCAAGCCCTGTGGACCCGCAGGTTCCGGAGGTCGCGACGAAGAATGTGCACTCGAGGTTGGCGCCGCCAGCAATACCGCCATGCAAGAAACCGTCGACCGCACATCCACGCTCACGAGGAAATCGCTACATAGGCCACTACAAGGCAAGCGAGACAGAAGACGCTGGCCTTCTTCCGCCGGGCTGGAATCTTTGGACGCCATTGTTCAAGCACGCCGACCGCCATGAAAGCCGCTGCTACTTAGGTGCCGCTCGCGGGCCGCTCGAGTCGAGGAGGTGGACATCGCCGATGGATGCGCCTCTTCTTCTTGCCTCCTCAGAATCAAGCACGGCATCGCCGTGGCCTTAATGTTTTATTAGTATAGATTCTTCCGCTCCCAAATATAAGTCTTTCTAAAGATTCCAGCAAGTGACTACTACATACGGAGCAAAATGAGTGAATCTACACTCTAAACTATGTCCACATACATCAGATGCTGTATTCCATTTGAACTAGTATCTAAAAGGCTTATATTTATGAACGGAGGAGTATATGGCATTTTATTCCAACAGAACGCTTTCACCGTGAGGTGGGGCCGCAGCTGAGCAAACCCACCCTACCACCCAAGGCCGGCCTAATTTAGAATTACTCCAAGAGAGAAACGAGGGAGGAGAGCTAGTCAGTAGTACCTGACGCTGTTGTCGATGGGACTCGTGTTTATAGAATAGGAGTACCGAGCACTCGTGGCTCTTTTTTTAGGAAAATTAGTCGATGTCTAGTACTACCACTAGTTGGGTGTGTGCGCACCTATAGCTGTCATCACTTTAGGTCTCCTTTTCGAACTGCTGCCACGCTTCACAAAGACATATTTTTTCACGATTTATCCTCCTATATGTACTCCTAGGTTATTTCCACGGCTCCCATTCGCCGACATGTGGGACATAGATCATCTAGGTCATAGTGCATGCACGACTTGAGCATATGCCGAGGTACTTTACATTTCGTAGCTCATGAATTACATGCAAACCCCCCAGAAGAATAAATAAATGAATGAATTACCATGAAACCGGATTATTTTCATGGAAACCGAGCACGCTCATTGAATTTTGACATGACACGCTTATAAAAATGACCGACTTAAACCAGTCTAAGGGCCTCTTGATTTTCCCCGCAAAAAAGGGCCTCTTTGATTCGCATGATACCGAAACATGTGAATGGGGAAAGTATGATAGCGATGAACCGAGACAAGGAGAACTCTAACTCAGCTTAGAGGTTAGAGTTAGATTCTAACCTCGAACTAACTCTAAACCAAAGAGGTGTATGGATGGCAGGGTTACATTGACAATAAATACTCTATCTCAATCATTTGACTACTTTGGACCCTATTTTTAGTCGACTAAAATAAGTCCCTTGGATCCAAGCACCTCTTGGTGTGGTCGGCTCTTCCGTGGCCTCCTCCGCCACAATTGACATAAATGAACCATCTATACAAATCAAGCATGCAAAACATGATAATTTTTACTTTGTCCATACAAATGAGATATCCCACTTAAACATACAAGTCACAATCAAGCTTCACAAAAAATAAAAACACTTGATTTAAACAAAGAATGAGCTAACTCATCACGTAAGTCATTCACGATAGGGAGAGATCCCCGAGCCCTCACGCACCGAGGGAGGAGCTCGCCATCGCCGCCCGGGAGGAAGGCTGTAGAGCCCAAGCCCCGAACCCTCCCGACTGCCCTTGCGAAGTTGAGGTCGACACCGCATGGGTAGCAGGGCCGCTGTCACGATCGAACTTAATCTTTGGGCTCTAGAAATAATGCAAGCTCAGAACTAAAATACCTAGAAAGGTGAACTGAATCTTGGGCCTCTAGAAATAATGCAAGCCTGAAATCGAAATACCTAGAAAGGTGAATCAATCTTTGGGCCTCTAGAAATAATGCAAGCCTCTAAACTAAAATACCTAGAAAGGTGAACTCAATCTTTGGGCCTCTAGAAATAATGCAAGCTCAGAATTAAAATACCTAGAAAGGTGAATTGAATCTTGGGCCTCTAGAAATAATGCAAGCTCTAAACTAAAATACCTAGAAAGGTGAACTCAATCTTTGGCCTCTAGAAATAATGCAAGCATGTAACTAAAATACCTAGAAAGGTGAACTAAATCTTTGGGCCTCTAGAAATAATCCAAGCCTGAAAACTGAAATACCTAGAAAGGTGAACCGAATCTTGGGCCTCTAGAAATAATGCAAGTTCTAAACCTGAAATACATAGAAAGGTGAATCAATCTTTGGGCCTCTAGAAATAATGCAAGCTCTAAATGAAATACCTAGAAAGGTGAACTAAATCTTTGGGCCTCTAGAAAGATTTATTACCTCCTCAAAAGATCAAACAATTCCATGCGGCACCACAAATCTATAGCAAGTTTGATCAGATCTACTTTTCCAAATCAGAATTAGCGCTAGAGCAAGCAAGATCAATGATATGGCCGTGAGATGAGAAGGAACAAACAAACTCACCCTCTCATGACCTCCCTCGGTAGATGCGCCACACAAGATGACAGAGGGAGAAAATGACTGTGAAGGGGAGCGGGCCACTTCAAGGTCAAGGGTGAGGGCGGTCGAGTAGGGCGGCAAGGAGGACTAAGGAGAAGGCGGCTGAGGAGAGAGAGGGCGAGTGGCGCTTGGGCAAGCGGCCCTATGGGGAACAGAGAGGAGTCGTAAGCAGAGGGGGGGCGATCCGTGCGGCAGTGAGATTTTTTAGTTCTCTTTAGTGGGCCTGAGGATAACCGATACGCTCCAACGATCTATAATTTTGATTGCTCCATGCTACTTTATCTACTGTTTTGGACTATATTGGGCTTTATTTTCCACTTTTATATTATTTTTGGGACTAACCTATTAACCGGAGGCCCAGCCCATAATTGTCGCTTGCCTATTTCAAGTTGTTTCAAGAAACGGAATATCAAACGGAGTCCAAACGGAATGAAACCTTCGTAAACGTGATTTTCTCACCGAACGTGATCCAGAGACTTGGACCCTACTCCAAGAAATAACAGAGGCGGTCATGAGGGTGGGGTCGCTTCTCAGGGCGCCGCCGCCTTGTGGGCCCCCTGCTGCTCCACCGACGCATTCTTCCTCCTATATATACCCACGCACTTCAAACGACGTAATCAGAGCCAAAACCTAATTCCACCGCCGCAACTTCCTCAGATCCACGAGATCCCATCTTGGGTCCTGCTCTGTGGTTCACGGAGGGGGCATCCACCACGGAGGGCTTTACATCATCGCCATAGCCCTCCGATGAAGTGTGAGTAGTTTACTTGCACCTTCGGGTCCATAGCTAGTAGCTAGTTGGCTTCTTCTCTTTTGGATCTCAATACAATGTTTTCCCTCTCTCGTGGAGATCTATTCATGTAATCTTCTTTGCGATGTGTTTGTTGAGACCGATGAATTGGGGGTTTATGATCCAGCTTATCTATGAATAATATTTGAATCTTTTATGAATTCTTTATGTATGATTGAGTTATGTTTGCAAGTCTCTTCAAATTATTCGCTTGGTTTGGCCAACTAGATTGGTAGTTCTTGCAATGGGAGAAGTGCTTAGCTTTGGGTTCAATCTATGTGTCCTTTCCCAAAGGATGTATGGGCAGCAAGGCACATATTGTATTGTTGCCATCGAGGATAACAAGATGGGGTTTTATCATATTGCATGAATTTATCCTCTACATCATGTCATCTTGCTTAATGCTATCTGCTTTTTAACTTAATACTCTAGATGCATGCTAGATAGCGGTCGATGAGTGAAGTAATAGTAGTAGATGCGTAATCGCTTCGGTCTACTTGTCTTGGACGTGATGCCTATATACATGATCATACCTAGATATACTCATAACTATGCTCAATTCACAATTGCTCAACAGAATTTGTTCACCCATCAGAGAATACTTATGCTCTTGAGAGAATCCACTAGTGAAACCTATGGCCCCGGGTCTATTCTCATCATATCAATCTCTATCACTTTAATACTTGCTTTGTTTTTACTTTGCCTTTACTTTTACTTTGCATCTCTATACCAAAAATACCAAAAATATTATTTATCATCTCTATCGATCTCACTCGTAAGTGACCGTGAAGGGATTGACAACCCCTAATCGCGCTGGTTGCGCAGGAGCTATCGCTTTTGTGCAAAAGCGAGGGACTTGTGCGTGGCCTCCCATCGGATTGATACCTTGGTTCTCAAAAAACTGAGGGAAATACTTACGCTACTTTGCTGCATCATCTCTCCTCTTCGGGAAATCCAACGCAGGCTCAAGAGGTAGCAATAACTAACCCAATTATAACCTCTCCACCGGCTAGTTTTTTAGCTGGGTTAGAGCAAACTAGCTCAAACTAACCACTCTTGTTCCGATAATTTGAGGCTATTTCAACCCAAACTAGCTCTAACTCGTGGATCCAAACAAAGAGGAGTGTTATCAGACATGTTATAGTGTGGACCGTAGCACATTGTTTTTATGGCCATATCACCACATTGTTTTCTACCGCCGGTTCACTGGGCTACCGTGGTTCGTGACTTCTGGTTCATGGCTGCCGTGGTTCGCACCGACCGAGTAGTATCCTCCGCTCCTAAATATAAGTCTTCAGAGATTTCACTGTGGACCACATAATGGATGTATATAGATGCATTTTATGTGTAGATTCACCATTTTTCTCCGTATGTGGTCCATAGTGAAATCTCTCCAAAGACTTATATTTAGGAACGGAGGAGTAGTATAGTACTAGTATATACCACATCATTCTTGCTCCTTCTTACTACTCCGACATGTGGGAGAGCCAAGATCCGGTTGATGTGTCATGCACTAGATTAGAGCGCTGAACGGAAGGGGGCATCACCTCGATCGGAGCGCCAGAATTCATGACTATAGTGAGTGGTCATATCACAAGTCTTTCCAGCAAGAATATGCCACAAATCGACAGCCCCACTCGCCACCTCCTCGCCTCTCACAAACCGCCACCCAAAATCGCTGCACAGATTACCCGGAAAAGCCCCGCCTCAACTTTTAACTACGCGAAAATAGTCCGAGCTTGTTCGTTTCTATATAAATACAAGACTTATCGAATGTTTATTCACCCATGGGGTTGTTCAATGAATGGAGGGGCGGGAGCACAAGTGAACAATATCAGATATCTCTGTTCAAAATATTTGTCCTAGAAATGGTTGTATCTAGACTTATTTTAGTTATAGATACATCCATTTTATCCATTTCTAGGACAAGTATTTTAGGACGGAGGGAGTAGTAAGTAGGAGTCGTAGAGTAGTCACCTTAAATAGAGAGTTTCTTTTCTTTAATGCCACGTACACAAATTGAAACGCTTGTTGTGGAGACAAAATAGATAATCACTCCACTATATATGGACACAGGGGCCTGAGTGCTTGCTTTACTAGGGTTGCTCTCTTCATTCTCTCATCCTCTCCAGATATAAACAAGACAACGGTAGCGACATTTTCTCTACTCACCGCTAGTCACAGATCCGCCGGATCCCTTCGGCCGGTGTGTAGAGGACTAAAAGGTGCATCGCTCACGCGGGTCATCACCGCCGAGGGAGGAAACCCACACTGCCGGAGGGGCCCGATCCTCCGCCTGTCGCTCTCTCCGACACGTCACGGGCTCGGAGGTCCTCCGACCCTTCTTCCTCCCCGCCAGATTGTCCGCAGATCCGACCTGCCGCCGACATCCCGCGACCTCGTATAAGTTCTTCGAAGCTGCCTTGCTCTCACGCCCCAGCTCCCCACGTGTCTGAATGTGCATATTTTTCTACTCCCATCAGCTCTTCCAAAGCCACCTAAATTTTTAGTATTATTAGAGGTAAAGCTACTTCATGCATTCAATCTAGGGCTTTGTTCAAACAACGAAGAAAGGGGGAAAGTTGTAGCATGAATCTAGGACTTGATTCAAAGAGGAAATAATATGTTGAAAGTAGTAGAGACCGGATACCCAACCGGTCTCTTGGTTGAAAAGGGAAATAATGGGAAAACGCAGACAAACCGGATAAGGAACATATCTATTATTGGTTGAAAAAGGATAGAAAGTGGCGGCTGGTGGACAAGTCAAAAGAGTATGTCCAGGATTAGATTTGCTGCCATCACATAGTAAAAGGTCTCTAGGATTAGATTTGCTGCCTCACATAGTAAAAAGTCTCGTGGATTAGATTTGCTGCCTCACATAGTAAAAGGTCTCGTGGATTAGATTTGCTGCCCTCACATAGTAAAAGGTCTCTGTGATTAGATTTGCTGCCCTCACATAGTAAAAGGTCTCTGTGATTAGATTTGCTGCCCTCACATAGTAAAAGGTCTCCTGTGATTAGATTTGCTGCCTCACATAGTACAAGGTCTCCAGATTAGGTTTGCTGCCCTCACATAGCGTGAATAAGCTCTGCATCACCACTTTATGCCTCCTTGTAGGTACATTGTGCCGATGCGCCCACCGTCGCATGTCCTTATACCAACCTTTTGCTGTTGTTAATGTAAGGGCGCATGTAAAATGAAGCGATCACATCGTTACCTTAGGGACATGTCTAACCAAGGTTATTGTTAATCTAATGCCTCCAAAGGATAAGATGCAATTAAACTGTTACAAATGGCACCTCGCTGTTTTCCCCAAGATGATAAGTAAGTTGTCCTTTACGTTGTTGAATGTCCCGTGTCCCCATGGTCCCATGCCCTTAAACCAACTCTTTAGCTCATTGTTGATTTATCGTGGTTCCGTAAACAAGCAATGCCACCATTAAAGTAATCCCATAATTGAGGAATCTCATTGTTGATCGTAATGCTTCGTAACATGAAGCATTGTCGACGCTTTTAAAATTTTATCGTCCTTGCGTGATTGCCATGAACATAATTAAGATGCTTCTTTTCATTTTGTATATGTTTCATATATTCTTATTGACCAGCAATTTTTACTTTCTATCATTTTGTGCGATAGGGATATCCATTTCACCTTATTGCTATTAGACTTTTGGTGAACTGCACAAAACACTTATTTTGAATGAGTGTCTTGTGCAGTTCAACTAAAATGTCACGTGGGCAACATCTCTCAATTTTGTGGAACTGCACAAAATGGTGATTGAGTTTCCAAAATCTCCATCAAGTTCTCACTGTAATCTCGCAACATTTTATTAGCCTTTGCAAGATGGAGCCGCCATGCCACCACAATGGCACTTTATTTTAGTGGAACTACACAAAAGGATAAGAAAATTATAGTTGCACCTTATATGAGCCGGACAGCCAACCTTAATGTTCCTCAATTTTAGTGCAACTACTAAAGAAGAACCTCGCCACTCACAAGAGCAAGTACTTTTGCTAGCTGAATGATGCAATCTTTTGCTTCATTTCGTGAACTGCGTAAAAGGCGATGAATTGAATCATGAAACTCCAGGCAGACCTCATCCTAGAGGAGCTGGAGGTTGAGTTCAAGGAGGCCACTATTAAAGTGAAATCATGCTCTCCTGTCTCCTTGTTTGTGCTGTGCAAACATGCTATGCAAACAGGAATACTCAACTACAGATGTTGTGACGGTCAAGAACATTCGCCAAGTTCTTCGATTGTATGACATGGCTAGACAAGATGGATTTAATCCTGATATTCACATTATCAAAAGGCTCTAATGGGTTGGTTCTGAATCTTGCAAGCTGGGAATCAATGAGATGTGTAGGCATCTTTTTTGTACTTATCATTTGAATCTTATTTGTTGGTTCTGAATCTTGCAAGCTGGGAATCAATGAGATGTGTAGGCATCTTTGTTGTACTTATTATTTGGATCTTATTTGTTGGTTCTGAATCTTACAAGTCGGGAATCAATGAGACGGTAGGCATCTTTGTTGTACTTATTATTTGGATCTTATTTGTTGGTTCTGAATCTTGTAAGTCGGGAAACACGCATGATGATGCAGAGGACAACAACCATAACAAACAGTTCAAACTTGGTAGTATTATCTTTGTGAAAAGCGACAAATGTGTTGATCGTAAAAGGCCCCGAGAATAATAATTCTAATTGTTGTGCATGTTGATCCTGTGGCAATCGATAGAACGAGCCAATGCATTGCTTGTTTTAAGTATAAATTTCTATTAAAGCTAATTAAATTTAAGTAAAGTGACCACTAACTCCTCGTTATTATAGTACCAATACACACCGCCGTGAACCGACGCCCGGCCGAGTAGGTTTCTTAATGGAGGCGCTTGAATGCGCCGAGGGTGCATCTTCCGCCGGCATGCAGCGGATGAGGGAGGGTAGTAATCGTTGTCGTCAGACACACTCAGCCATCGTTGAATCCAGCTTCCTCAAGAGCTGAAAACGAATCGCCGCCGCGCCACACACTCGCTCACCAAGAGACTCCAATGGCGATCCGAGGGGAGCTCACGGATATGGACTTCAAAGCAAGGAGTTAGTTCGCTGTTCAGTCCTATGGCTGCACCAAGTTGAATGTGATGTACACCAACGATACGGACTCGGTGAAGCTCGCCGCTCATTCCTATGGCTGCACCAGTTCTCGAGCATTCGCCTGCTTTCATCGGCAAGCCGATCGCACCTTCGCCACGGTGGAGAGAAGGAAGAACGCGACGATTCGCCATTTGGTGCAACAAGCTTGTCGACATCCGTAGCAATACAAGATCATCAAGAATGGGGTGGGAAGGACTCGTGGTTGACCTCGCCGAGACCATCATCGACCCCCGACACGCCAACATGAAAGAAGACGACCAACACGTGGAGGTACCTCTCAATCTAGCCTACATAACCTACGCGCCAAGGACGACACGCATGCTACGGCATGTACAGCAGATCTTGGACATGAGGGCGGTTTGCTTCCCGTGAATCGACGAGTACACACTGACAGCCGCAACGCCATGATCAAGCGCTGTGAAGGTCTAGATGTTGTACTTTATCTGCTTATAAGCACCTTTATCATCTCGAGTGTTTCATGCATTAGCCTATGTGTCGAATTATCTATTTTGTCCAAATATTTCTTTTAAGAACCCATTAACCTGATTGCTTTTTTTAGTGGCTATTTGCTTATGTATGTAAACTAGTTCACTTGTCCGTAAAAAAACTAGTTCACTCGGCCGCCGTGCTTTGAATCTCCTTCCTCCCAACATATTCCTCTCCTTAGGTGGACCCAAGAGGTCTCCTGAATTTTCTCCCACTTTCTTTTTGATGTAAACTGAGTTTTCTCCCACTACTTTCCCTAGAACCAACTCAACTGCCCCACGCCTAGCCTAAAAATAATAATACCCCATGTACTATTAACTCATCAAATTAAAATGATATTTTATTTCATAAGTTGAAAGTTCTTACAAAATAATACTCCAATAATAATTGTTTATATATAACTTTCCAAGTTAACTCCTAGTGATTGCGCATATAAGCTTGCAAAGATTTTACCGACGTGCAATCATGTGTTTATGTTTTTATATCATTTCTCCGCCTAGCCCAACATGATATTTTCACCCAGCCCAAAGAAGTCCACGGATTTCGAGAAAATGCAAATGGGATTTAAACGGCTGCATAGATGCTACATCATTGTTTCACCCAGCCCACCAAATGGACTAAAAACAAATGGTCTGGCCGACATGTGGGCCAAGAGGTCGAAGTTTAAGAAGGCGTTGGATTTACATCCAACGGCGCCTTCAATCTCTTTGTCTTCTTCCCCCCCATTGCCGGAACCGGGCCGCTTCCAGCCTTTTCTTGGCCCAAATAAGCGCTTGTTTTATGCCTCAACAAACGCTACCTCGCCGACGGCCAGGCCATCCCTCCACTCCGCACCTCCCGTTATTCTCTCGCTGAGTGTAGGCCCACCCCGCGATAATAACAATCAAGTTTCCCACTCCTTCCGCTCACGACTCCACCGCCGCTTTCCCATCTTCGGTCGCTCCACTGGGGCCTCGCCGCCGTCCATCACTTTGACGCCGGGCGCGCATGGTCAACATACGAGAGTCATCGAAGAGGATCAGACGCGGAGAGCTCGACGGCTGGGACCCACAAGGTCCATGGTCGCACGCAAGGAAAGTTCTCATTACGCACCAGACGTAATCAGACGTGGAAGGGCTTCAGATTTCGCAAAAAACGCTCCTCTACCGATAGGTCGGACCCACCAGCTATATCTTCGCACGCAAGGAAGTGCCTCCTTATTACGCACCAAAAATGAATACCCCTCGCTAGTTGGGACCCACCATAGTGGGTGGCTGACTTAGGGCCTACTAAGTTGACGAGGACGGAGGGCTTTGTCAACTTAGTCAATATGAACGATTCTAGCTCCAAAGGACTGTGACGATGTCCATCCAACGCCAAAGTGCTTCTTCAACCTCCGGTCTTCTTGCTCCAAATTACCAAAGCAGCGCGGCCGTCAGGCCTCGTGCTCCTCGCTTCTCATGGCCGGGTCAGGATGCCGGAGGCCTCACAGCCCCCTACTACTCCCACCGCCGCCCAGGTATCCTTCTACTCACCCACACCCCGTTATTCTACGGCGACGGCAGCCTCATGCCATAGCCGAACCAAATAACCTCATACTCCTCTCCGCGGCATCCACCGCCGCCGTTTTCCTCGGCCCTCGTCGCCCCTTCCTAGGCTCGCCGCTGTCCACCGCCTTGGTGCTCGGGCGGCGTGGTCAATGTGGTCAACGACCGACTTCCATCGAAGAGTATCAGACGGAGAGGCCGATACCGGGTCCACGGCCACAGCCCGCTTTTTTTTTGATTTGCCAAGTAAGTCGCTTGTCGGGCCTTTTGGGCTGCAAATCTTTCAAGACGAGGAGAGCTTCATTCGCTCGCCGAGAAAATGGCCTATCAAGAATGAGAAATGGATGTACATTTTAAAACACATCAAACCGCAATTAGTTTCAAATATCTTTTTTCATTTCGAGATTTTAAATTACATTAATTTTTATGCATGGAAAATTTGTTGATTTTATATTGTTATACATTTATTTTAAAATCAGTTTGAATGTGAGTTGAAATTTCGGATTAAAAACAGTTCGACCGCACCAAATATGCAAAATTTCAGATAATTTTTAACCGTGGCCACAATATGGGCTGTAATGCTAACAAAAAGAATATGGGCTCCAAAAACCTTAAGAATTAGCAAATGGGCTGTAAATTATTAGAAATAATGGCAGATGGGATGTATGTTGTTTTCCATGATTTGAGGCTTTCCTAAAAAGGTTGACGACAGCAAAGGATCGTTGATGTCCATCCAATGCCGCCGTGGCTTCTTCAATCTCTACTCTTCGCTTCCACCGCCAAACAAGCGCCGGCGAGACTGCTCGCTTCCTCCTCCTCATGTCGGTCAGAAGGCGGCAGCAGCCTCACCGCCCCCACCAGATTCCATCGCTGGCCTAGCCATCCTCTACTCACCCACACTCGATGTTATTCTCCGCGACGGCAGATTTAACCAAGAAACCTCAGACAACAGATTCTCCGCTGGGAAACAATCGCCGAAGTCTTCCCCGCCTCCGTGTCGCTCCTTCCTAGGCCTCGCCGCTGTCCACCGCCTCGGTGTTCTCGGCGCGCCTGGTCAACGTGGTCAACGACCGACATGCATCTGGCGGATCAGACGCGGAGAGGCCGATACCGGGTCCACGGCCGCACGCAAGGAAATGCCTCCTTATTACGCCGCAAAATAATGATTCCTCCACCGACATCGTGGACCCACCGAAGGGCCTCAGATTTTGCGAAAAAACGCTATCGCCGACAGCTCTGGACCCACCAGCTATATCTTCGCACGCAAGGAAGTGCTTCCTTATTACGCACAAAAAATGAATACTCCTCTATTAGCCGGGACCCAAAGATAGTGGCAGCTGACTTGTAGGGCCTACTAAGTTGACGGGATGGAGGGCTTTGTCAACTTAGTCAATATGCACGATTCTAGCTCCAAAGGATCGACGATGTCCATCCAACGGCCGAGTGCTTCTTCAACCTCTCGGTCTTCTTGCTCCAAATTACCAAACCAGCGCCGGCCGTGCCTCGTGCTTCGCCTCCCGTGGCCGATCAAGGATGCGGCGGAGGCCTCACCACCCCTACTACTCCCACCGCTGGCCAGCCATCCTCTACTCACCCACACCCTCGTTATTCTCAAGGGCGACGACAATTTCACACCGCAGTAACCAAAGGAACCCAAATACTTTCACGCTGCGGCATCCACCGCCACGCCTTTCCCGGCCCGCCATCCCTTCCTAGGCTCGCCATCGCCCACCGCCTGGTGCTCTCGGCGCGGGCGTGGTCAACGTGGTCAAGGAATAGCTTCCATCGGACATGGATCAGACGTGGAGAGGCCGATACCGGGTCCACGGCAGCAGCAAGGAAGTGCCTCCTTATTACGCCGAAAATAATTATTCTCCACGTGATGCTGGGGACCCACCGACGGGCCACCGATTTCGAAAAACGCTTTCTCGATCGCCGGGACCCACCACTACATCTTCGCACGCAAGGAAGTGCGCCCGGCAAAAAACGATTCGCCTCACCGCTGGGGACCCACCAGCTACATCTTCGCAGTAAGGAAGTGCTCGACGCCGACCCACCTGGTCGGGCTTACGAAGCGTTGTCATTCGTCGCGAATGTGTACGCATATATATACCGGTCGATGTAGAGGCGCCGCACGCAGTCGTAGTAGAGGCACGCACGTAGCATGTACACGTACGTACATTGGCCAGGGTGCAAGAAAGAAAATAGGGCCAATTCTAGTTCTGCCCCTAACTCGAACCCACTACTCAGTTTTTCCCCTAGTTTTCGGCATGCTCGTTTTGCTTCTCCGCCGCAAGCCACTTATAGAAATGCCCTCCGCCCATTCCGCCCAACCAAAGCCGCTTGACCGCTATATGGCCGTCTCCTTGACATTTTTGCCCCTGACTCCATGTCTCACTTACTGGTGGGGTCCATTCTCAACAAACAAAACAAAAAACCCGTTCTCTCACCCTGTCTCTCACACACACTTACAGATGGGCCGCGGGACCCACCGCCAAGGTCAAAATTGGTCCACGGCGAGGCATGCTCGGTCAGGATGCTGCCGCCGGGCGTGCTCAACAGAGGTGGCCGGACGATCATCAGAGGAGGGCCCAAGGCACGCAGTGTATCTGCACGACGCATGCCAAGGGAGTTGGGCGCCGCAGCGGTTGGTGGTAACATGCGCGCGCGACCACCTGAGTTTGGTCATGGCGGCCGGCTTCATGCTGGGAGCTATAGGCGCAGAATCAAGAGGGGAAGAGGGCGTTAGGGGCGCAACCTTACAACGATGGCGAAATGGATGTCAGGGAGGTCCATGGTGGCTTGGGGCGGTCGAATCTAGGAGGTCAACGACGACAACCGTGGCGGAGGACGGGGTCCTGAGCGTCGTCTATGGGTGTCCCCTGCCCGATTCACCGCGAGGGCTGGACGAGCCTGCTCAGGTGCTCATGGACATGCTCCTTTGTCTCGAGCTAGCCTCTGGCGGAAGGAATCATCCGATGTGTTTTAACAACATCGAATCGAACGCGGCGGTCTGAGGTCGAGGCGGGGAAGATGTGCCGTGTCACTCGGCGCTGATCGTCTCTCCTCAAATTAGTTGGCTTTTAGGATGAGGGCATCTCGTAAGAGCTTCCTGGCGAGGTGGACGCGCTTGGGGTTGCCGTTGGCCGCGAGGAGACGAAGACAGCGGCGACGGTGGCGCTCTTCAGAGGTGAGAGAGGGAGAGGCCGTGAGGGAGGGAGGGAGGGAGGGAGGGATGGAGGGAGGGCTGCCGTGCGCGGGGAGCTAGCGCGGCAACAAGACGGTCTTCGGGCAGCCATGTCGCCGGGTTGAGAGAGAGGGGCCATGAGGTAGAGGGAGATTGGTGGGAGGTGAGAGAGAGGCCATGAGGGGCCCACATGTAAGTGAAAGGGAGAGAGGGGTGAGAGAAAGAGTTTTTATTTTTTATTTTTTTCTGAGTGGGTCCCACATGTAAGTGACACACGGAGGGAGGGGTAATATGTCCAATAAACGCCCCACAGACAGTCAAAGCCCTTTGACCGAACGGTAACGGCACAGAAGGGTATTTTTATAAGGGGAACTAACGGCAGAGGGGGAAATTTGAGCATGCTTCAAAATTAGGGGCAAATCTGAGTAGTGGATTCGAGTTAGGGGCAAAAATGTAAATGTCCCAAGAAAATACGGCCACGTATGTGTACATACGGCGGGTCTCAACGCCTACTCACAAGATATGTACATGGCTTGGTCTGAACGAAGAAATAGCGCCGCCGTCAGTTCATGGGGAGCCAACCGCTGGGTCCGAACGGAATGTGGTCGGTTCATCGGGAGGGCTTGGATGTAACAAAGCGATGGAAACGAGGCTCGCGCATCAAGACAACGGAGGAAACGGACCTCCTACGCTCGAAAAGGGTCCCGTTGATCGGGAGGGGTGTGGCGCATCGCAAAACGGAGGAAACAGACTCTCCCACGGTCAAACGGGTCCCGTTGATCGGGAGGGTGTGGCGCATCAAGAAAACGGACGTAAACAGACCTCCAACAAATAAACGGGGTCATGTTAATGGGAGGGTGTGGCGATCGCAAAATGCATTTAAACGGACTTGTGTTGGAGCGCCACGGTCAAACGGGGTCCTGTTCATCGGGAGGGGTGGGCGCATCGCAAAACGGGACTCCACGGATACTGTTCATCTCCACCGCCGACCTCCTCCAGCCTCCACGGGCTACCATCGACCTCCTCCAGCCTCCACGGGCTCCTATTCATCCAGCCTCCACCACGCCGCTTACTCCACCGGCCATCGCTCAACCACCCTCCACGGGCAGCCCTCCACCGCCTATTGTTCATCCAGCCTCCACACCACGGGTCCTGCTCAACCACCCTCCACGGCACCCTCCACCGCTTCATCGCTCATCCAGCCCTCCACACCACGGGTCCCGTTTCATCTAGAGGCAACGCCACCGCCATCGCTCATCCAACCCCCCGCAACGCCATCGCTCATCCAATCGATCGGCTTCAAGCTTAGCAGCAATAGCAAAGGAATCGCCGATCGGGTTCAGCATCACCATCGATCGATCGATCGCCGGGTTCAAGAACGCAGAGCCCGCAGCGGAAATCGCTGGGTTCGCTTAGAGCCCAACGCCGCCGGGTTCGCTTAGAGCTAACGCCGCACACACGCAGGTACGCGGTACGAGAGAACGCGATCACTCGCCCACGACCTCCCACCGTGAATCGGCAACTCCCCAAATTTTCCTCCCTCGCTTCTACCACGGTTTTTTCCGCCATGGACGGCCCAAAGAATGTCATGTAGCGCGCCTCCGCCCGCCTGTGATGAAAAGTCCATTTTCCGTCATGATTTTTGTCATAGAAGTAGGAGCTCACCACATCTATGATGATACCGGTTCTGTCACAATTATCATCATAGAAGTGTCATATGTATGACAGGAAAAAAATTCGTTCGGCCCAAAATGTCACGGATGTGTCTTTTTTTTGTAGTGCATATAGGTACAGTTTTTACAGAATGTAAACATGAGCAAGGGGATTACAAGTTTTAAATCTAACTAAGGCCCGTAGGCTTACAAGCTAAAAAGAGATAAGGTGCCCATAATCCCTTTCTTGTCCCTCTCCTCAGGAAACCGCACAAGAAGCAGATGGCAAAAGGAGTGCCTAGGCGAGGTACGAGCAGCAGAAGGCGCCAAGAGAACATGTCGGCGGCCGCTTGAGGGAGGGCTGGTGATGATGGTGCCGGGATAAGAGCTGGAAGATGAGGCAGCGGTCCGTCAATACACTACGAAGGCGTCGGTGCCATCGTACTCCGACTTGACGGCCCGCCACCCACCTTCTTCGCCTTCTCCGGCCTCCCTGCGCCAGCCGCCCAAGGAGGCGACCCCGAGAAGTTCAAGGAGCCGGCCCCACCGGGAGAAGGGGCCCGGTGCAGATGCTGCTGCTGCAAGCACCACCCTGGGGCGACGGGTCCGACACCTAGTCGGACCCGTCATCCTCTTGCCTGCTACCCTCGTCGTCGCTGCCGATGTCCTCCTTGTCATTCTCGCTCAAGGATGAGTCTTCGTCATCCGAGGAGCTTTCCACGCAGCACTTCAGGCGAGTTCCGAAGTCGTCGAGACCTTGACGGAGAGGAGGCCATTCTCCATTAGCTTGAAGTAGAGAATGAGCCCCGCCGTCAGGCTATGGATGCGAGCGAAAGTTTTCCATCCGCGACGGAGATACATGACATGAGGGGCTGGGAAATCGACATCGACCCATGTGCCGCTGTTCCCACAGCCCCTCATATGCAGTCTCAGCGCCTACGGTGGGTCGAGGTCCATCTCCCGAGCGAATGGAGTAGGCAGCCTGATGAAGAACTCGCGAGGTTGGTCCCCAACGTGGCCCTCCATTGGGGGAAGGACCGCTAGTGGAGGCGAGGCTGATGCGCCGCTCCGTCCTCCTCTTCCCCGAGCACCACGGCGGCCTCGACCTCGCCCCCTCCCCTTCCCCTCATGGCCGGCTCCACCGCCACGGGCTCTTGGGGAGGAGCGGCGCGCTGTCGAGCAGAGTCCCTCGCCGCCATCGTCGAAGCATCAGCGCGCCCTCTCGCCATGGCAGAAGGGAGGAAGAAGCAAAGATGGAGGAGGCGATGGCGAAGATCAAGGGTACCATCCCTCCCGCCCCCTCCTTATAAAAAGGTGGTCAGGCTCGCCAACCCAACTCATTAAGATGACAGCGGGCGAGGCCGCCAACGCCCTCCCCGCCCATTGAAGGCGCTGCGGGTATCGACCCACGCCGCAAGACGCCTTCCCACATCCTCAAGGTCGCCACTCCGCCCCTGCGCGCTGCATGCGTATACGTGGCACAAGGGGGGCGGCGAGTAGGACGCGTGGAACGACGTTCCCAGGCGTAAAGCGAATGAGCAGCGGCCCCGCGGTCTTAAAGGGACACGCAAGTCGCCTCTTTACTATTCACCGCAAGATGACGCAAGCACACTTCAGTCACCCCACGTGCGATCCCCACATCACGCATTCAATGTGAATCTTGGGAAGCGAACGGATGAAGGATTACCACGGTCAAAACCGCCCCGCCGCTCACAAGACCATTTTGGGCTCCATTTCAACAACGCTGCTATTTTATGTATGGCCCAGTCCCGGCTCCTGCTTGCATGTAAGTAGGGGTTCTAACTTGCACCCCTCTACTTGTGCACGGGCATTCAGAGCCACGCCCAAGGCCACACTTGGCAAGGCAAGGGAAGGAGGCCGAGGCCACAAGACGGTCAAAGCAGCACCAAGACAAAGATACGGAGAGCAAGAGGGCGAGGTGGGTTCCAAGAAGACCCTTTGCCGGGCGGTTTCCACGGCCCGGCAAGGACCTTGCCGGGGCAGCTTGCCCAACCACGACGGGGTGCACCACCCTCGAGCCCAAGGCTTCCAATACCAACAACCACATTGGAACCAAGGCTCGGGAGGCGCCTCCATGATGGCATGCAGATCTTTGTGAAGATCATTAACACACATGAATATCAGATGAGGACCAGAAGACGAGACCTGTGGCGACATCCTTGCCGGGACGGTGCCGGGCAAGGCCCTTGTCGGGCCCCTGCAAGACCCTTGTCAAGACATCAGCAGGCCGCTGCCAGTTCACAAGGCCTAAGACCCCACCGCTGCTCCCATGCAGCCTGCCAACCACCACCAAAGTGGCACTGCTGGGCGACGCGATCTCGAGGCCAACTCAGCAGCACTCAAGGGTGGCATGCAGATTCGTGAAGATGCCGCCACCACGCCACCTTAGCAGCCCGCCACCCACATGGCGCCGGGCCACCTTGCTGGCCCCGCAAGGTCGGGCAGCATGGAGGCGGCGATAAAGCAAGAGGGACACCTCAGGGGCGCATTTAATGTGTTTTGTCCCGTAATAGCAAGCGATAAGCTTGTGCCCTGTACCCCTTTCCATCTCTTGTGTGCCACTATAGCGCCTCCTTCGACTATAAAAGGAGGCCCAAGGCATACTAGAGAGGGATTCGGCTTTTTGGGCAAATCACGCTTGATAGCTAGTTCAAGAACACTGATGTATACACCAAAGTAGGACTAGGGTATTACATGATCCCCGCGTCCAACTCGGGTAAACGACCTTCGTGCTAGCTCTTAAACCCGCTTTCGCACTCGCTCGCCTAACCACAAGAGGGATTCTTGTGATCCCATAGGTGTCGTTCCCACCGACACGGAATCACACCGGGGTGCTCCTCCTCATCGTCTACGGTGTCAACCATACTCTTCGGACAAAAAAGTCCTTAATAAAGAGACGAGGCTCTGATACCAATTGAAAGGATCGATATAGTTGACTAGAGGGGGGTGAATAGGAAACTAACAATTTTTAGCTTTTCTTTAACAAATTAAACTTTGCATCAAAGTAGGTTGTCTAGATATGCAACTAGGTGAGCAACCTATATGATGCAACAATAATAAACACACAAGCAAGCAAAGGATAGAACACAATATATCTTGCAAAAGTAAAGGTAAGAGATAACCAAGAGTGGAACCGATGGGGACGAGGATGTGTTACCGAAGTTCCTTCCCTTTGAGGGGAAGTACGTCTCCGCTGGAGTGGTGTGGAGGCACAGGCTCCCCAAGAAGGCACTAGGGCCATCAGATTCTCCTCACGCCTCACACAATGCGAGATGCCGTGATTCCACTATTGGTGCCCTTAGAGGCGGCGACCAACCTTACAAACAAGGTTGGGGCAACTCCACAACTTAATTGAGGCTCCTAACGACACCCATGAAGCTTCACCACAATGGACTATGGGTCAAGGGTGACCTCAACCATCTAGGGTGCTCAAACACCCAAGAGTAACAAGATCCGCAAGGGATTAGTGGGGAATCAAATTCTTGGTGGAAGTGTAGATCGAGGCCTTCTCAAGCAAACCCTAAAGAATCAACAAGTTTGATTGGCTAGGAGAGAGATCGGTGAAAATGGAGCTTAGAGCATCAATGGAGCTTGGGATGAAGAGATGGTCAACTCTGAGAAGAAGACACCCCTTTATAGTGGAAGAACAAATCCAACCGTTATCCACTAACTCAGCTCATGATCATGACATTCATCAAGATGGGCTCATGGGTACTACCGCTGGGGACCACGGTATCTATCAATGACTCGCAGGGCCGTAACTAGCCCTATTGTGTTAAGACAGAGAGCGTAGAATCACTGGCGCAGATTATCGCCGCCTCTTCCCGCACTTACCGCAAGGTGGATAGTCAAGCTAGAGGAGGCACGACATAAAAACTTACATCCTTGACTACTCGCTGAGTTTAGGTCTATGCAAAAATCCATTACTGATTACCGCAAGCCCAACATGCAGATTATCGTAGGGCGGATGTAAAAATTACATCCGCCTTACTTCCATTGATGTCGCAGTGTTCGGTTGTGGCTTACTGATTATCTGGCCAAGGGTATGCAGTATTACCGCTGCCGGGCGTGGATGTAAAATTACATCTCGCTTACCATCGCCGGGCAAAGAAGACCTGACGTGAAACCTACGGCATCGTGGCCCCATGGAGCGGTACTACCATGAGCACTTGCGGTACTACCACGCAAGAAGCCGATACTACCGCAAGGGCATGCAGTAGTACCGCTATGGGGAGCAAGACCATCACCTGCCCTGTAACAAAGAACATTATGAGTCCTTCATTTTGCCTAGACAAGGAAAGACGGAGGATGCTCCAAATAGCCAAAGGAAAGGTGGTGCAAAAAGGAACACATGTGTACGTGAGATTCCACCCAAACCTTTCCAACGTGGGCCCCCTCTTAATAGTACGGCTTTCCTATGACTCAAATCCACTTAAAAGAAACGTAGACAAACACCGTCTTCAATAGTCTTCGAGGGGCACCAAATCGTCTTGTGTTTAGACATGATATATCTGAAATGCTCAAAGCACATGATTAGTCCGCAAAATCATTGTCATCAATCACCAAAACAACTAAGGGATAACATGCCCTTACAATCTCCCCCTTTTGGTGGATTGATGACAACACGGATTTGCACATAGGGATATAAATGAGGCAATGGCAGACTCCACAATCTATAAATGTAGACGGGCTCCCCTAGATGTGTGCATTCTAGAGATGTGCTTTGGACTCCACGGCACACATACTAGGATCAACACTCCCCTATATTTTATAGACAAGGCATCTCTTGCAACAATATAACTAACACTAAGCAAGTAGGCAAGATGATGGATATGACTAAGTAACAATGACAATAAGATATTTATAGAGTCACTACAAAAAAATACACTTCCGTGATGATACGGTTTGTCATAGTAGGTCGCGCTTTTTTGTCATGCATGTACATCCATGACAAATTTATGACGTAATCAAGATAGTCATACATGTGATGTCGAGAAGTGTTCCATGACATTACCAAAATTATCATCACGAAGTGTCCACTTCCATGACGATAAATCGCGGCCACAAAAGTGCTTCGCATTAAGGGTGACCGACATGGCATCCACCGTAACGGAACGCCGTTAAGCTATCGGGTCGGGTTTTGATCCGATAACCCGTTATCACCCCGACCAATGGGGATTTTCCACGGTAAAATCATCATTGGTCGGAGGAAACACGGTCGGCTCATCGCTGGGACAGATGTCATCCACTCATTGGACAGAGGCGCCTATGATACGCCGACACGTGGCACGGCCAATCAAGTTTAAATGGGCCGCCCAACTAAAGGCCCACAAGATTTTATGCCCATAATGGGCCGCCCATTAAAGGCCCACGAGATTTTATGACTATAATGGGCTGGCCCAAATAAAGGCCCACAAGATTTCAAGGGCCATAATAGGCTGGCCTGTAAAGGCCCACAAGATTTTTGTGTGCCATAATGGGCCGCCTGTAAAGGCCCACAAAATTTTATGATCATAATGGGCCGCCCAACTAAAGGCCCACAAGATTTCACGACATTAATGGGCTGCCCACAGAGGGCCACAAGATTTTGAGGACCCTAGTAGGTCGCCCATTAACTCGGTTGCCATGTTTTGGGCCAAATGCCGCCCATAATTGATCCGATCCATTAATGGCTCGCCACGCTCCGCCTAGTAATGGCCCATATAAGATCCGCCCGTTAAATGCCTCCCACTTTCGGCCAAATCACGCCCAGATCAGTCCGACCTTTAAGAGGCTTTGGGCTCATTATGGCCCATATCGATTCGCCTGCTGATCGGACGCTATGCTTTTGGGCCCACTTGCTAAAGGCCCATTTAGTAATTCGCCCGATATTAGTTTCACCGTTAAGGGCCCATTTAACATTTCGCCCTATATTAATTTCGCCCGTTAAAAGCCCGCTATATAGTTGGGCCTAACTCACGACCCGTTTGCATCCGGCCGCCGCAACCGATATCCGATTGGGCCAAACAAGGACCGAGACAACTTTGGCATGTTAAAGCCCGTGAATTGATTCGCACAATCATGGGCCGGGTCCATTTCGGCTGCCGCCGCCCGTGAGCTATTCGCACGCTTGTGCCCACCAACTTCTCACCTCCTAAAGCCCATTGAGTTTTCTTGCTAAAAGAGGGTCGGGTTACTCGCCTATTAAAGGTCTGAATCTACTAGTGGGCCAGCTTTGACGGGCCCATGATGCGGATCATACATCGTGATTGCATGACGGCCCGATTATGTACCGTAATTTTACGGTTTGGCCGGTTTATCGCGAAGACAGATATATATACAAGAAAATAACTGCAGCATCGTGAATAAGAAAAACCTAGACTATACAATAAAGAAATTACGCATATTACATCCACGGGCATCAAAGTTCGCCACTATGATAATAAAGCACAAGCAGACAATAGATTACATACACTGGCATCAAAGATCGCCACCAAAGGCAAATAAACACGCCGACAAAATAATATACAAAACCGACAAAGACTTCAATAGAGTTCAAGAAAGGTTAGTCTGCTGGGAGCTGCAGCACAAGCAGCCTGAAAGCAAGATGATGAGATCGCTTGTTCAACACTTATATCTTCCTCACTCGAAAGATAAACAAGCAGATGATGATGTGTTTTGCACATAAAAGTATCAAGGTTGATAATTCATCACATTTCTTATCGATTTAATAAAGTGACACAGTTTAAAATTGCATTAACACAATATGGTATTGTTCAGTCAAGACATGGCAGGAAATGACATTGTGAAGGAGTTGGAAGCTTCATGACACCACCGGATTACGATCAAGAACTCATAAGTATCAATGGTTAGTCAATTTATCCCATTTCAGATTGGCAAATAAAGAGAAGGTTTAAATAATAGTAGAATGATATGACATTGTTCATAGTTAAGACATTGCGAATATGACATTGTGTCAGTAGTGGGTAGGTTCACCACACCACCGGATTACTTGATGAAGAATGTATATACATGCAAAGGCAAAAGAAGATCACTTGCTCAGATAGTTTAATTTACATGGTATGAAGAAGGAACTTGGTTGTACAACCTGAAAACTTAAATTGAGAAGGACAAACTTTTGTTTATGAACTACATAATAAACTTTAAACATGCAATTTGATGCAAACACCAAAAATAAACAGCTGTTGTACCATGCCTAACCAAATATACACAACAAAGTTTGAAGGCTTGAGAAGGACAAACTTACATTATCGGTGAAGACAGCTCTATAAAGCCCTTGTCCATGCCGATGGGGGGCAATTCAAGAAGTTTAGCACAAAATGTTCTTCATAAGCATTGCCTTTATTCTACATTTTGTTAAGAGTAAATATAGATGTGATAATATACGAAAAAATGGAGAATATTTAAGATAAGATGAAGAGTGATGCTACATAACCAAGTAGCTATAAATGTATGTGCAGCGACATGCAAAAAGGCACAGCCAAGAGCAATGCACAACTAAACTTCTTCAAGACCAACCTTATGGTAAGAGTAAATATAGATCCGATGTGTAGAAAATGGAGGGCAAAGGAAAATAAGCTGCAGAGTGATGGTACATGAACAACTACTCGTCAATATAAGTACATCGATAAAGGACAGCATGTACTTACAAGAACAATGCAGAGCTAAAAAATTCATTGGCATTGATATATTCTACACTAATGTAACCATTCATACAGATCGATAATTTGAGCGAACAATTGATAAGCAAGCTATCATGCATACTGCTGTCACATAATGAACCTGTATGTATGCAAGTACAAAGTTGATACAGACAACAGTACTAACAAGAGCAAAGCAAGGGCAGCATATTTATATATCCCGTCGTTTTTTCAAACCGAATTCTTCTTCGAGCAGATTTCCGCAAAAAGATCCGTAAGGCACATGCGAAAAGTAGAAGTTCAAATTGTCATGTGATTTCATAGACATGTGACTCATCCCTCGAACGAGACCAAGGCATAACAAGGTTTTTCCATTCAATGTCTTCTAAATTTAGCATGTGAGACTTCACCGAAATTCGCTTATAGACTTGCCATCAAAGTGTGATTTTCAGTAACACCGACATCGCTGCAATGCTTCCTTGAAAAGCACAAGCAAGCTTTGCTCATCATGACTATCCAGATTGACCTCACCTAGTTACAACAATGTAATGTAAATCATTGATGTGTTCGATCAGCAGTAAAACAGGAAAATAATAACCATGAATAATAGCACTTACACGTAAGTTGGACAGAAGATGTGAAAATGGTGTTTGTCTTCACTATAATCTTCCCATGATGGGAATATATGCACGTAGTCCCTAACAACATTGAAAGCATTGTCTTTAAACTGGGAATAAATGGAATGGGGTTCCAATCTGCAGGAATTGGCCGCCTCAGTTGGGATAGGTCTTCGCCGGTGGACTTGTTGTATTTTTGGTCGGAGGGATTTTTCTGTGGTACGGCTGGTGCTATGGCAAATGAAATCGGTATACCTTTTGTCTGGAGTGCAGGTCCCGTGTGGTGGGGCTAGTGGTGTGGCCAGTGAAGTATGGGTACATCATGGAGTCGGTCCTATGTTTTGTGTCACCGGTTGTACAGCCAATATAAGTGGGCGATGTTCGATTTCTCCAAGACCACCACGCTTTTTCAAGGACTTTGCCGGTGCTCCTTCGTGTTCGCAATCACCCTCTTCCTTTTGATGTCCGATGCACAAGAACAACATTTGAGTGGAAAACATGGTATGACGATAGATGGAATATGTATTGATAATGGATGGGCATAGCATCTCGAGTTATATGATGAGTAAACTAAGGTATGGTGGTGCAACAAAGTAGAAGAAATGCAAGACAACATATGCAAGATACGCAATCAATAAAACCTTGCCAAATTAGAACAGCACCTTGATGGGTGAACAGACAGGCCATCCGCTTTGACTCTCGAGGTTAGAATAGTCATTAGAATGATATTCTAACAAGAATCAACAGGTGGGGAGCGATGAGTTTCATTGCTTCCAAAATGGCACTCAATGCCTTGGTGCCAATTTTGTAAGTCATTGCAGTGTTCCACAATATTCTTCCGATGCGCGGATTCGATATTCACCGAATTGCAATTATGATAATATCCGAGAACCATGAAAACATAAATAGTTGTGAGATTATCTTTGTAATGCGATGATATTCTAATATAGGGGCTCAGTAAACACTTATGTGCTATCACCGGATTCTCATGAGAGAGCTCATGTGCTGTAATATCGTATGCATGCATTTATATAATCCGCACAAGTACACAAAAAATAGGCTCCGTAAGTAAGGATAGTCAGTGATGATAGGTTCATAATATACCGTATAGATAGTTTATTGCCAAACCATGATAACAAGAGCACACAACAACTAGGCAGATCATAGTGTACATAACAGGTACACCATAACCACGATATATAAATCGAAAGTGGAACTGGCTTGAAAATACGGTGTTGTATTGCCGCTTAGTAATTGAAAGCCTATCGATCGCGACAGCCAGCACTATCGAACATGGTAAAGAAGAGCAAGCAGATTTTTCTATAATAAAATGTTTGTTGATGGCGCAGTTGCCATCGTACATCCCAATGACACAGAATAGGAGGTCATGAGAAGCTTCACGCTGCACCAGTAGTCTCCTCTCTCTCAAGAAATCGGTCAGAACCTCCCGACTTCCTCACCGAATCTCATGCCTGGTCAAACCATATCGCACGCCAAGCTTCACCCTCTATCTTCGATCGACGAGGATTAGGTTCAGACATCGTTGTTGTTCACCTCACAAGATGCCCATCCTGCCGCCTACCGCCTCAGATCGAGAGGATTTTCTCACTCTGCTACATACCAGGTCTTCGCGATGTGGAGGAGAAGTAACGAGATAGCTCAAGGGCTCACGCCACCCCAAGATCAACCCGACTTACAAGCGACGCTCAAGCGGTGTCGCCAGCTCTGGATAATAAAATGTTGGCGCGCAGAGGCCTACACATGATGAACCAGAGCGCATTAAGAATGCAACTCCCACCTCTCTCGACCATTTCAGCGGTTGGATGAAGATCCCACGCCTCCTAACCCTTCTTCTTCCTCGCTGTGATTCTTCCCATACATCAAGACGGGCCGGCCGACCACCGCCCCCACCGCCTCGTGTTCCTCCGCCACCCCACCCCCACCCCAGCCAAGTTTCTTCTGCTTACGAGGCCTCACAACCACCCGAGCCCCTTGATCGCACCGCTAACTCCAGCGAGCTCAAAAATCGAATGACCCAATTTTGAAATTTAGTCTATCGTGATTTAACTAGTGTGGAATATAAAAGGGAAAACCATAAGCATTGGGAGTATAGTGTTGAGCGTGCCATGGCGGATCCAAGGTGCAACCGGACAAAGGCAACTTCGCAACCAAGACAAGAAATCGAGTAAAGCAGTGGTGATCTATTTTCTTGTCATGATAAATAAGTTGAGCAGATATTTAAAGAGTACCGCCTGTGCGGCGCCATGTACGATCTGGTGAGAATTTGACGGTGCTGCGGTAGCGATGGCTGCTCGCCGTGGAAGCAGATCTAGGAGGGTAGACGGTGGCGGGGCGCGGTGGACTAGATGGTCGAGGAGAGGCGCCTGCAAGGTGGACGACGGCGGGATGAAGCGAGAGGATGGGATGCAAGGATCCCGGTCAAGGCGTGATGAGAGAGGTCGATCTCTTGTAATGGACGGCAAGGCTGGGTATCAGCCCGCATGGTGGAGGAGGACGGCGGTGGATGGGTGATGGATGGCGGCGGACGGAGGAGGGTGGGGTGGAGAGGGTGTTTTGGCGCCCACGGAGTACCTAATGGGGAAAAGGGAGGTAGAGAGGAAGGGGAACCATGTAGTCGTATGCGCTTGTCTCAAATGCAGGAAATTTACAAACTTAGCCCCTGCTTCAAATTTCTACTACATCACAAAGAACATTAGTCGGTTGGGGATAGGACGGTAATCTCATACACCCAATATTTGCCGACGGAGTTTGTTTTTGGCGCCCACCGTGTATGAATATGAATCGGGAGGAGTCGATTTCGCCGAGGCACACTGTGTTTTGGCGCCCACCGTATGAATCCGGGTGAGAGGCGGTTACGCCACGCTTGGGTGAAATTACAAACCTACCCCTATCGAAACCTATAGAAATCCAGCAGATAGGCTTTATGCCGCAGGGATAGGCAGAGTGATTTCCATCTCGCAGATTTTGGTTTCAAGGTTATCGCGACTTTCCCCGCTTCGCTCAAATTTTGCACAAGGCACGCTATCGTGCCAACTCAATTCAATCTCGCTTGTATTCTACTATTTTTTCAAGGGATCCATTTTCAATTGGAATTACATTCTATATACATCATTTTTTACATATATACTTTCAAAAGCACAACACCATTTATACATAAATATGGTTTACAAATGGCATGATCTCAGATTCATAAGGTTGTATCCATCAATTTGGATTTTCAAATATTTGAAACCACTTTATGTTGAAATCCAATGTATGCATTCCTCGCTAACTGCCTCCAATTAATGTGTGTTTCATGCGGGTTTTTTAACTTCTCAAACATGTATAATGTGTTTCACACACGCAACATATAGTGTAATCCTGCTTAGACATTAATTGCATATAAACCATGCATTGTTTGTAATTGAAGAATCTATGGATCACCAATATTGATAAACTATATAACATTACACATGTGCCCAAATTCAAATGAATATGCATGTTTGATACACCAATTTATGCTATGATATTATCGATGTCGTGATCTCCGCTTAAATATTTGAATCCCTTTAATCCAGATATTCGCCTCATATAGCTATCACCATGCTTATATAGGACTATCTCTCCGACCTATACGCTGCTCATCGCCTCTCGCATCTCTCGTATACCTGTATGTCGACAATGATCTTTTATCTTCATAACACATCGACGGTACTCTCTCCATCGACCTTCATCACTCTATCTCTCTCTAAGTATATCTCGCCCCTGCTATGTGTCTCTAGCTATGATTCTCCATGTGGAATCTCTTTCTCACACAAACACAAAACTTTGTCTCCGGGGTCTCATTTCTCTCAACTATTCCCATGTGTGCCACTCGCACACCCTCATACAGAGATGTCTTTCGCTTCCTTAGATATGAGAACCCACGACTCTTCCTCTTCAATATCTCTTCTCACACACAAACACAAACTGCCTCCTGTGGTCTCATATTTCTCCATTGTTCTCTTGTATGTCGCTCAAACACACCCTCTCTCCCTAGAGATATCTTATGCTCCCTCATATGTCTCTCTAGCTATCACTCTGCTAGAAATATCTTTCTCTCTCAGAGACACAAAACTCCGCCTCTCGATCTCATTTCTCTCTGATATTTGTTTGTATGTGACTCACATGCACCCTCTCTATCTCTCTCACACCCACACACATAACCCAGCCTTCTCGATCCACTCGACTCCTATCTCTAGCGCACACTAGCTAGCATCTTTATCTTTCTATTTATCTGCTTCTCCATCAACCTTCTTTTCGCCTCACTCTTGATTCCTATCACGCACACTACATATGTTTCTCTCTACATGCATGCAGTCAAGTGCCCTCTCACACACATATATAACTTCACCCTTTGAACCAATTCGACGGTCATCTCCAACACCCAAACTAACGGATGTCTCTAGCTAGCATCTCCATCTCTCAGATCTATCTGTAGTTTCTCCACAACATTTCTTTCTCGCACGGAGTCTTGCTTCCTATCACCCACACTATATATGTCTATCCATACATATGCATTTATAGGTTGATCTCTTTTGCACAATCGTTGCGCCTCACCCCTCTCGCCGCCATAGATGCATGCTCCAGCCCACGCCACTATCTCTTAAAGACAAAACACATGCTCAATTGTCGGCCTTCTTCCCTGCATTCTCACATGCATGCATATTGTCATACCGATCCGCTCTCCCATGTCGCTGATCTTAGGACTTATGTCTTCTTTCTTTATCTCGATCATGATGCCACACACACACACATCCCACGATACATGTATACCTCTCACACATGCACGCTCAAGGTCTCTATGTTCCATACGTAGTTAATTACCTCAATCCTAACGCCACATCAATCGCTCTCCTCTTTGTGCACATAACTTCCACCGATGGGCAAACACACACTCACACTTAACAATCTCCTTCTAGCTACCCCCCCCGCCGCCTCTCACTCTTCCCTATATCCCCAAACCAATAAGACCATCCTTTGTTTAATTCCGCCTACATGCACCATCGATATAGTAGTCTTCCTGGTGTCTCGAACAAACACGTTCTCTCGATGTCGACCTCTCACCGCACGCACCTTCTCTTCCCTCCACGGGCATTTTCTCTCGCACCCCATCGCTGGCCTCTCGCCATACACATCACCTCTATGATGAAGCCATGCACACTTAAATTACATCCGCCACAGAGGACCCCTGACACACACACACACACACACACACACACACACACGCACACGCACGCACCCCCCCACACACACTAAGACTCCATCTCTCTCTTTCACAGACACACACACAAACACACACACACACACGCACCCCCCCCCACACACACTTAGACTCCATCTCTCTCTCTCTCACACACACACAAACTAAGACTCCATCTCTCTCTCTCTCTCTCTCTCTCTCTCTCTCACACACACACACCACAGACACTAAGACTCCATCTCACACACACATGCTCTAGGCGGAACATTTGTTCCTACCACCCTTCATCCAACCTTACCCGTATGATAAACAATCACCTTTATTTACTTGCATAACATGGACAGATTCCACTTTACTTTAGTAGTCGCAAACTTATCATCTGATATACCCTTATAAAAAACGAGTTGGATATGATGGTGTGCTCGCCATCTTGTAATACGATCGTATGATCTATATCCGACGGATAGGAAGCAAACTATGATAATTTTACAAAAGATACCCGCACCTCTCTCCACATCATTATCTCCCGCAACCTCATTGCTCAACAATTAAAAAGGAATAAGTCTCGAACATCTAGCATGCATGGTGGTCGCCGCTGCCGCCGGGCGCTGCCCATCCCCATGCCTCCGCCCATTCCACCACCACCACCACCACGCCCACCTCCTCGCTTTATCTCTCATCTTTCATTTTTTCATGACATTCTCGAGATACCAGTTTTCCGATAAAATTCTCAAGATATCATTAGTTTTACACATGGGATTACTCCTGCATGGGTCAATCACAATGTGTGTTTTGTAAAAATGCATATTGATGTTCCGTAATGCACGAGAATCTTGCTTGTAATTATATAACGCAAATCACGAGCATGAAGTGACATTTTTTGACACAACCACGCTAACATGGCCATGTAAATCACGAGCAGGAAGGAGAAGGAAGCGGCTGTGGAGTAACGCTTTTACCACAATTTCTTAGGAAATCGAGTGTAATAATTGAGTAGTTTTGCAAACTACCATTACTACTACACCAAACGGTTCAAAACCTATACTCTTTTGCCGCCAAGGCTTCCCTGCGTGAAACGGTCTGCCGCCGAGCGCCAAGCCATGACACCCGGCCAGAGCGGAGGCGACCTCTCACCGGGCGCGGCTTTGAAGTGGCGCGACGGCCGAGAGAGCTGCCTCCCGGCACGCGATCGCTCAGATCGAGATCGCCATAGGCCCTGTTTGGATCCATGGGTTAGAGTTAGTTTGAGCTAGTTAGCTCAAATAGCCCTAAAGTATCCAAGCATGAGGGTTTAAATTGGAGCAAGTTGCACCGAACCCACCAAAAAAACTATCCCACCCAAGAGGTGCTAACTCGAGATAGTTCTCATTGGGACCATCGAAAATCACTTTTCTCTCTCCATGAAGTGCATTTATTGTCAATCTAACCCTGTCACCCAAACACCTCTTTGGCTACAAGTTAGTTCAGGTTAGTCATGAGTTAGTCTAACCTCTAGCTAAGTTAGAGTATCAAACAGAGCAGATAGGACATGCAAGTTGCTCAAAGCATACAGCAAATTCGCACATGAAAGGATTTTTTTTTTTTGAAAACGGAACGTGAAAGGAATTTTTTAGAATGCTCTTGGCATGTCGCTAACATGTGATAGTTAACCGACCTCAAAGACGGCAGTAAACGCCAGCCCACCACCGCACTTTGATAGAGACGAGGAGGGAGAAGCGATACATGTGCTGGATTACTAGAGATAGGTGTCGACGGAAGCCAAGAAATATGGTGATAGCGTGGGTTAGCCATGTACTAGTATGATGTAACTACACTGGCTGCCGTGTTTCAGATTTCTTCCAATCCATCGTGGAGATGATTGGTTAATTTTATATCGCTGAATAATATTAAATATTATGAGTGCGACGCCCACCACGAGGTTCCTTGCTCCACCATGAAATATGTAATGAATTTCGCCCAGTTTGAAGGAAATTTTTTGAAATGTAATGAATTTCATCCCGTTAATTTGAAATTTGCTTTGTTTGCACGAATTTCGTCCTGTTAGTTCATATAGTTGTCGAAAGGTATGCGGCAGCATCGGATGGCATCCATTAGTGTCCCTTGACGATGCCGTGTAAATTTGTGGGCCAAATACCGAGATGCCCTAACTATCATGCTATAATCGCTAACAATCCTCCATTATTTTGCAAGGAACAGTTATCCTCGATCAAAATCAGATCCGCAGAAGTGTTTTTCAGGCCCTCCTCACAGACGAGTGTAAACTCTGCTTACATAAAATGGAGCAAGTGGATGGCATCAGAGCACGCCATATCACTCGAACTAGCCCGCTTAACGAGCGGAAAGCACCGCCTCGCTATTTTGTTCTGGATTTCTATCGATCGATCGCGCGAAAATGTTACGCTTCGCAAGTTCTAAAGGAAAAGGCGGCACACTTATGACTCAGACGCCGCAACCTCGACAAGTCCGGCCGCACGCCACTCACCAAAGGGGACACGTTGTCTTGCAATTTCACCGACATGTGGGACCGAATTGAATAAACCGCCGATAGCCAAAATCTAATCGTCAAGGCATGCTATGAGAAGAGAGAAACGGGAGGAGAAGAGATCGCCTACCACCACGCACGGACTCCAAGAAATATATGGTGATAATGTGAGGTGGGCCATGCCGAGTCCGGACCGCCCGAGCCCGCTCACCGCCTCGCCCTCAAGACGCCTGGGCTTGGCCGCTGCATGCATAGCAAGTAGTCCCCGCTATGTGGAGGAGAGAGAGGCATTGACAAAGTCAAGGAGTAACAAAGGAGACAATAGCTTTCATCAAAAATAAACAATGAATACTGCTGTTCGCCCTCTATATCGAAAGAATACTTTCATTCGCCGACATGTGGGACGCCGACCATCCCGTCCACCCGCCATGCACAAAATTATCCTGGTATACCCCGGTCGATCGCAGGCTCAACCTTTCCCACCGTAAGTTGTTCTGGACGAAGGAACCATCATGACTTCGTTGAATTCCGCTTCTTCAAGAAAACTTATCAGCACCCGCAATACCGCTACCACACGCCAAGACCGGACGGCACTGCATCACGCCATATCATCGAACCCACTAGGCCAAACTAGCTCGCCTAGGTCATCTATTTTGGAACGGAGGAGTACGCGTCAAGACCGCTATGATTTTGTGTTGCACGCTCTATGTACTTTTGCTATGATTTTCCTACCCTATGAACCAAATGAGGCCTGAATGTATGTCGACTATTGTCCGATCGATCGCTAAGCCTACAATTTTAGGAGCTAGGCTATTGGTCGATCGACGAGGGATAAGTATAAGCGCACTCACGAGCTCATCAGCCCCAACGCTTTCTTCGTGAGTGTTTTGCAAGTACTATAGCTCGCAAGAGCTAGCCTACTAACACCAAGAATCATCAAACAAGCCCTCGCCGATATGATAAACAGCTCAAACTTACATCTAAGCATGCCATATATTACATCAAAAGCTGGTGAGGATACATCTATTTCCATAACTCGGAGAGGGTTCGCATGATTCATCGATGATTCACTATCAAACAAAAGTAGCAAGATCCGCCACACAAGATAGTGCACTAGCCCTAAGATGGTTTGATAACACGATCGCTCGTAATTAAACATGTGGCAATGCAAACTACCTCAAGGATTAGCGCCAACTATTTCTTGTCATCGATCTCTCTGCAATGACCACAAAGACGGACAATGCATGGGAATCGATTTCTGGCGATGTCCACAGGATCGACCGCGACATCGAATCGATCTTCGGGCGATGTCCACAGATGGACAGCGCGTATCGAATCGATTCCGGGCGATGCCAACAGGACGGGCCACTTACATCGAATCATCAAGGACAACCACCGCACCGCACAACACTAACATATTAGCAAGCACATTGCAAATAATCAAAACCACAACTATGGTAATAAGCCATTTTTTTACCTTGTGCAGCTCAACGGGGATCTCATCCTCCCGGGGCCATCTCCTCGCCCTCGATGGGGCCATCACCTGCTGGGGAATATCGCTTCAACGGCGACTATCTCCTCAAACTCGGTCTTGAGCCTCACATAGGTGGCAATCAGAGCTCCCGGGTAGGCACGGTGGGGCCCTTGCTGTTCTTCCAACTTTCTTTGAGGAGTTCGTCCGCCAATGTCCTCAACTCTTTGGCCGCTGCTTGTTTCTTGGAGTTCTTCGCTCCATGGGTTGGCCCGCCAACATGGTCAACTCGCTGGTCGGTGCTCACTTCGGAGATCACTGCTCCAAAGGTTGTCCGCCAAGAACTCTTTGCCTAGTGCCCGTGATCCATCAATGAACCGACAAACAAAAAGCAATCGAAAGGAAACCACAATCGCAATGAAAACGGGAAAAGAATAGGATGTGAGAATCGGCCTAAGCTTCGCAAAAAGAAGATTAATGGAATGAAAATATAGCAGCATAATCGATTCACCCACCTTTCCTTCGCTTGTAGAGAAGAAAATGGCATAAGTGAGTAGCCCTGGAGGAGGTTTTCTTCAAGAAAGGGAAGAAAGGGCTTGAACGAAGCTGCCCAATGAAATGATGGTTGCTTCGGCCCAGTCCATCTTGGAGGCCACCTTACCACCGCCGTAAAGGTGTGGGTTTTGTGATATGATGGGTCATGACGGCCACACATGGGTGACAGTGAGTCTCGATCAGTAGCACCTCGCTGTGATTTGGTGGATGGCACGCGGGCCCGGATGCTTTGAAATGTCATTAACTTGATTTTAGTCTCTTTAGTATTTGGATCCAAGCATGGATGAGGCTAACAAGTTTTAGTCCCACTACTTTTAGTCATGAGACTAAAACGATCAAAGCACTCTCTCAGTCGGGTTATAGTGGGAGTAACTTAGACTAGTGTCATGCATATGACACTAGTGTAAGTTACTACCCATAGTGCAAAGTAACATAGTAGTAGTATCATAGATTGCTTCATTTATTATCTCATAGACTCATTTTGCTCCTGAAAGCGCTTATGTTATAGTAACATATTATGTTACCACAAGCACCTCTTTCCTCATTAAATACTTGCCACATAAGCAAATTGTCTTGGGATGTGTTAAGTTACTACCTAAGTTACTCCCACTATGGCTAGCCTCAATATTGTGCACCGACCAAGGCGGAGAGGAAAACGAGAGAGAACTATGTAATTAATGCATGAGTTTAATTAGGGTAGTTTTGTAAAGTACGAGTGAGGAAGTCCTGGATTGGGGGGTGTCCGGATAGCCGGACTACCATCATCAGCCGAACTATCATCTGTCGGACTATCATCATCGACCGGACTCCAAGACTATGAAGATACAAGATTGAAGACTTCACCCCGTGTCCGGATGGGACTTTCCTTGGCATGAAGGCAAGCTTTCACGATACGGATATGTAGATCTCCTACCATTGTAACCGACTCTATGTAACCCTAGCCCTCTTCCTGTCTATATAAACCGGATGGCTTTAGTCCGTAGGACTACAATCACAACAACCCTTACAATCATACCATAGGCTAGCTTCTAGGGTTTAGCCTCCTTGATCTCGGTAGATCCACTCTTGTAAACATCCACAATATCAATATCAATCAAGCAGACGTAGGGTTTTACCTCCATCAAGAGGGCCCGAACTCGGGTAAACATCGGTCCCTTGTCTCCCGTTACCATCCGCCTAGACGCACGCTCTGGGACCCCTACCCGAGATCCGCCGGTTTTGACACCGACATTGGTGCTTTTATTGAGAGTTTTCCTGTCGCCATCGATAGGCGTGATGGCCTCTTCAATCGATAACGACGCAATCCTCGGTGAAACCTTTCTCCCGGACAGATCTTCAGATTCGGCGGCCAGATCGCGGGCCAACTCATGGCCATCCGCAGCAGATCGAAGCTATGCCCCGCCGTCAGTCCGGTTTGAAGCTTAAACTTCACGGCCGATATCCGCGGGACTTGATCCTCGATGGATCTCGAGCTACAGCCGAAGCGCAGGCCGCTGCCATCACGATGGGCATGACCTAACTCGCCACGGACAAAGACCTTGAGGTCAGACTCGATCCGCCCGACTCATAGTCCGAGCCGATCGTCAATCGAGGACGAATGGCTGGACACCGCCGGAGCCGCAATTTCTACGGCGATGGAGCCAACACTTACCTTTTCCCACATAAAGCCCATGACTCGAGGTGCCGGACCGCGCGGACCAACCTCTCGCTTCGCCAATCGAATCCGACACGCCGATCATGGAATTCACCGCCACGGACATCTTTCAAAGACTCGCCTTCAGCGATACATCATAAACTCATTGAAGCATCTTCGCTATCCGGGAGCCCCGCCGAACCACGGCCAGACGGTTGGGACGCGATGACGAAGAAATTCAGATCCCACCCACCACCCACTTCAGAGCCACCATCGATGATTTAACCGACGATTTGACCACGATTCAAGACATCGACGGTATGGATGACGATCCGGAGATTACTAAGAACCAAAGGCTTCACAGACACCGAAAACCACTCGCCATACGACATATACATGGTGAACACCCAAAAGATGGGGACGGCGAAGAAGCAGCTGAGGCCGATTCCTTAAAGAAACAGCCCAAGCGCCGACGCCGCCAAGCGCCGCTTAAATCCCGCCACAAGAAGAATGGAGATTCCGCACAGAGATAATAACACCCCGTAAAGTGCCGAAGATAACTCCTCCAAAGACAATCCAACAGCAGAGGGGCAGAAGCAAGCCTCAGAGAGGGCGGCATTTAAGAGGTCGAGGATGACAATTACTTACCTTCCTCCCGAGACGAGGCAAGCCTCGGCGACGATTTAATTGGCAGGCTCGAGGATCCTGTCGAACAAGAGCTGCTTCAGACGCAGCTAATGGCCACGGCAAACAGCCTAAAGAAAAGCAACAAATGTTTCAAGTCGATCAAGACCCATCGGGCCGATGATGGACCGAGGTCCTCGCGCCAAAGAGTATGAACTCGAACGCCTCCAAAGTTACCTAAAACGCAAGTTGCTCCTCGATTAGAGGAGGTAGCATCACCAGCGCACAATACGGCAGACCACCACCTCGTGGCCGCTGAGAGAGGCGCAAGCCCTCCACCAAAACCGCACTCGCAAGATCGCTTCTAAAAGGTGAAGCCACGGGGAACGCTACGGACTTGCGTAGATATATTGAGGACAAGGCAAGACAATCCAGATCTATCTATGGATCACGTGGACGATTCTAAGACCCACGCATTTAATACCGCCGCACCGGATACAACTACTCCGCCGGGCCAACACAGCAGATAACGCCTCTCGAGCTACGCCGCGATATTGCTCAATAGTAGGGGCCAGACACCCACTATGCTTCACCGACGAAGTAATGGATCATCAAATCCTCAAGGGTTCAAACCATAATATCGAATCCTACGATGGCACAACACACTTCGCGGTTTGGATTGAGGATTATCTCTCCATATACACATGGCCCGCGGCACGCATCTTCACGCCATCAAATATCTCCGCCTTGCTTAAAGGACCAGCTCGGCATTGGCTTAACAGCCTGCCCGCAGAGTCAATTGATGTCGGAAGACCCGAAGCCGATTCCTCGACAACTTCCTGTGGCACGATAAAGCTACTCACCGGACGCAGATGACCTAAGCCACATAATCCAAGAGCGCATTTAATCGCCGTGCAATTCTCGACACGGTTCTAACAAAGAGAAATCAAATCGCCGATCGTCCGGATGCAGAGGCACTCGCTGCCTTCAAACATAACATCCGCGACGAGTGGCTGGCCCGCACCTAGGACAGAGAAGCCGAAATCCATGGCAGCCCTCACATCCTCATGACCCGCTTCAGTGGGGAGAGGATAGCTGGCTCGCCATAAAGAATAACCTCAAAGAAAAACGCTGGCAGTCCGGATACCAAGGACCGCAATGGCAGGTTGCGCCGAAACAAAACAAACGCCGTGATTAACGGCGACAAAGAATGAGGATACGGCAGTCAACGCCGGATTCCGAGGCTCCAAACCTGGTCAACGGAAGAAGCCATTCAAAAGAACCACTCCGGCCCGGCCCAATTTGGACCGAATACTCGACCGCCTTGTCAAATACATGGAACTCTCAAAAGCTAGCTAACCATACCAACAGAGATTGTTGGGTATTCAAGCAGCAGCAAATTAATCACCAAAAACAGTGACAAGGGGCTACACAATGATGACGAGGAAGAGACTCGCACGAACAACAGAGGACAAAAGGGATTCCCTCAAGTTCGGACGGTAAACATGATATACGCAACGATATTCCCAAGAGGGAGCGGAAGCGCACTAAGGGACATATACTGATGGAGCCACGCCTCAAAATTCAACCCATGGTCCTCTTGCCCGATCACTTTCGATCAAGAGACCATCCGACCAAGATCCGCCATGGCGGATTCGGCCGCATTGGTTTTAGACCCAATCGCTGATGGATTTCACTCACGAGTCCCGATGGACGGCGGCAGAGTTCTAACCTGCTTTATCAGATACAGGCGCAAGATGGGCATAGACCCTTCAAGGATTAAACCTACAACGCATTAACCTTCAAAGGCGCCATACCAGGTGTCGAGGCCAATTGTATGTGCTCGCTTACATCGAAGTGGTCTTCGATCCCCTGATAATTTCCGAAGCGAGGAGTTAATCTTCGACATAGTCCCGCTCCGCAGCGTGCTATCACGCTTTGCTCTGGACGAACCGTGATTTGCAAAATTCAACGCGTGCCGCATTATGCATACCTTAAGCTCAAGATGCCAGCCCTCGTGGAGTCATCACGGTCAATGGAAACACGGAACGCCCTCCGAACGGAGGAACATATAGCGCTCGCGCGAAGTACAGAGCAGCCTTTAAGGCAATTATCGAGTCCGCCGTTAAACAACCGAACACGCACCAAACGCGCCGGAGCAAAATCAACCAAGACCACCGCACGCCTGCATCACGAGTAATGCGGCCCCAACCCCAGCCCTCGCAAAATTGTAAGACAAACTCTCCACAGACATAATTACGCCTCGAGATACCATGGGCATAGGGGAAGGCACAACCACAACAGACTCCAGAGAGCGGTTCGACCACACCAGGGCTCCCAAGTGTGTCGCTTTTTTCTTTTATTTTTCTCTTTTTATACAGAACTCAGTCCGAGGCGAACCCGCCAACTCATGATGCAACAGCTGTGGAAGGACAAAGGTCAGGATTTAACACTCGTGTGGTCTCCATCACGAGCATTAAATTTGTTAAATACAACATTCCGCTGCCTACCCTCGAGGGAGACGCCTTTAATTCGTCCAATCCCTTTGCTTTCCGTGACTATTTGTATCATTCCGCACCGATAGCATATCTTCTCAATAAAATGCAGCACTTTTGCCTATAATTGCATTACTATTTATATATATATATGTTCATTTACAACATGTTGCACCTGCATCTTGGTACCGCCAAATACACTGTGGGCTTATGTCCTCCACTTATGGTGTGATAAAGTCCAGACACTTTCACAAGTGCGCACCTCAACTTATAGCATTATATGAATCAGCTTCAATCATGTCTTGGGTCAATAGTTGGGTTTGCCCGGCCCCATGTTTGGCACCTTACGCCCGCTCTATCGGCTAAGGTAGCACTGGAGAACCATCGCGATTATGCCTCGCTGAGCCGGGTTAACGCCAAAGGAGAAAGCTAAAACTGACCGCATGATAAGGCGTGAGACTGGTCGCTGTTCGAGAGGTCCTTTCGGTCCTTAAAGACCTACGCCGCTCGAGCGAAGTTCGGATTATGTCCGATGAAGGCGTGATAGCGCCTCACCCGGTCTTCCGAATACTAGGGCTTCACCAAATTTAAAATTATAGAATTCTATGGCTAAGTGAGAGTGTTCAAGCACTATAAGTCCGGTTGCCTTGTTCGCAGTTGAGCGCCCTCAGATGGACCCAAAATGGGAACAAGAGTGCTCAAGTTTATCCCGAACACCCCAAAGACTGTGGCATGGGGGCCAAGCCACGACTTGCCATCTCTCGATTTAATAAACGGCCGCATGTAAGGTAATATTTTAAATTAAACAAGCGCTGCTTAGCGATATGAACAAAGTTTTCAGCGCATGTGATAACACATTGCTAATTCACTCAAAAATTACATCCTCGGGGCACTCATCCGCAATCTTATGCACCCTTCAGACAGCCTTATAGTAAATTTTGGGCGACGATGCTCCTTGCCGGTGGTGGCGCTGCTGATTAGCTTCTCCGCATCCAGCTTGCCCTAATGCACCTTTGCGCTGGCAAGGGCCCGACGAGCACCTTTTCAATACAGCGGAGCGCTTGATAACCTCCACCTGTGGGGCACGATCCACCAGCCGCAGACGAGGCCAAGTAGCTCCTGTGCATGGCTCTCCAGCCACAACTTTGACTATGAGGCCCTTCATGGCCTGCTCGCCACCTCCAGGAAGTTCGACCAGCTGCTTCACCTGGTCGCTAGGGGCACTGGATGGCCGGCCTCAAAGATACCGAGACCAAGACCTTCTCCGCTGAGCTCCCTCCTCGGCTCGGTAGAATGCGGCAGATCGACACGCCATGCGAGGCAGATCCGCAAACGCCTCGAGAGCTCCAACCGGTAAGTAACACGTAATTTACATTCACATGCTTGCTTTGCATGAAAATGCCTTACCCGCCGCTATCTTCTTCATCAATTCAACCTCCCAAGGGACTTATGGGCCTCGGCCTTGGCGGTTTTACACTTTCGAGAGCCGAGGCAAGCTCGACTCGAAGTCTTTGAGTCACGCCCAAACTCTCATGCTTTTCCATGAGAGCCCGGAGCTCTTGCTGAACCACCGCCACCCGCGCCCCGCTTTCTCGCCTCCTGCTCTGGGTCGCATTATGCTCGTCACGGACACGGCCTCCTGTGGCCGCCACTGCTCTCGTGGGCCCCGCAGCATCTATGTTATCCTTGTTATTTTTATCGCAACCTAAATCCTTTTCTCAGAAGGTACAAATTCAAAGTGGTGTTACTCACCTTCTTTGTCTTGAGCTGCTTCGGCGCGCCGAGCTCTTGCCCGACCGCCGAGCTTCGCTCAACGCACCGACCTCGCAGCAAGAAGGGCAGAGGTCAAGAGCCAAGAGCTCGCAACCCATATTGACATAATTTTTTTAGCAACCCTCAGATATCTTTTTTCAGATCCTCATCCGCTTTTCTTTCCAACACCGAACCGAGCATCGTGGGCTACTGTCTATGCGGTATTACATTGCATATTTTAACTTCTACCTCAAAGCCCGATAGAAGGCTATTGCAGTTTCGGTCAGCCCGCCTTTGGCGAAGCTGCACTTTTCAATCACCGCACTCATAATAGTGCGGTGTTCTTCCTCGATGGAAGCGCTCGCAGCGCCCAACAAATTACCCGCGCCCGGTTGGACGAAGCCGCCAAGCGCCACGGTCTTGCCCTTCGCTCGAAGGCTGCCGACTCCGAACCACCGCGGGTTCTGCTGTGGAGTCCCGCGAAGTCCGGAGGACGCTTGTGGCGCCCGAGCCTCCCGATGGGTCCTTCTGGGATCCCACTGCATCCTCGGCGTCGCGAGGGGTGGAGGCGGTCGGATGGAGTCTACATCCGACGAAGCCAACGACCTGCCGATGAAGCGGGAGATCATCACCGCCGGACTACAAGCAGCATGCGGCATTAGAATGACACTATGTGACGCAGAAAAGAAATTATAAATCATTCAGAACCGGATATTTTACGATTCGCCGGAGGCCCGCCCTCAAGGCTATTCTTCCTCGCCAACGTTGATGTTGGCAGAGCTGTCCGGGAATAGTCCTTCCTCTGACCTCCGCCTCCCCAGCTGGGGAAGCTTCTTCCTCCTCTCTCCTCCTCCGAGAGAGTCCTTCCTCCTCCTCATTTTCGGGAGGAGTCAGCCCCGAGTCGCTTGGACATTCTGAAAACGGGCACTCTTTCGAGCACCCGTGGCCTCCTTCTGGTTTTTCTTCCAAGACCACGCAGTGCTGAACCAGCAGCCTCGCTTAGACGAAAGGCTCATCGGATTTTCTGCATAGGAGCCGGACAGTAATCTGCTCCGCCTTCTTCATCCAGTTCCGCCAAAGGAAAAGGGAAATTAAAACCCGATAGAGTCAAACTATGGAAAACGAGTGTCCCGTGAAGGGGTAGAATCACTTACCTGTCACCAAGGCCATGAGAATAAATCATGATCTTCGTCATGATGCGGGGCTTCGCGCCTTGAAACAGACCTTCCAGCGCCTTTCAGACGTTGTGTCAAGAGCTTGTTCAGCGCCGGTGTTGTTCCGGATCGAACTCCCATAGATTGAATGCCCGCCTTGGCATGGGAGAATCCGCGACGAGCATGACTTGGACCACGCTAACCAGCCCGAGCTTCTTCACCAGCTTTCTTGATACAGTTTGAGTCCCGCTACTCTTCAAACTGCCCCATAGCAAGCCCTTCTTCCGTGAGGTGAGCTGCATGGGGATACCAGATCTAAACTCTGGGGCCGCCGCCCATTTAGGGTCACGCTGCTCGGTGATGTAGAACCACCCCGATTGCCACCCTTGACGGATTCCACGAAGGCCCTTCAACTAAAGGACGCTGGGCATCTTGCCCAACATGGCGCCTTCAAGATTCGCTTGAATGCTCCTTCACTACCTTCGCTTGACATTGAAGGTCTTGAGCCACAAGTCAAGCGGGGCTGATGCAGAGGAAGGTTTCGCATACCCATTTATAAACGCCGAGATGTTGAGGATGAAGTTCGGCGCCAGATCATGGAAATCCAGCCGTAGTAGAACATGAGCCCCTGACAAAGGGGTGAAGTGGAAAGCCCACCATGGAGGAAGTGGGAAAGAAAGACAACCTCTCATGGGGCCTGGGGTGGGATGAGCTGCCCTCTAAGGCAGCCAGGCGCGATGTCGCCGGAAGGTATCCGCCGCAAGAAGTTTGGCGATTTGCTCCTCCTTAACGGTGGAGGCCAACCATTTACCTCCCGCCCGACATGGTCGGAGAAGGTTGAGACGAGATGCGCGAACTTGGGCGCTGGAGCTCGAAAAGGCGGAGATGGATAAGCAAAGGAGGAAGAAGGCGAGGTGAGAAGGTGAATCCTTATCCTTATATGGGCGGGCTAAGTCTTACGCGGCCCCCACCGCCCGGTAAAACTCGCTTATCTCCTGTTGCCACCATCAATGACGCGTTGTTACCCACGCCCGTATTGATGAGAATCCTGGATTAAGGGGAAACACGATCTCGCTCGACAAGACGCGTTAAGGAAACCGCTTCGCTTAAATGCGCTAAGGTGGTAAAGTAAAAACAATTTGAGTAATGGCTTGGTAGTGGTGTGACGTCATGCCACGGAAAACGCCACAGATTGAACTCGTGTATATATTATTATTCTCTACTATGGAATGTGGAATTTATTTTGCAGAGCCGACACTATCCCGTGTTCACAATCTTCTATCATTTGAGGAGGAACCCGCCTTGCAATGCCAAGCAATATACACGCCGGACTTATCGCCATTGAAGCCCGGTTCAGGGCTACCGAGGAGTCCTCGATTAGGGGTGTCCGATAGCCGGACTACCATCATCACCGAACTATCATTTGCGGACTATCATCATCGACCGACTCCAAGACTATGAAGATACAAGATTGAAGACTTCACCCGTGTCCGGATGGGACTTTCCTTGGCGTGAAGGCAAGCTTACGATACGGATATGTAGATCTCCTACCATTGTAACCGACTCTATGTAACCCTAGCCCTCTCCTGTCTATATAAACCGGATGGCTTTAGTCCGTAGGACTACAATCACAACAACCCTTACAATCATACCATAGGCTAGCTTCTAGGGTTTAACCTCCTTGATCTCGTGGTAGATCCACTCTTGTAAACATCCACAATATCAATATCAATCAAGCAGACGTAGGGTTTTACCTCCATCAAGAGGGCCCGAACTCGGGTAAACATCGTGTCCCTTGTCTCGTTACCATCCGCTTATACGCACAGCTCGGGACCCCTACTCGAGATCTCGCCGGTTTTGACAATCGGCTAACTAGATACATTCCTCCAATCGCAAAATGCCTTGGTTCATGAGATTTGAGATTTGAGCCCTATAAACCGGAGGGAGGGGTACTGCACATTGTGTAGTCTAGTCACTTGTTTTTTTTAGTCAAGTCTAGTCACTTGTTGAAATCTCTAGAAAGGCAAATACTCCTTTCCGGTTTATGTGTCTATACTATCTCCTCCGCCTAGGTGTGTAAGTCATCTTACGAAAACCAAATAGTCCCAAAACACTTAGGGCGCCGTGCATTAACTTCTACCTTGTTTCTTGTTTCTTGACATACATATCA